>CM053783.1:631890929-632490929 GCA_028749045.1 Cupressus sempervirens | reverse complement strand
GAACAATGCTCACCTTAAAATCTTTCCAATGTCCTTGTTTACTCTCGCCTTTTTGATTATTTCTATATTTTATATTAAAAAAATCTGCCTAAGACATAAGCATAATTTTATCTCCCAAAGATTCATATTCTTTGAGGTAATCTATTAAACTTTCACCATCAACTTACTGTCATGTTTTCTCTCTAGGTGGTACCACCAAAAGTTCAGCATAAGTGGCCAGGGAGTGCTTCTACTAGCTGTCCCAGTGCTGTTCATCCTTTAGCTAGATCACTGCGCATCTACATTGCAAGGGTCGCACCCAGGACCCACACACCCGGTCTGGACACACAAAAAGCAACCGGGTTAGTTCTGGGTATGCAACTGCATACACAGAGCGCACCCACAGGGTACCCATGGGAGGGGCCAATAAAAAGTAGGAAAAACAACATTTGAAAACACATGTTGTTCTTGCTTTTTTACACAAAAAAAAAAAAAAAAAAACATACAACGGCTCTTTATGAGACCATTCAAACCTAAAATGTATTCACTTTGTTCTCTGTTTGCTCGACTCATTCTATCTCCATTTTGGTATTTGGAAGGGCAGCAAGCTTTTTTCCAAGGGGATCATTCATGGAGCGCCAAATAGCTTCCACAAACAAGATTTAGGTGTCTCAGATTTAACCCTATTCTTTTGTCTTTTTTAACAAAAAATTTTTAGATTTTGATTAAGTTTTTCAAATTCTTGATGAACTCTTGCAAGTTGTTTCCAATTTCTTTTTTAGAAAACAAGAAACAAATTTAGCTCTTTGTTATAATGTTTTTTATCTTGTTTTGGCACTTGTATACTTGCATTTATTTCTTTTTCTTAATTTAAAATTATTTAATTTCTTATAATAGTAAAAAATCAGATTGCTAGAATGGCCAAGAGTCAAGTTCAATGTTTATGAAAGGAAACTAAAGAATCAAAATTGATAAAGGAACCCTTTATGGAGGCATACCACAAGGTTTGAATAACTTCCAAGGGGTGGAGACTACATTTGCAAGTGTAATTTGTGTAATGCACAATTTAATAGCTCATATCATTGACCGAAACTGCAGCCTGTGGGCCCTTCTAAACCAAAGATTGTAATGTGTGCAAGCCCAAATGACATGGACTTGTTTAACAAACAGCATCATTCATAAGAGAACAAGAAGTTGCTAGTACAATGGTAGCAAGAGAAAAGCACAGAGCTTATCTTTCTGCAAAGGGAAAAAAAAAAAAAAGAATTTACCAACTGACACAATAATGGTCTCCCAACATCCCTTCTTGCAAATACCGTTTACAAAAGATGAAGTAGAAATTCCCAATTCCCCTTACAAAAGAAGTCCATTGGAAGAGGCATTTACAATTGAATCAAGAGATATTGCTGATTGTAACATTGCATCTTTCATCTATGCCAATAATCTTCTTTATGTTAGAAATAAGGTGTCTCAACCTTGTATAATTCTTATTCTTATTATTTAATTTGTAAGATGTATTTCTTGCAAATAATGTTGATGTGTCAACATCTTGAATTGTGTGTAAGGAGATCATGACTAAAACGGTTATGACAGATTCCTATGACACGTAAGAGCTATGTTAGGAAGATTCAATGACAGGTGAAGACATGTGACAATTAAGATATTTGAGTACTGTACACTTTATCCCAATAGTGGGGTTCGGAGTTCCTATTTCTCAGAGAATGGTAAAACCCTAATAGGGTTTACCTTTGGGAGTAGCCCTAAAGTGAAGTGCATGTTATAAGCATTTTTAGGGTTGCGAAGAGATGTGATGTGATAAAGGTGAATATTGGTACTGCAAGTAGCTACTGGAGTCTTCTGTTATTGATATTGAACTTGCACTGCAAGTGTATAGTAACCTTTTGTTGAAGATAATACATTGTGCAGGTTCTGGAGGGGTGGGGTTGTTTTACCGAAAGGTTTTTCCCCACCGACAAATCCTTGTGTTATGTGTTCCTTTCTCTGTCTATTTTCTGTATGCATGGTTGGCTACAATATTGTTGTTTACATGATATTGAATCTATAAGTGTAGAAGATTTTAATAGGATTTGCATCATACTTTCCTTATGAGATTATTGTAAGAAGTTGTTTCCGCACTTGAGTTTCCTTACAAGTGGTATCAGAGCTTGATCAACTTTTGAACCTAGTTGTTGGGTAGGGTTTTTTGAGCTAATCTCAAGTTGAGTGGGAGTCTTGTGCAAAGCATCTTGAATCTTATTTGCAGATTGAGATGGAAAGTTCATCATATGGAAGAATGGAGGTGGAGAAATTTAATGACATTAATTTCGAGTTGTGGAAACTCAGGATGGAAGACATGTTGGAAGATCGTGACCTATGGGAAGCGACTACAAGCACTACAAGACCAGCAACTATAGCTCAAGCAGATTGGAATATCAAAGATCATAAAGCTAAGGGTCTCATAAGACTTTGTTTAACCGATGCAGTCCTTCTGAATGTTCTAGATGAGAAAACCACATATAGTTTGTGGGAGAGACTTGGGGCCGTGTATCAGGCCAAATCTTTGGTGAACAAGTTGTTCCTGAGGAAGAAGTTGTATTCTCTGCGAATGGAGGAAGGTGGATCCTTAACGGATCATTTAAATGCATTTAATCTGCTGGCTGCATAGTTGACATCAGCTGGTGTCAAGTTAGAGGAGGAGGATCATTGCTACACACTTATGTGTTCTTTACCGGATTCATGGGACCATCTTGTGATGGCTCTCGGAAGCACATTAGTCACCTTCAAAATGGATGATGTGGTTTCTTCGCTGCTATCAGAGGAGATGCAGAGAAAGGCTTCCGTTTCGAAAAAAGAAGCCCTTGCTATTCGTGGGAGATCCACGGAAAGAGGGAAGAAAAATGACAATAAGGGTAGATCCAAATCTCGTGGGAAGTCAAAGACTTCCAATAAGTCCAAGGAAAAATGTTGGAACTGTGATAAGACTGGGCACTTCCGTAAAGACTGTAAAGAGCCTAAGAAGAAGAAGAAAGCCTCAGATTCTAGTTCTGAAAAATCGCAAGAAGATGGCGATGCATTCATCGTAGCTTTGGCAACCCATGCATCTGATGATGTGTGGTTGGTTGACTCGGGTGCATCTTTTCACATGACCTCTCATCGAAACTGGTTCTCAAAATATGAAGAGTTCGATGGTGGAAAGGTGTACTTGGGTGATGATTCTCACCTAAAGATAGTTGGACGCGGAAGGGTCACTATCAAATTTTTTGATGGACGAGTAAAGTGAATCAATGGAGTTATGCACATTCTAGGTTTGGCATGAAACCTATTATCTATAAGTATGTTGAATGATGTAGGTGTGCAAGTTGTTTTTTCTAAAGATGGATGTAAGATGATGAGAGGAGCTATGGTGCTTGCTAAGGGTACTAGGAGAGGTACTTTGTTTTAGCTTGATGCACACATTTCTCAATGTAATAGTTCTTCTGTATCAAAGAAGAGAGTAGCTATCACTTCATCTCCACCATCTAAACAAGTAGTAAAGAAGACTGTGGTTAGTGGTTTTGATGGTAGTGCAACAAGTGTACCTAAGGGTGTAAACACTTTGGAAGGAAAGCTTCTTGTAGAAAAGACAATGTTGTGGCATTTGAGATTTGGTCACATTGGTGAGAAGGGTCTCAGAACCCTGAAAAATAAAAATCTCGTTGAGGGGTTAAATGATTGCAATCTCGAGTTCGACTTCTGTGAACAGTGTGTATATGGTAAACAAAATCGTGTTCAATTTTACTCTAGTTCTCACAAATCTTCTGATGTTTTGGATCTTATTCATTCTGATGTATTTGGTCTTGTAAAAGTTCCTTCAATCTCCAAGTCTGTATTTTTTGTATCTTTCATAGATCATTACAGTAGAAGGACATAGATTTATTTCCTTAAAAGTAAGACACAAGTCTTTAGTCAATTCAAGGAATTTAAAGCCCTTGTAGAGAATCAGACTAGTAAGAAGATTAAGTGTGTGAGAACTGACAATGGTGGTGAGTTTTGCTCAGCAGAGTTTGAACAGTTCTGTAAAGAACAAGGTATCGAGAGGCATAAGACAACTCTGTATACCCCACAACAAAATGGAGTTGCAAAGAGAATGAACAGGACACTGATGGAGAAGGCTAGGAGTATGCTTAGTGGAGTTGGTTTAGAACAAAGGTTTTGGGCCGAAGCTGTGGCCACTACTTGCTATCTAGTTAACAGATCTCCTACATTAGCCCTTGTTGGTAAGACACCCATGGAGCTGTGGTCTGGTAAGAAGCCTTTAGTTAGACATCTTCTTGTTTTTGGTTGTGAAGCTTATGCACATGTTCCAATGGAGAAAAGATCTAAGTTGGAAAACAAAGTTGTTAAATGTATTTTCATCGGGTACAGTGCTGGTGTTAAAGGATACAAGCTTTGGGATCCTGTGACTAGTAAGGTGTTGTATAGTAGAAATGTTATTTTTAGAGAGCTAACATCTTCTCCTATTGTGCTACAACCAAATGAAAAAGAAAAGGAAAAAGATGTTGTTCAGTTGCCTCCTACCCTTGAGAAGACTGAACAGAGAGACCATGTTGGGTCTAATGATGAGGAGAGCTCTTGCAGCTCTGATAGTTCAGAAGAAGAGGAAGAACAACCTCAACCTCAGCCCTTGAGGAGATCCACGAGGGAAAGAAAGCAACTAGAAAGGTTTGGTTATTCTATGTTAGATTCTAGTTGTGCTTTTGCTTCGATTACTAACACTGATGAGCCTAGATCTGTGAAAGAGGCTTTGGGCATGGAAGATGCAGGTTCCTGGATTGAGGCTATGGATGATGAGATGGCTTCTTTAGAAAAAAACAAAACTTGGGACCTTGTACCTTTGCCTAAAGGGAGAAAATCTATTGGCTATAAATGGGTGTTCAAGAAGAAATTCTATGCAGATGGCAGTGTTGAAAGGTACAAAGCTAGATTGGTTGCAAAGGGGTATTCACAGGTAGAGGGAATAGATTATGGTGAAATATTCTCTCCTATTGCAAAGTTGGCATCCATTAGATTTATGTTATCTCTTGCTGCATCATATGATTTAGAGATAGAACAGATGGATGTGAAGACAGCTTTCCTTCATGGTGATTTGGAGGAAGAGATTTATATGTCACAGCCTGAGCACTACATTGTTAAAGGTAAAGAATCCTTAGTTTGCAGATTAAAGAAATCTCTATATGGTTTGAAGCAATCTCCTAGGATGTGGTACCTTAAGTTTGATGCCTTTGTTTTGTCAATTGGATTTATAAGATCGAAATCAGATCATTGTGTTTATTTCAGAATTGAAAATGATCGCCTTCTTATTGTTGCATTATATGTTGATGATCTGTTGCTGTTTGGTAAGGGTAAGGGTATGATTTATGATTTTAAATCTTAGTTGTCAGCACAGTTTGAGATGAAAGATCTTGGGGCAGCTAGGCAAATCTTGGGCATGGAAATCAGTAGAGATAGGTCTAACAAAAGACTTTGGTTGAGTCAGAGTAAGTATGTGAAGTATGTGTTGGACAGGTTCAACATGGTAGATTGTAGACCACTATGTGTTCCTATTCCTATGGGAACAAAGCTATCTGTAGATGATTGTCCAAAATCTCCTAGTGAGGTGGAGGACATGAGTAGAGTACCTTATGCTAGTGTAGTTGGTAGTCTTATGTATGCTATGGTCTGTACTAGACCAAACATTGCCCAAGCAGTGGGAGTCCTAAGTCAATTTATGGCTAATCCTGGACAGATACATTGGGATGCAGTTAAGTTAGTATTCAGATATTTGAGGGGTACATCAGATTACTCCATATGTTATCATGGTAACTCTTCTAGATTTTTGCATTCAGTTTGTATTCATGGGTTTGTGGATTCAGATTGATGGTAACTCTTCTAGATTTCTGCATTCAGTTTGTATTCATGGGTTTGTGGATTCAGATTGGGCAGCTGATATTGACCGCAAGAGATCTACTAGTGCTTATGTGTTCACTATGTTTGATGGTGCCATCAGTTGGATGAGCAAGCGACAACCTGTGGTTTCTTTGTCCACTACAGAAGCTGAGTACATGGCTGCTACTCATGCTTGTAAGGAAGCCATTTGGCTTAAGAGATTGTGTTCTGATGTTGGTGTTGATGCAGAACAAATTACTATTTGGTGTGACAGTCAGAGTGCTATTTGCCTTGCAAAGAATCCAAATTTCCATGCCAAAACGAAGCACATTGATGTGCAGTACCACTTTGTGAGAGATATGGTGAAAGATGGAAAGGTAAATTTGGAGAAGGTAGATACTGTGAAGAATGTTGCAGATGCATTAACGAAACCAGTGGGCACTGAAAAGTTCAGATGGTGTTCGGAGTTCAGATGGTGTTCGAAGTCTATGGGCCTATCGGCCTATAGCGGTTAGTTCCTGTTATGTTCTTGTTGCTCTTACAAGGTGTTCGACAAGTGGGAGAATGTTAGGAATAAGGTTTCTCAACCTTGTATAATTCCTATTCTTATTATCTATTTTGTAAGATGTATTTCTTGCAAATAATGTTGATGTGTCAACATCTTGAATTGTGTGTAAGGAGATCATGACTAAAATGGTTATGACGGATTCCTATGACATGTAAGAGCTATGTTAGGAAGATTCAATGATAGGTGAAGACATGTGGCAACTAAGATATTTTCGTAGAGAATGGTAAAACCCTAATACGGTTTACCTTTGGGAGTAGCCCTAAAGTGAAGCGCATGTTATAAGCATTTTTAGGGTTGCGAAGAGATGTGATGCGATAAAGGTGTATTGTTGGAACTGGAAGTAGCTACTGGAGTCTTTTGTTATTGATATTGAGCTTGCACTGCAAGTGTATTGTAACCTTTTGTTGAAGATAATACATTGTGCAGGTTCTAGAGGGGTGGGGTTGTTTTACCGAAAGATTTTTCCCCACCGGCAAATCCTTGTGTTATGTGTTCCTTTCTCTGTCTATTTTCTATATGCATGGTTGGCTACAATATTTTTGTTTACATGATATTGAATCTGTAAGTGTAGAATATTTTAATAGGATTTTCATCATACTTTCCTTGTGAGATTAGTGTAGGAAGTTGTTTTCGCACCTGAGTTTCCTTACACTTTAAACTTGGTGGGATCACCATATTGGCTAGAATTGGTTTTGGTACTTAATAGTGGTTCTCGTGCTTTCATAAGTCTTGGGAAGAGGCCACAAATAGGAATGTCAAGGATACCAATGGACTAGGGCATGGTAGTTAGCACAATCCACCAAGCTCCAACCCACCTAGTGTAGGAGTGCAATCAACTAGAAGTAACATAAATAGAAGAATGACATCATAGTACTAATCAACTAGAAGTAACATAAACAAAAGAATGACATCAGAACAACTGAAGCTACCAAAATTTAACATCGACGAGAAGGACCCTATAAGACACTTTCATTCATGTGAGACAATCTAGACACCGACCAAACTAACCGACAAGGATGAATGGTTCCAACCATTCCTAGTAACCCCACATAGAGACGTCGTTGATTAGTACTCGGACATGGACGAAGAAAAAACAAGTACTTGGGATAACCTGTGGAAAGAATTTCAGATTGTGTTTTGCTTTCTTTGAGATGATAATGAAAAAGTTGTCAAAATCCAACAAGAGGCTAGCTGAAGAAACTATAGGGGAAGATGCAAATCTAGCTGACCGACAGGTTAAAGAAGAGATGGTTTGTGTAGGGACTGAAGGTTTCTCTCAATAAGAAACTAAAGATAGTAACTCCCTCGTTGTATGCAAACACCTACAACAAAGCCATGAACCTTGAAAGCAAGGATAAAACCTCCAAGAAGAAGAAGAGCAAGTCATCATCAAGGAGTAATGACTCATCAAAGCAACGTAGCAGCGACGAGGAGTTGAATAAGAAGGTACATGCTCTGAAGAAGGATACAAAAAGAATGATGAGGAAGTTTAAAACAATGAAGGAGAGTGCAGGAAAGAAATGTTGAAGGGGAGTTGTGGTGCTCCAATTCTAAAGATAATGACCACACAAAAGGCTCCTATGCAATAAAATCATTCTACAAGATTTTTCAAGTTATGGGCCATTCCACCAAGGAATGTGCATACAACACAAAAAACGATGAGCCAACAAGTCTTCTTCACACAAGAGCAACTGTCCACATCTAAATGCATCATTTGAATGGTTCCAAAATAACCAGTATGGAGGGAGAGGCAACAATAACCCTATGGCCCTCGACTTTCAATTTACTTGGTGCAAACCATCAAGGAATCAAACGTCTCATGACACTAATGGAACAACAAGTTACAATAGGAATGCAACTATTTCTGCTAGACTTTGTTAAGATTCTGCTCAAGAAGATATGATATGATGCAACTCTCAATAAGGGGTGGCTTGTGGTGCTGAGCGGAAATTACAACTAGAAGAAAAACACCCCCTCCATGGAGAGTGGAGGGTAGAAGTTTTTTATCAAGCTCCAAACCCAAATGGTGAACAAAGAGATTGCATCTTCCTTAGACTCTTAGCCTAACAGAGAGAATGGTTGAATAGACAACCAAAGGAACCAAATGGCACCTAATAAGGAAGTTGTCTTAGAACTTGAAATTGTTCAAAGATGAAACGAGCACAGTGAATGGACTCTTCCACTGGCAAATGGAAGACTGAGTTATTTCACAGTTAATATGTTGAAGGTGGAAGAAGAAGAAAAAGCATCAGAGAGATTTGCTTCCATCAAAGTATAGGGAGTACAAGGAGGGGGAGGCTTGCATGAATGGAACCCCAGCTCACAAATTTGGCACTAAGAAACCAATCAAGTATGAAGAACCGTCCTTGTAAATTAACCAATCTTGGAGATGAGGTAAGTCAAAGAAATATAATGGTAGGGGGTGATTGGAATCTCACATTGAAAGTCACGACATTCAAGATCTTTGTGAAATACAAGGATGTATTTGCATGGACTTATACAGACCTCAACGTTGTACTAATAGAGTTGTGTGTAATCACATTATTTTGGTACCTGGAGCTGTACCCATACGAAAATGGCCTTATAGAATGAATAAAAATTACACAAGGTCAAATGAAGAGATTGAGCATATGCTAGAGGTAGGGATCATCTTCAAGGTACAAATAAGTGAAGGTGTCCCCAATTGTGATATCATTGAAAAAGGAGGCCAACCAAATCAGAATGTGTTGAATTCAGGTACCTTAATGATGTCTGTGTAAAGGATCCTTTCCCCGTACCATTTACAAACACCATCTTGGAGGAGATTGCTCGACTTGAAATGTACTTGTTTATGGATGGGTTCTCAAGGGAGAACCAAATATCCATTACACAAGAGGACAAGTTGAAAACAATCTTCATGGTAGAGGACAAAGTGTATGCATATACCAGGATGCTCTTCAATCTATTCAATGCACCTCCAATATTCCAAATAATAATCCTCCAAATTTTTGACAAAAAGTCAGTAGGGAATCTTAGGGCCTTCCTCGATGACTAATCGATCTTCAATAGATAGGACTGTAACCCTCATGAATGTATGGAGTTTCGGTTAAGAGAAAGGTTGGAACTCAACCTAAAGAAGTGCAGGTTTATGGTCCCAAGGGAACTTGTTGGTTTCTATCATTTGCGAGGCTAGGTTAAAGATAGACCCCAACAAGCTCAACATGATCGTTGATGGACCCTCCCATAGATGTGACGAGGGTGAACTCATATCTAGGCAACATTGTCTACTACTGGTGGATTATAAAGAACTTTTCTCAAGTCTCTTAACCTCTGGACAGGTTGATGTGGAAAGGAGAACCCTATGTTATGGGGATATAAAAAGATGCCTAATTTGCAGAACTAAACACAAGACTAGTTGAAGCACCAATTCTGGTGTACCTCAGTTAGGACAAGTTCCATGTGTATGTGGATGCTTCAAATTTTTCAATTGGTGCAACTTTGGCTAAGGTAGGCAACCACGGCTTAGACTACCCCATCCATTTTGCCAACAAGTTGTTCTCAAGGGCAGAAAGGAAATAAGGGATGATAGAGCAGGAGGCACTTGGGATGGTTTATGTTATACAAAAGTTCAAATATTATCTATTGGCAACATTGTTTATGATTTATGTGGACCACCAAGCACTAATATATCTAATGGATAAACTAGACATACAGGCGAGGGTGATCAAATGGTTACTACTGCTACAAGAATTCACTTTTGTGATCATCATGCTACTAGGAAAAGGCCATAGTATTGTAGATCAGCTCTCTCCTTAAGTTCAGAGAGCTACTAGAGGGAGTTAATAATGACTTTCATGATGCCCACTTTTTCCAAATTGTAGTCTTGCTAGAATTGTTATAGACCATTGAAGAGTACTTGTCAACATCATTGTTTTCGAGGCACATGTCACCCGACAAGAAAAGAAAGCTAGTACTTAGAAGCCGAACCTTTCAGTTAATCAATTAATTGTTAAAAAAAATGGGATCCAATCAAGTACTAAGATGTGTCATGGAGAGATATAGAGTGTTCTGAGGGAGGCACATGAGGAGCTAGCAAGAGGACATATGGCACCGGGTACAACATGGAAGGTGCTACATGCAAGGCTGTTGTGGCCTACTCTGTACAACAACACCAAGGAATGGGTCATGAGTTGTGATGCTTGTCAAAGAGTTGAGAAAAAGATGATGAGGGTCATCGTACCACTTGATCCTTCACAAATACAAGAACATTTTAAATGTTGGTGCTTGGAATTTCTTGGAACTCTTAAGGCAAGTATGGCCTGGTGATGTCGGTATATTGTGGTGGCCACAAAATACCTCATAAAGTGGGTGGACGCATGGGCTTTACCGTACAACTCAATATTAAGCATGGAAAAATTCATATATGGATAAATTATTATAAGGTATGACATCCCGATATAGATGACTAGTGACAGAGGCCACTTTGTGAACCATGTCATGCAATTGCTCACAAGTGAATTCAAGATTTTTCACTCCTTGTCAAGCCCATACTACCGCGGTGCCAATGGTCAAGCGAAACCTACAAAGAAGATATTGGTGTCAGTAATATACAAGTAGTGTAGAGTTGAGGAAGAAGACTAGGAATAGAAATTACTGTCTGTACTATGGGCATACTGCAACATATCAAGTGAAGACAAGACAAACACTGTTGAAGTTGATGTACAGGAAAAAAATTATTGCCCCTTTCGAGTTCATGGTTCCCAATTTGAGGATAGCTATTTAAAAAAAATTAGGGGATATAGAAAGCCTTCAGGAAAGATTGCATGACTTAAACAAATTTGATAAGCATCAGATAATGGTGCAGTGGACAACAGAGGTGCAAGGTGTGGTATGAAAAACACCTCAAACGGGTTTGGTTCACACCATGGCAACTAGTATTGAAGAAAAAATGGAGAACTAAGATCAAGCAAAGAAAGTTCAATGTAAAGTGGTTGAGTCCATACCAAGTTTGAGAAGTTGGCGAGAATAGGGCTATGAAATCATGGACACTAGATGGATTGGAATTGATACGGTGTACAAGTCTAAGTTAAAGCCCTATGATGAAAGGCGAAGGCAGCAAGTAGTGCAACCCAAGCCAAGGGATAGTGTTGCAAGACGAGGTAGATTAGTGTAATATCCCCACCACAAAAGAAGATTTATGAAATAGATTAACAATAATAAACCTATTATTAATATAATAAAATGATATACTATTGCATTATAATATATCATATTGCTGATACATAATTGATGCAACAATACAACATAATTCATGATTAATTATTATACATATATTATTAGAATATTATAATGTTTCTTCAATGGTCATTTTAATTAGTCTCTAGTTTATTAGGTAGTTTCTATTTTCGTCTTTAGTTCACAATTGTTTCTTTAGAGACATCGTCTTTGTAAATCTATATAAGAATGTTACATCCCTATTCTTGCTTAAAAATTAAGTATTCTTATAACCATTGAGAACTTCATATGGAGTTAATTTGGTTAAGTTGGTTGATCGTTATAGTTCATGTGAATTGGAAGTGCCAGTTATTCATTACAATTCATGGGATTTGGAATAATGGTTAATCGTTATGATATTATATTAATTGAAAATAGATAGCTACTATGAATACTCGTTATAATAATCTTGATTGATTAAATGATGAAAAATATAATATTACCATGGTAAATTTCTTTTCTAGTAACATGACTAAGAAGGGAAGCCTTGCTAGAAAGGGAAAGGGCCCGAGGGCACCACCTAGCATTGAGCCAACACATATAGGTCCTAAACCACCTTGGTCAAGGGGAAAAACTAGACTAGTCAACAATCGGATACCAAATGATCACCATGAGCTAAATTTGTCTACATATTTAATAAGATCAAATAATTAAATGGAACAAAATTGTTAACTTTATATATTGGTATGAACTTCAAAGAATTTGGCTTGTTCATCTTCCTTGTGTTATTAATGACCTGCTACCACATGTTGGTACCTTGGTGGTCAATATTGTATGTACCTCCAACCTCTTGCAATCAAGATTCTCTTACAAGCATGTTTTCTTTGTTTTTTATTTTACCATTTGTTTGTAGAATTTAGTACTTCAAAATTCTTCAATTTATGTGGCAATTTTTATTTTAAAATTTTGTTAGTTTTCTCTACAATTTCAATAGGCTGTAAGCTCTTTTGTCATTGAATGCAATTTGAGTACATACTCCTTTATCCACTCAGTGATAAATTAACATGTTTGTTGTGAAAACTACAGAAGACTTCATTTATATTCATTCCAATTTGTGTCTTCTATTACATAAGGAATCCCAACAAAAGGAGGGGGCAGCAAACCATTTGGATGTAGCTATTCAGTGTACCAACATGGATGCAACTATTGAAGATCTTGCTAGATTCACTATGGATGATGATGTTGATGACATACTTACACATGGTGCATTAAATGTAGTAACCCCAACTGATTATGACCTCGACAAACACCAATTTTCTTATAATTTAGTTGTTTGGCAATTCCTCAAACACTTTGCAAACAATCATTTTCCTTGGTTTTCCGATTGATAATGATTTCTTAAATTTATATGTTTTCCTGATTTATTTGCCATTTGGGATATAAATGCATTAAGGAAATGCTTGAATAAAATGTTGAAATTAACAATTCAAACTAACCACTAAACTAAAAATTTTATTAATGCTAAAATAGATAAAATATACAACTAATAATAAATGGAAACTGATCGTTCATTTTTTTCACAACACCTTCTCCTCAAAATACATTGGAGGCCTGTGCATGCATAATCCCAACAACAGATCACACCAGGAAATAGTAGTTATGTTGTAGCAAAATATTGAGCATGTGAAGCCCCTCAATAAGCAGTTCGTACATATGAAACTTTCCTCCCAGCCATTAAATGCCTATCATTTCTATCCAGTTGCAGATCACATGTATGAGAACAACCCAAACATTGCTACAGGTAATGTTTGCAGCCTCTCAAAATGCACAACACTTCTCAAATCCAAGTCATGGGGTTGGACATTTTAATCACAACCACCAAACTCCCATTCAAGGTTGCCAATTGTTGTAGAAAAAATGCCAATAGCACAAAACACTTGGAGAATATAATTTCCTCAAACAATGGCGTCCAAATCAGATGACAAATTAACCACAGGAAAGGACTAGTTGCAAGTCAAGCAAGTCGTCCGGGTCGAAATGACCCGTAACCTTGACTTGGCTCTCCTGACTCGTGGGTTAGGATGCTCATGACTCGGCCGTGGCTGGGCAAATCTAGACTTCAAGTAAAATAAAACTTTGCTTGTTTTTCTCCTAATTTTTTTATGTTTCTTTTTCTTATAACCCAAAAAGAGCTTTCATAACACTTTAATGTGAGAATAGAAACAAGAAGAAAAAGAGTGTCATTGTTTTGCAACCAGCTGAAAGAAGAGGAAAAAAACTTGCATTTGTGACATTGGAGAAGTTATAATACTTGCATTTAGATCATGAAGGAATTTATTGGAGCTCTTCTCAACACTTATCAACTCATTTGAAATAGGTAAGAGTTGATTTTTGGAATTTAGATGATTTTTTTTCTCTATGCTTTTGGGTTTTTTGAATGATTTTTTTTTGTTATTGGGCTTTCTTTTATTTTAAATCTTCACAAAATGCAATGCTTAAATATTAGTTTTTGGTTTAAAAGGTCTTATTGCAGAAACCTTGACATTTGAAAACATTTTTTCTCCTTACTCATAATAGCTCCTCCAGCCAAAAAACCCAAGCTTTCTAAAGCCAATAGAAAAGATGGCTGCTGAAAATATACCATAAGACTTTTTGGGTAGAGGTAGAAATCAAACAAAATGCTTATTTTGTAAGACCATTAATAGTGGGGGGATAAATAGAGTGAAATACCATATTATTGGCATATGTGGACATCCTATTGAGCCTTGTAAAGTTGCAACTATTGACGCCAAACATTCTTCTTATGTTGCCTTAGAAAACTATGAACAAAAAAAAGAATTAAGATAGAAATAATTACCAGAGTTAGCTCAAATGGTTCCACTTCTTGTCCACCCTCATCTTGAAGTGCATTTGTATCTAATTTTACAACCCTAGGTTCAGTAGGTTGTGTAGGAGAAGGTTCTTCCCTTCCTCCTTATCGTCCCAAAGCTTTCGCTAGTGCTTTTGCTTCTACATCTATTCCTGCTAGTGGCATTGCCACTGATAGTAGTATTGGCATTACCTTTCATCCTAGAGTCGAAAAATCTAGTTTGGACATTTTTTTTGTACCGCATTCCACTCCTTGTGCACAACCCTCACTTGAGAGCTTGGATTGGAATAAGGAGATTGATGAAGCTAGAGGAAGAGCAATTTGCAAATTTTGGTTTTATGCAATATTCCATTTATTGCAGCCAGGTGGTTCATTTAAATTTGATTGTTTTAAATTTTTCATTAAATTTTTTAACTTCAACTTTGAAAATAAAATTTTTTAATTTTAACTTCATGTTCAAATATGCTAATTTAACTATTTTTATAAATGTGACAAGTTCCTTATTGGCAGGACACCTTTTAGATAGGGCAAATTAGACATTTGGATGATTCATTTGCATCATGAAGCCACCTTTTATAATCAACTTGGCTTTACCAACACGCTTTTCACTTGAGAGGCTTCAACTTTTAAATATAATAACTCCTTGCACTTTTTATGTTTGATACTTGACTTAGGTTTATAACTAATTAAATAAATGTCACATTACAATGATGCCACAACTCTCAACTTAAATGAAATTATAGAGTTAAATTATAAAATAATAATTTGGCCACTAAATCATAATAATCCCCAAAATACTCATCCTTTATGTATGTCTTTTGAAACAGGAGTCACATCTATTATTTCCCCATGTGGCCAAATGCACTTTCTTAAAATAGAAAGGGTTCCTCTCAATCATCACTCAACTTTCCATAAATAGCAAGGCATGATTGAGGTGGTTTCCATCTATGGTGCGGGGCATAAAGCCCCCATTGAAGATGAGTTGAGTGGCCCTCTCTTACTAGAAACGGTTGAGGAAATGAAACTTGAGTTGGAGAGCCATAGAAATATTTAGAGCCAAAGGGGTTGCACCATTATGACAAATGGATGGACAGATGGGAGGAATAGGACTCCTAAATTTTCTTGTTTCTAGCAGAGGTAATTCATCATCCTCTACTTCTCAAAGTCTAAAATTTAATGTATTAAATTATTAATTGATTATTGAATAACTAAAATATTACTTTATTGATTTATCAATGATGATTTTTTTATTTTAATTTGACATTGAGGATCCACCATGTTTTTGAATTCTATAGATGCTTCCTCACATGTCAAAAAGTAGACATACTTATGTTTGGCTATTGAGGATGTCAGAAGGGATGATGTTTTGGCAGATAATGCAACTAATTTTGTTGTTGTAGGTAAAATTTAAGTTTCTAAATTTTTTATTTTAATTTATTAAATATTAAAAGTTTCTTAACACATCTAATTTTTTACTAATTAATTTAAAATTGCCACAAGAACACTTTTGATGGAGAGACACCCAAGAATCTTTTGGACTCCATGTTCAGCCCATTGGCTCGACCTCATGTTAAAGGATATTGGCAGGATTGAATGAGTGAAATCATCTATTGATAAGGACAAAAATATTTGCAAATTCATCTACAATCATGTCATGATCCTCAGCACTTTGAGCTTATAACATGAAGGGAAAGGAGTTGTCTCGTTCTGATATCACAAGATATGCCTCTAATTTTATCACACTAAAATCCTTCCTGAATTCAAGGCTACCTTTTAGGTGCATTTTTATTGGTCTACAATGGACTTCCTTGTCCTTTGTTACCACCCCTGCAAGAATAGATGCAACTAAATGCATTTATGATGAAGAAGATTTTTGGAACCCTCATAAGGAGCTTGTGGAGGTAATTTAAATTTTAAAAAATTTAAATTTATAAATTAATTTATGGCATGCATAATTTTGTTTTATTTTCATTGTGCAACTTTGCAAAGTTTCATAATTGAATGAACATATCATTATTCGTGGAACTCAATTGTTTTTTAACTGGTTTGTACGTAACTAAGCCCCTTGTAGCCCTCCTACAAGTTGCTGATGAGGAAAAACCCGGTATGGGCTACACATATGAAGGAATGGATAGTGCCAAGGATGCCATTAGAGACAAATATGTAGAAAATAAATTTTAAAATACACCAATAGCTGTTGAAATATTAGAATAATTATTCAGGCCCTTTAATTTTATAGCGTCCCTTCTTTACGGAGCAATGGCCAATATTCTAACATTGTCATGAAATATATTGCATCTTTACTATAGCCGAGAAATTTTTTTGAAGATATAATGATAAAACTATAGTTGGCCCCAAATAAGTTTATGCTATGTAATGCTGAGGTATTGGATTTTAGTGTTTGCAAATTGAACTAAATTAATACCGAACCTGAATTTCAAAATACTACGAGTTGACATTTGGAAAAGCACATAAAAATCAAAGTGTAAATCTAGTGAGGTGAAAAGATAATTATAGTGCACAAAAGACAAATTGTGCTCAAAATTTACAATCATAGATTTGGTCTTAACAATCACATTTGTATTAATATAATATTGATTTATAATGAGATGAATAGGTATACATCTCATGTCCCATGGGTCAATTGTACTCAAAGGAGTAATATACATTTATCTAAATTTAATATCTCAAGTATTGGGTTCGGTTTTTGTCCTATGAATTATCATGTTGTTTATCAAGCTTAATTCAATATGTAATCAGTTTAAAACTTTGATACAATATTGACTAACAATAAAAAATTATATTAGGTATTCTTTGAGTAAGAGTGTGGTCAGCTATAGAAAGAAAGATTCTCACCCTATCCTACATGAAGGCCTCATCCTTCTTTTACCCAAAACTAAGCTTGAAAGTGGGTTGGAGAGTTAAAATAAGAAGAAGAAAAAAGTGGAGAGTGAAGATTGTGGGATGCAAAAAGGGAAATGAGGAAGAAATGAGGAGTAAGCCACATCCATGGACACGAGGATGGGATGGAAATAGGGGAAGATATCTGAAGACACCAAAAGAGGAGAACAAGGAAAAACTAACCCAAGATGATGATCAGGGCAAGAATATTGATAGGAAGGCCTCCCCTGGCATGAACATAGTGGTGGAGTTCTGAAGGGGACTGTGTAGAGAAAAATGTGAAGGAGATGGAATATTTTGTGTCCACTCGAAGCCAAGGTGCTGGAAATACCATTGATAGGGTAAATGAGAAAGTGAAGGCCTTGATTTCTTATGCCAAATAAGTTTATAACAAAATTATTTCGATTAAAAAGGTGGTGGGAAAATTAGAGAAATAGTTGTAGAAAGAGGTTGAGGCCAGAAAAAGGTTAGAAGATGGCATCCGATGACAAATGCAGGATTTGAAGAAATTAATTGGGGACATTGACACTAAAATCAACATCATCATTTGGTAAGTATCAAGTAGTAGGGAGTATGGTGGAATTTGAAGGAAAATTAAACCCAATGGTACAATAGATAGTTTTCAAAGTGGCGTATGATTTGATAGGAGAAATTGTAGAAGAAGAATATTTTGGCAAATTTAAGGATTGCATTGCCCCTTTATACTGCAACATTGATCTTTCATGCCCACCAAAATTTAGTCTTCAAACTGTTTGCTTTACACCAGAAGATAATATTTATGAAGAACCATTAGAAGAGACTTAGGAGGAGTACATGTCTCAAAATAGCATGAATGGTGAAGATGCTTCTCTATTAGAATCTAAGGATAGTTTTGATTTTTCTAAGATTTTGTCAATTTCAAAAACCCCTACAAAAAAATTGATAGTAGCTGGAAAAAAGTCCCCTACCCAAAGGAAGAAAATCAAAAAGCACATAAACTAAAGAGGAGATTGAAGCTGGTACCCAATCCACCATAGTAGAGAAATTTGCAAATCTGAGATGTTCTATGAGAAGAACCAAGCATTCTTCTTGACTGCAATGAAGCTGATATAGTGGAATGTAAGAGGCACTAATGCCTCTGACAAAAGGCTTAGGGTCAAACAACAACTTGACTCTTCGCAAGTTGACATTCTACTATTACAAGAAACAAAACTATCAAATAAGAATTATCACAAGACAGTTCAAGGATGGCCTAAATGGCATTCAACACATGGCCAAAGCTTTGGTGCTTCAGGGGGGCTTGCAACTCTTTGGAATCCGAAGATAGTTATTGGACAGTTAGTCTCTCAAGGACCGAATTGGCAACTCCTTTCCTTTCAGCACTACAATCTTTCTTTCATGCTCTTTAACATATATGGTCCATCTTCCACTGTTAGGAAAGCAAGATTATGGCAACAACTATCAGATATGTTTCAGAGATTTCAAGATCAAAACATTATTTTAGGTGGGGATTTCAATGCAATAACATCTTTACATGAGAAGAAAGGAGGTATTTTCCTGCCATCTAGAACAATGGAAGACTTTGTGACTTTCATCAATGTCTATGATTTATTTGATGTTATTTTGTCTAAAGGCACCTTCACATGGAACAATAAAAGAGATGGCTTTTGTCAAATTGCAGAGCGGTTAGACAGATTCCTTGTTTCCCCTAGTTGGAAATTGCAAAACTATGCCCTTTCTTCTGATATTCTTCCTTATTTAGCATCTAACCATTTTCCTATTGTCTTAAATCTTTCCAAAGAGTCTGATTATAAATCCTTTAAAAAATCCACATTCAAATTTGAACCTATGTGGTTCAGACACCCACATTTTCTTCCCATGCTATGTCAATGGTGGGTGAGTTCTCCAAACTATGAAGGCGCTAAAATGTATCATTTTTATCGCAAAATGCAGTTTGTGAAGGGTAGGATCAAACATTGGAATAAAAATATTTTCAAAAATATTTTTCACCAAAAAAATTGTGTGGGCAAACAGTTGCATGCGATTAATCAACATGTGATTGTCAATGGTTTGGATTCAGACACATTTTTAAAACAAAAGAATCTTCAAGCTGAATGGGAACAGTTGTGCAAGAGGGAAGAGGAATTTTGGAGGCAGAGATCCAAAGAACTTTGGCTTCAGGAAGGTGATAAAAATATGAAATTCTTCCATATGTCAGTTAAGCAAAGAAGGGCTGTAAACACTATTTCCGAGATTGAAGAAGTTTCTTCAGGTAGATTACTTAAAGAATCTCAAGAAATCAAGGCCGAAGAGGAGACTTTTTTTTCAGAATTTTTTAACTCCACATACTAATCCCTATTCATCTCATATTTTTGATCATGAACTACTTGATGCTATCCCAACATTAGTTTCTAGAGAAGACAACATACAATTAATGGCCCCATTCACTATGATGGAATTACAAAATGTTGTCTTTTCCTTGCCTCTAGATAAAGCCCCTGGCCCTGATGGATTTACAACACTTCTTTTCCAAAAATGTTGGGATGTGATTGGATTTGATCTTCTAGCAGTAGTGGAAGAGTCTTGTAAAAATGGAGCCATGTTAAAGAATTTTAATACCACAAATATTGCCTTGATCCCCAAGTCCAAAATGCCTAAAACTTTTTCAGATTTCAGACCCATTTCATTATGCAACACAGTTTATAAAATAATCACAAAGGCAATTTACATAAGATTACAAAATATCTTAACCAAAATTATATCTCCAGAGCAGGGAGGTTTTGTGACAGGTAAAGAAGTAATGGAAGGGGCCATTATTGCACATGAGACTCTACACACAATCCACTCCGAACAATCTTCTACTATGATGATCAAGCTCGACATGACAAAAGCATATGATTAGGTGTAATGGCCCTTTTTGTTTAAAGTTCTCTAGAAGTTTGGTTTCAACACAAAATGGTGTAAATGGATCAAATCATGTATCTCTAGTGCATTCTTTTCAGTCATTATAAATGGTGAGTCAGTT
Organism: Cupressus sempervirens; assembly: GCA_028749045.1. Taxonomy (NCBI): domain Eukaryota; kingdom Viridiplantae; phylum Streptophyta; class Pinopsida; order Cupressales; family Cupressaceae; genus Cupressus; species Cupressus sempervirens. The sequence continues at coordinate 632,470,511 of CM053783.1, read as the reverse complement.
GTTTTTTTCAAATCCATCCAAGGTGTACAACAAGGTGACCCGTTATCTCTAGCACTATTTATCATTATGGCTGAGACATTCAGTAGAATTATTAAAGCTAAACAAGTTCAGCAAAGATGGGTTGGTAATTAGATCGAAGGTACTCCTTTTGCAATCACTCACTCATTTTTTGTTGATGATACATTGCTATTTGGGAAAGCCAATGTTCAGGAAGCTAAGGTAATTAAAAGAACTTTAGACTTATATCTTGAAGTCTTGGGACAAAGGGTAAATGTTCAAAAGTCAAAAGTATATATTTTCTTTACCAATCCAACGATCTCGAGAAAATTGATCAATATTCTTGGTTTCTCTCAAGAACAACTACCATCATTATATCTCGGTATCCCTTTATTTGCTAGTAATGATAAAGCTATTTTTTGGAAAACAATTGTAAACAAGATCAAGAGTAAGATCTCTCATTGGAAATATTGATGGCTTTCTCTATCTGGGAAAATTATGCTAGTCAAATCTATCTTAGCTTCTATTCCAAACTACTCTATGTCTGTTCTAAAAGCCCCAGCTGGTATTATTAGATAGATTGAAAAAATTATAAGGAATTTTATTTGGAACAGAAATATGTTTGATGAGAAGAAAGTCCCTTTGATCTCATTAAAGGAAATGATTTATGACAAAGACAACAGTGGTATTGGTTTACATGACATGAGCAAGAGAAACATCGCTTTTGGTGCCAAGCTCATTTGGAGGATGCTAAGGAATCTTGAAAGTAAATGGTGTAAGATTATGCAAGGAAAATATCTAGACTCTATGGATTCTAATAGAATTATAATTGTTGCTGATCCCCCAAATGGTTCAGCCATGTGGAACTTTCTGATATCTTCAAGGGATATCATTACAAACTTTGTCTCTTGGGAGGTGCATAATGGTGAATCAGTGAAATTTTGGGAGGATTCCTAGCATGGTTTTCCTCCATTATCTTATGATAATGATTTGAGAGATGTTATTCACAAAATCAAAGACAATTGGGGTGAATTTTTGATAGACTATGTCCCAGCTGTTGAAAGATTCTCTGGTAAAGTCTTTTGGAAAGATCCCTTTATTTTACCAATTTCTTATAGTCAAACAACATTTGTTCAAAGTCGTGACAGCAAGAAAGATATTCTTGAATAGTGAAAATGATGTCTTGATTTGGGCCCCTTCTCCAAACGACGAATACTCCATTAAAGATGGATACCGAGCTTTGAAACTAGTGGAGCAGCATGAAACAAAACAATGGGCATTTTCTTTCTATTGGAATAATATAGTTTTGCCCAAGGCAGGTTGCTTTGCTTGGCTTGCACTTCGAAAAAGAATTTTAACCAGCGATAGGCTCCAAAAACTTAACATATGGCAGCCTTTTCAATATGTCTTATGTAGTGAAGATGTGGAAAATGTAGACGATTTATTTATTCAATGTTCTTTTGCCCAACAATTTTGGAATTTTCTCATGCAAAAACTTAACCTTTCGATGCCCCTACCATACACATTGTGGGAATTGTTTCAATCTTGGCCAATCCTCTTCTCTAAATCCTTCTTTGCTTGCATTTGGAAATGTTCTCCTGCACTTGTCATTTGTGCAATTCGGTGGGAACGTAACAAATGAATATTTAGAAATGTTACCAATTCCTTAGATTTGGTCCTTAAGGGTTTAGAAAAGTCAATTTTGGAAGTGGTCAATGCTCACATCAAAGATAAGATCAGCAACTATAGCTTCACCCAATGGGATAACTCCATCCTTAAAAGATGTAACCACATTTCTATCCCTCCATTTATGGCCTCCTCTTCTCCAAACAACCATGTTGATAGATCTCAAATCAAGTGGCTACCTCCGACCAATGGCTGTTTTAAAATGAACTTTGATGGATCTTCAAGAGGCAATCCCGAAAAAGCTGGTTGTGGCATGTGTTTACAAAACCATTTGGGTGAAGTTCTTGCATTCAAATGTCTCTCTTTACCCTCAAGCACGAACAATATAGAGAGGCACTTGGATTACTTTATGGTTTGGTTTTGGCCAAGAACTTGGAATTAAAAGTGATTCATATTGAAGGTGATTCCACTCTCATCATTAATGCTTGCATCAAGAGACAAATCATTAACTGGAGAATCAAATATATCATGTCTAAAATCTGGTATTTGATCGACTCATTTGATTCTTGCCTCATTTCACATACTTACAGAGAAGGAAATTCGGCTGCCGATCTTTTAGCAAAATGGGGTTCCGATGGCATTGATCTTGATTCCACAAGACTAAGTATCCATGTGAAAGATTTTCCAGATTTAGCACACATTATTGATGCAGATAAAGAGCTTTATGCTGCTGTCTAGGAATCTTTCTTGTCAATGTAAATGTAATTGATATTGATCTGCTCTTTTGTATCGGCTATGAATTGGGATTTTCTTTCCGGATTTTTTCCCTAATAAGCCCTTGAATCCAGTATATTTCTATTTATATATATTTATATGGTACCTTTGCCACCTTTGCTTTAAAAAAAAAATAAAAAAATAAAAAAATCCAAGGGTTGTTGGTAAAGGTAAAATAGACACAAAAGGCTTCAAGCTCAAGGTGGACTTTACTGGCAAGGACAAAGGGCAACAAGAGGAAGAAGAACAAGGGGCAAACTAAACAAGGACAAAGCTATTGTTGCCACCAAGAACACAAAGGATCAGAGGTTGAGATCCAGGTGGCCAAACTTCTAAAGGAGTTGGCTTAACTCTGTTTCTCTTTTATTTTTTGTGTTTTGTGTTTCTAGTCTCATCTGTTGATTTTTTGGTTTTGAATCTTGGGTCTTTAAATATTAAAGGTTATAAAGTTTTATCCTATTTCCAGCTTAGTTTTAATTTTGAACTCAAACAGAATTTATCACTGTTCAAATCAGAAGTTTTTCATTTGTGATATGTCATTGTTAGATAATTTATGATCTTATTCTTCATGTTTAAAATCTGCCTTGCCCAAATATCTTAGTGTCCATTTTACAAAATAGTCATACCAGTATGGTACCCTAAGTATCCAAGTACCCGCTAGCTGTACAACCTTAATATTATTAATTTTAAAACCATTTTATTTCAATTATAAAACTAAATACAGTTATTTTCTGCAAAAATAAATTACTATACTCGATATCCCAACAAGCTCCCCATTTTAGATCAAATTATATCCACTTGCTAGATTAGCCCTCATCATCCAACCTTGTTTAACGTATGCGAAAAAGAGCTTTCAAACTTTATAATAAAAACACGAGCTTTTGTTGACAGAGAAAAAAGCTTACAGGTCAAATCAAACGCAGGTTAGGGTAGGACCATGGAAAGTGAACAAGATTGTCTTTAACAATTGTGAGCAATCTACAATTATATGATTATGGATTGTATGAATAAGTGTCAAATCTGTTGAGTCAATTGAAAGCCGTAAAGCTCAACTAGGCCCAAATATACCAGACATTTATGAGGTGCAGAATTATTCAAGAGAGATTGAAGTGCATGAACAGAGTTGGGTACTTTGTTCATTTGGTAATTCATCGGTTGTTCTTTATCATATCACTGTATTTAGGTGGTTCATTTAAATTTTCCATTATGTTAAGGGGGTTCATTTGAAATTATAATATTTTTTTATTTTAATAAAGTTCACTTATAATTATGATTTTTGATGACTAGTTAAAAAATAAGTAGAAATGCAATATCATCATTCAACCATCTTTAAATAATTTGAAACATTCTACAATTAAAACAATATATTAATGAATAATGATGATGATGTGAATGTATTAACAACAATTCTTAATTTTACCTTTGTCTTACTTTTAACAGTCATTTATATGTAAAAATAATTTCACAATTCTAGATATATTTAAAATATCTTTGCTAATATAATATGGACTGTAGTTAATAGACATCATTGAGTGACTTAATTGGTGACTATGAAAGATTGATTTGTTCTGACCTAAAATCATTGAGTATGATATTTAAAAAAAATGAAAAATGTCACTATAAAAGATTGATTTGTTCTGACCTGAAAAATCATTGAGTATGATATTTAAAAAAAAATTAAAATTAAAATTTATAGAACAATATAATGTATAGTTCTAAAAAAATAAAGAGAATCTTATCACTTTCTTTTAAAATAAAAGAACATTGTGACGTGTAGATTCATTAACAAATTGTAGAATCTTATCATTTGAACTTTGTTAAGTGCAGATTTAAAGTAAGGAGCATTTTAAAAGGACTTAAAATTATTTTACAATGATAGGATAGTAGGAATAATTAAAGGGACAATGGCAAAACTAATACAAATAGAAAATAAAGAACAAACTCAATAAGACAACCAATTTTCACTGTGAAGTATATGATTGATAAATGACATTTGTGATATATTTTTTTAAATCAAAATTGATGTGCAAATATTTTTGTATAAATAATAATTTTACAAAATATTTTGCACATAGAAAAACACACAAAATATCAAATTACAATGAATAAAATGAAAGTAAGATTATAAAATATAAAAGACAATACAATTGAACTGATCCAAATATAATATATTGATATTATTTTGATTCTAAATTATTAAATAACAAATTGTTATACAAGATTTTTAATCTTTAAAAAAGAATTAAAAAATAATAATTTAAAACTATCTTTAATTATCAAATAACATTCACTTTTATTCGGATTGTACTGACAATGCTGATCTGATGCTGATGTGGTAAGTTTGTTGTGGGTGTCCGTGAAGACTGATTTATAAAAGAACAGTACCTTTATTTTAGCACATTATTTTATACAAACATACACTTCTATTCTTTTTATACTTTTATACATTCTTATTTCAATTATTAAAACCAAATACTTATTTTATTCTCTACTCAATGCTCCAACTATCTCAATTGATCAAATCACGCGTATTTGAGATCAAATCATTTCTACTTGTTGGATTAGACTTAATGTTTTTTAAAACCCTATGTTGATTTATGGGAAAAAGAGTTTATTCTCCCGGTCAAACTTTATCATAAACAAGGTTTAAATAACTGTAAGCATTGCAGAATAATATGATATGATATGAATTGTAAGAAAGAAGTATCAGATCTGTTGAATCAATTGGTAGTCGTATAGGTCAAGTAGGTCCAAATAACCCAGACAATATGAGATTCAGATTCATTCATTAGAAACTGTAGTACATGTACAGAGTAGGGTACATTGTACATCTAATTAGTAATTTGCTGCTCTTTTTCATGTTGGTTTTTCCTTTTTTAAGGAGTTTAGAGAGCAAGTTTTAATATGTTTAGACGGTGTATCATATGCTATTTTTTTTTATAATAAAATTTGTTTATTATTATGATTTCAGATAAGTTACATAAAATAATTTTTTGAAATAAAATGAAATCTTTTATAACTTAAATAAATAAAAAATAATATAATGATATAAATGTATTAATAATTTGCTTTCAAATTTCATTTAGCAGTCATTTATACATTAAATTGATTGGCATACTAAAATATCTTTACTAATATGTTAAGTATTGCAAATTCTCAATTCATAACAATAAAATTGTAATGACAAAACAAGATTTTATCTTATACATTGTCACTATTAAAGTTTATTCTGATATAGAATAATTAAATGTTTCATTTTATGAAAATAAAAGATTTTTTGGTAATAACTTTATATTATATTTTAATAAAGTAGCTTTCTTAAAAATAAAAGAGTTTTGGAAAGAATTAGATTTGTTCAAGAAAGATTGATGTGCATAATCTTATCACTTTCTTTAAACATAATAAAACTTTGTGAGATGCAGATTCCTTCAAGAGATTGAAGTGCATAATATTATCACTTTGGCTGAAGCTAATAGAACTATGTTGAGTACATATTCATTCAATATAGACTAAAATGATTTGTGGATTATGTAATGTATTGTTTGTCATGATGTAAATTTTATTTTGAACAAGTTGAAAGGACACTTTTTAAGTTTTGATCATTATATAATAAGACAGGTTTATAGTTATGTCAAAAATGGAGCAGGAAAGGTGATGGTAGCTTAATTGGATTCCCTACAAGAGCCAACCAAGCCAAGGTTGCAGAGGTTATGAAATTGACATAGTCAGGCAAGCTCTGATATTGACATCTCACACATGCCACCTTGATCGGAGTTATATGCATTATGGTATTTGCAGTTCCTTTTGGTCTTATAATTAATTCTAGTTTTTAGCGAAGTAAGCGTCTGCTTCCTCTTGTCCTACAAACCTCTCCAGAATAATTCACTGTAAATGGAGTCAACTCTTCGATTTTTACAAAGCAAGAGTTTGAGACAAATAACATTCTTTGCAGAGGTTATTTAAGAGATGAAAGAAAGTTAGGTTATATTCATGATTTTTAGTGAATCATTGGAATTTCTTGGGAGATTGTCCATTTCAGTATTATCTTTAATTTGAGGGTGTTTAATTATGGCATTTCTTCCATAGTTAAATCTATTATACTAGCAACTTCATTTAGAAAACATTCACTAAGTGTTGTGTCTTATAAATCATTGATTAGAAATCCCTTTAATTTCTTCAATTGGTAAGTACGAGATCTTTTCCACATTAAGTCAAATTGTGATATTGCAAGTAGGATTCAACTATGTAGTTTTTGAGTCAAACTCATTGACCCATGTTTTTTGAGTTGTGGTTCACACAAACTCATCTCTCATGAGAATGAATGGGACACTTAACAGTCATTGGACCTAGATGATGCTTACATAGGTAAAGCACTGGAACCTGGAGGTCACCCATCCCAATTTTACCTCCAGCTTGAGCATGCTTTAACTTTAAAAGTTTTATCTATAGTTAAACCCACTCTACTTGCAACCCCATTTGTAAAAAATTCACAAAGTGTTCTGCCTTATGAATCATTCATTAGAAAGCCCCTTATGTTTTTTCTTTTGATAAGTGAGATATATTTTCTACATTAAGAAAAAATGTGATATTACTATCAGGATTCAACCAATGTTGTTTTTTAGTCAAATTCATTGATCTGTGTTTGATGAGTAGTGATTCACAGAAGTCCATCTCTCACAAGAATGAATAGAACACTCAACATTCATTGGATCTAGGCAATGCTCATAGAGGTGAAGTATTGAGACTTTTTGAGAGGTCATTCATCCCAATACTACTCCAGCTTGAGCACACTTCACTGTGGAATTTCATACATGGTTAAACATACTCTACTTGCGACCCCATTAACAAAATCTTCAGCAAGTGTTCTACCTTATGAATCATTCATTAGAAAGCTCATTTGAATTGATGAGTGGAAGATATTTTCTACATTAAGTCAAAGTTTGATATTATTATGAGGATTCCTGTATAATTGTTGAGCCAAATTCATTGATATATGTTTGATGAATAGTGATTCACAAAAATCCATCTTTTCTAGTCATTATACAGATTTCTTACACAACTTTAATAATGAAAATTTAACTTTTTATAATAAAAGAAAAATACTTTTAGATTTTGATTTGTTTAAATAATTCATCTAAAATTACATTGAAATTCATCTATATTATGATTTCAAATAAATCATATGAACAATCAAAGCATACAATATGTAGTTTAAGCCAAAATATCATCTTCCTTTCCAGAAGCTACCTCACTATTTTGAGGACCATCTTCAGAAGTGCTGCCACTGTTGTTAGTATAAGACAAGACACAAAGCACATAGCAGAAGAAGTTCCCAACACTGATAATACACAATAACCAATAGAACCAATTCAAATGGTCCTCATTGAGGTCATTGTGGGAAAGCCATCCTCCAAAGGAATGGGAGTGGGCATTATTTTTCCTGGTGGCCCAGTTGGTGAAGGAGACCAATAGAGAGCTCATGAAGTACCCCAATGAAACAGAAAAAGAATTGAGTGCTACTGACATGGATCTCATCTGTGGGGGGGACTGACTGTAGAAGAACTCAACTAAACCAACCCTGGTTAAGAACTCTGCCAAAGCGGACAAGAAAAACTGAGGTAGAAGGTAAGTTATGGGCATCTTGGTTACCCTGGTTCTGCGGTTGGTTTCCACAATGGCAGCCACTGCCATGGAAGCAGCGGAGAGGATTAAACCAAAGCCTGTTCTGTGTAGAGTTGGAATTCCTGCTGGATGTCCAGTGAAGTGCCTGGCAAAGGGGATGATGTAGAGATCATAGAAGGGTACCAAGAATATCAGTACCACAAGTGGGATTGCCCCAAGAGAAGCAGGAGGCACTTTGAAGTCTTTTGTAAGGTTTGTTTGCATTGTGCTTCCCTGCTGGACTGAGAATGTTTGCAGCTGTGCAATTGCACAGTTCATCACTATGGTGCTACCAAAGATTGGCAGGATTCTTAAAAAGGCTCTGCTTTCTTCAACTTGGTCTATGCTGCAGCTGTGCCATGGATTAGAATCACCGTTGATGGTGAATGCTGCTTTATTCAGAAATCTGTATAACAGTATAAAAATATATATCAATTAGATTGTTTTACCAATGATATTTCTGAATATTACTTTGTTCAGAAATCTGTCATAACAGAAATGAGTCTATTATACTAAACAATACATCCATTAGATCGTTTTGGCAATTAAAAAACGATGTTTCTAATGTTGAGAAGCATTTTTTAAAAAGTGGGATATAATGATATGTGTAGATTCTCAAATCATATTAATAAAGTTGTAATGACAAAGTAGGATTTTATTTATATATTGCCACTGTCAAGGATTGTTTAGTTCTGATCTGGGACAATTTTATGCCATGTTTTAAGAAAGCAAGAAAGAATCTTTATGACCTTCTTTAAAAATAACAGACCTTTAGAACTGATTGTTGTTAACCGTTGCATTTTTTTTTGAATGAGTTGGATATATATTTATTCTTACCTGAGCTTGCTTGATTGTTGTTGTGGGAATCCTGTCCTCTTTTCTTCTTCTGTTAATTGACTCTTTCGATTCCGGAAGGCCGCTGCCAACACCTGAAAATGATATTAAAAGGAAACTTCGGATTTATACATCACGCAAAAATACACAAAAATATATGGATCTAATCTGACTGTTTGGTGACATTGCACAGAATCTAAAGGCCCATCTTCACAGAGATGTTCTTAGCATTGGTCAACTGTTATTGAGAGTTGCATGGCTCAAAACCAAGTCAACCTTTGAATATCTAATTCAGTGATCAGATTATGTCACTTGATATTTGGAGATTCATGTTCAATTTAGCTAGTTCATTTCCTTCAACCTAGATATCTATTGATATCTATTTTTTATATGTTATATATAGGGATGGATGGATTGAATGACATGATATGTACTGTTACATTCAATATATAACATTCATATGCATATATTAACAAAATAAATTAATTAGTATTTTGGAGGGTTGATTTCTTAGATTAACTTCTAGATATCCATTGCTTTTACACAGCACTCAGATATATACTAGATATTCATTTCTTTTACACAGCACTCAGATATATACTAGATATCCATTGTATAGAGACACGCGTCTATGAGAGTCGATCTCTGAAGGTAACACTATATAACTGAATTTAAATGAAGATAGTTGATTTGAAACTTGAAAGTTCACTAATACCTTTGACTTTATAATACAACAACCAATCTAGACATGCGAATGCTACTTACTCAATCATAATACAACCTACTCTTCAATTTCTTTTATCTCTTTAACTTGTCTTAGTTCAAGGAATCTCGGTATTTTTATTTTTAAAACTTTTCAATAAGTATATATTACATGAATTGTGAACTACTTTCATCATGAAAACAAACTATCAAATTTATTCTCTTCGATTAACAACTAAAACAAAAAAAACCAGCCTGCAAATTGGCAATTAACTTGTAAGCAAAAAGACATTTTCTCAAAAATATTTGCTGTCAACTGATGTGGGCCGTCTCAAAGATCTCACATAAAAACATAAACTCGCTTATTCCTACATAAACCTAACGAACCCACCTGAAGAATTCGTGTAAGTGGGCTGCCATTGGGAATCTTGTTTCTGTAAAGAGTGCTCCCTGAGATGAGAGCAAGGAAGGATATGACCATGGCAGAAGCAGAAATCCCGAAACCCCAAAAGCGGCCCACATTGTCTTGTACCCACACCAACAAAGTTAGTGCAACAACAGAACCCAAACATATGCCAAAATATGCCCAATTGAAGAAATTAAACAACATCTTCTTCTGCTGTGGAATTCTCTGATCGAACTGATCTGCTCCGTGAGCCAGAAAGTTAGACTTGATGAATCCACTTCCAAGGGCAATTAGATAAAGAGACAAAAACATAACACCCTTCTGTACACCATCTGCTTCCTTGCATTTGTTCGTGATTGAGTCCATTGAACATCTCGGTGGTTTCAAGGAAGGGAAATATGCCTGTGCTGTCAACAAGAAGTACCCCTGAAAACTCATCCATAGACAAAGTTTATAGTTAAGTTGTAATGTGATCTGATGGCTGAATGAAACAATTCATTGCAACTTTTCTAGAATCAACCTGCCTGGTATGAACTTTAATTTACCCAATATTTTGGGTCTCTGAACATCAGAAAACTTAAATTCTACCAGACAGCTGATCAGGGAAACTCTAAAGTGAACTACAAACTACCAAGAATAAGTGAAATCAGGGAAAATAGATGAGTACCATCATTTCCACAAAGGAGAAGATGGACATGGTTTTGAAACGAGAGAGAAAGGAGTCAGAGAGTAAACCCCCTGGTAGTGACAACAGGTTGGCAGTGCCCACAAAGTTGGTGACTGCATTTGCTGACTCTGAAACTGAGAAATGCATATCACTGTAGAGATATCTTATCAGATTGTTCTGCACTGCTATCAAGGCCATGGCATCGAACCCTTGTGCCACTGAAAAAAAACACATTTCAGGTTGATAAATTATACAATGTTAAAATATATAATTATCATACATCTATTATGAATCAACATGATCACGGAGCATTAAATGTTTACCTTAAATTTTGATTGAAAAATATATAGTAAAATGTAAACGTTGTTATTTATGTATTATAAATTAAGTCACATCTTTATGATTATGGATTATTGAGTGTGATAGATACAGAGTTGAAATCAGAAGCTATTATGCATCTGTCATGATTCCACACTCTCCTCTTTTAGATCATTGATTACTGAATATGATTCAGATACCTAAAGCTATCATGCATCTACTATGAGTGCAAGATTCATTTCTGCACTTTCATCTTCTTCATCATAGATCATTGTGTGTGATTCAAACATAATTTAAATATATGCATAATTTAAACCAAAAACTATAGCGCATCTATTAGAAAACAGCACTTTCTTTTTAATTATAGACTATTAAGTGTCATTCAAAACATCAATTGAAATATACAAAAGGTTAAAGACAAAAACTAACATATATCTATTAATAAGCAACACTCTTCTTTTTCATCATAACAGTGCGATTCCAAAATTCAATTGAAATATATACACAGTTAAAACCTAAAGCATCATACAATTATAATGAATGAATAATACAAAGAAAGGAAACAGCAACCTTAAAAACTTTCTTCTTTGCAATTATTGATCACTAAACATGATTCAAAATGTTAATTGAAAAACACACAATTGAAACTAACTACTAACATGTATGTATGGACCTTAATACTTTCTTTGTTTATCAGCTGAACATTGAATGTGATTCAAAAAGTTAACTGAGAAAACCCAATTAAAAGCAAAAGCTATTATAAATCTAAATCAAATTTACCAAGAATGAAAGCAGCGGCCTTAACACCACCCAATTTTTCGGAAATGCATGGCTTTCCCTTCCAGTCCACAAAATCGAGCTTACCAGCATGCCCAGAAACCTCTTCTTTTGTGAAAACCATGTTGTTTCCCTCATGCCATCCATTTTCTTCCTCTGCCATTGACTCCAATGACCAAGTTTTCTTCCTGCCAAAGCTTTCTTAGATTGCAATAAATACTGTGAAAATGGACAATCTTCTCTTGTGGATGACAATCTGATTTCCAGTTCAGCGATTTAAGTGATTCTTGAAATCAAGGGTGCACTCCACGCCAGCCCCATGATTGATTTTTGAAGAATTTTTCATATTTTAATAATCCACTTTTAGTGGGCCACTTATTGTAATGCATGCTGAAAAATTCTCTATCTTCCTAATTCCATTTATTGTACTTTAGCAAGTGGTATAGTGTAAAGGCACGAGCTTGAATTGTTAAGAATTGTACTGAAGTTTGTTCAAACCATATTCTTTAAATATTCTTTTTCCTTTACATTTTCTACATAAAGTTGCATCTGTCATTTCATTTTCCCCACTTCACCATCTACCAGTAAACTTCTTTCTACTTTTGTCTTCTCTAATTTTTTAAATTTGTAATTCAAACATAAAAAGAAAAACCGATATTTTAGAGACTAAGAACACCCGGTGCATATTAAATGCAAAAAAAAAAATTCTCACTAACATCGATACTCCTTTATTCTAAAAGGATGCATGTCTGTGTCCTTTAACAACAAAGAAGATTCCTGACACTTCATGGCTGTGGCATCTTTTCGTAAAGATAATTCTGCAACATGGTGGAGATATTTTAGGGTTTAAGTACGGGTTTATGGGTGTGAACAAGGAGAAAGTTTGTACACCTCACATACGAAGGTAATTTAATTATAAATTGATTAGTTAACAATTTTTTTGAATTAGCTTTGGATTGTAATTTGTTGAAGAATTACGGGCTTGGAATACAAAACCTAAGGATAATAAAGATGGATTTATTTTATTTTAAATTAAAATTCAATTATGAAATGAAGTTGGTAAAGTTCTTCTAAACATGCATATAGGAATGTTATGAAATAAATATACCCACTCTAATTTGTTGGATTAAATAGATGTAAGCATTTAAAGGAACGTTAATGAAATATATGCACTTTTTTAATTATTTGGATTAAAGAGTTGTAATAAATTGGAGGAGAGGAAATGAATATATAGCTATTGTAAGACATTTGAATTTATAGAAGATAATACTATATGGTAAGTATATAAGGACAAACAATATGTGATAGTGAAGAGATTTGTACCACTAATAGATCCTTCTATGAAAGGAAAATATATATCATTCTGAGATTGTAAAGTGAGATACTCTACTTCTATTAACATTCTATGTATTTGACGAACTATAATATTGTCAATTTCTATGATATATTAAGTAAATCACATAATTGCCATGTCCTATCTTTGATATATTATATGTTCCATATGATGTTGATTAATGCATAATAAAACATTTCAATTGCATTAAATTTTGCAAGAAAAGGGAAGAGTGGGAAAAGGAATAAGTAAATAGAGGGAAGGAGATAACATGATAGACACATTTTCTTCTCTTTCTTGTTGTGGTAACAAAATCCATGAGGAATTACTGTCTATTTAAAAATGGGTAAAAATGCAAAAGAGAAAAATAATATTTCATTTAGAAATATATTTTTTGAGAAGTCAAGAGAAGGAGGTGGGGTGGCAGGGCATTAGGAAGAGAGATGGTAGATAAGGGGAGGAAGGGAGGGACAGAGAGAGGAGGGAAGATAAAATAAGAGAATGGGGAGAGAGGAGAATAGGATAAAGGGAGGGAGGGAGGAAGGGAGGGAGGGAGATAAGGAGGGAGGGAGGGAAGGAGAGGGGAGATATAGAGGGTGGGAGAGGGAGGGGAGATATAGAGGGGGGCGGGGGGGGGGGGGGGGGGGGGGGGGGGGGGTGGGGAGAGAGAGAGAGAGAGAGAGAGTTCATTTATTTGTGTGTGTGTGTGTGTGTGTGTGTGTGTGTGTGTGCGTGTGTGTGTGTGTATAAAGCTATAGATTTGCATATATTATATACATAAATTTATACATATCTATAGTATATTCTCAATTTAGAAGCATATATTTTTATATCTTCCAACCCATATGGGTTATAAAGAATTTATAAACGTATTTTTTTCTTTTCAAAACTCAAGTGAGTTATGAAGAATTTGAAATCTACTTTTTTTTCAAAACCCAAATGGGTTATTTCACACATCAAAAGTCTATGAGTTTAGGTTTAGTGAGAGGTTTGGAAAATGATTTCAAGGCTTGCATACCCATTTTCTAGTGCAAGTAAATTGTGCATGATCCTACCATTTCTCTCAGTTTTTAGAAATTGATCATTAGTTGGATGCACTTATGTGTTTTATTCATGTATGAGTCATTTTACAATAAGTTGTAATCATATGGTATGTTTTTGCATCACTTGTGCATTGTTCTCTCATTGGTCAATTAGAGTTAACATTGGTCAACAAGTAATCAAAGTTGCATTTTGGGTGTGTGATGTAATAAGGTTGATATTGGCATGTTTTGAAGCCAATTAGATATGTTTGTATGGGTCATATGTTAGTTGGAAAGTAAGCTGTCAATAAAGATGAAACTTTTGCATTTTTGCATAAGATGAAGAGTCTTTTGGATTTGTAGGCATGTTGATGCATGTGGGGAGTTCTTAAGGCATTTCCAAAATTGCTACTACTACAAAAGTTAATGAAAATTGGCAAGTTTTTGGTGAGAAATTTCTTGATTGTGATTACCAGTAAGTAGCAATTCCTTTGAGATTTCTAATTTTCTCCAAATAAGTATATCTACAAATGCACTAAGGATGAGGTACATGTTATTACTTTCATTTGGTGCACTTTTATAGATTTTGATAGTTGAATTGGTGGGTCTAAATATTTTTTTTTTGTAGTAGCGTGTTTTGGCCTAAACCCAGGATTTTCAATTTAAATGGCATATTCCTCTTAATCTCACTAGTGAAATATTTTATCTTGTTCAAAATGAGGGGTATGCATGTGTATCATAGAATTTCCTTGTTATTTTGCTTGCCACTCACCACACCTTTGCAACATGCAATGATGTTATGGTTAGGCTTATGTATCTAACTAACCAGGAAAGAATAACAACACATAGCAGTAAGGGTTAATGAAGTGTTTTAAGATATTGAAAGGTGGAAGATAGATAATTAGGGTTTCCTTGAAGTGTTGGTAAAGTTACTTTGATCTGGTTGTCATTAGAACATTGAATTTTGTGAAGCCTTAGTTGAGTTGGCTTAAAACCCTCATTAATTGAGAAAATTGGGGCTTTTGGCATTAGAAGTAACTTGAGAATTTAAAATTTTGGAATTTTATAGAGTTTCCAAATGGGTATCTACATATCTATTCCTTTTGGAAGGTTTTTTGGAGATAATTGAAGTAATTTTCCAAAAATCGTGATTAGAGGCTTAATTCTACTAGGTCTATTTTTTAATACAAACTTATAATGTTGGGAATGGTTGGAAAAATGTTAAAAGAGATGAATAATGCCTCTTTAATACCTCTTGGATGCCTTGTAATCATAGTTTTGAAAATATTCTAAGGGGTTCTTATGATAGTTTAAGAAAGGTAAGTCTAGTCAAATTGGAGTTAGGTGGGTTGTGGATATGGGAGTATGAACAAGGGGTTGGAGATGGATTGTGAAATTGAACATCACCTATTACCTTGCTCCCTGCCCCATATTGTGGAGTAGATTTTCCTTGCACCTCACCTAGACTACTTTGGACTTTACCTAGTCCTAGTTCAACCTTACTTGCATCAAATTGGTATCAGAGTCATACCGGGTCATTTGTGATTAGTTTGTCAAATTGGAAGGACAATATGCCTCCTAAAGGGTTAAGTAGTTTGAGAAGGTGGCTGAATAGATGGAGAAAAGTATGGGGAAAAAATGGGAAGAGAAGTGGAAAAAGATGATAGCCAAGATGAAGGCCAAAGAAAACAATTCAAAGAGTGAAGAAGAAGAGGAATAAGAAGATAAAGAAGAGGGTGGAGAGGATCAAGAAGAGGTAGAAGAGAAGGATCAAGGACCTATTGATCCAAGGGATAAGGTTGAAGATGAGGCTAGACAACAAAAAACAAGCTTTTCTTCATGCAATAAAGGATTCAACAAGAGAGAACTTCAAGGTTGAAATACATCCTTTTAGTGGTGAAATGGATGGCGAAGTGTTGACTAATTGGATAGAAGCAATGGACACCTATTTTGATTTGAATGCTATGGAAAAAGACAAGAAGGTAAAATATGCAAGGACCAAGATCAAGAGATCTGTCATCATTCAATGGAATTATACATAGAATGAAAGAGAGAGGAATGGTAAGAAACCGTGATTCATCTATGAGAAAGTTCATGCCAATAGATTTTGAAGTGTAGATGATTAGAAATTTTTGTAATAATAGGAAGAGAGATGAAGATGTTTCCACCTATACTAAGGAGTTACATAAGTTTAGTGTTAGGGTACACCATAGTGAAGACCAAAAGGAGCTAGTAGCCAGGAATGTGAATGGCGCGAAACACAATATTTAAGATGAAATTAGTTTACTACTACTTAAGATAGCAGATGCGTCTTTTCAACTAGCCATCAAGGTTGAGGAGAAGCTCAAAAGAAAGGGTGATCATAGCAATAGAGGCAAAGGATGTAGGAACATTAGTAGGGTTAGTGGTAACTTTGGCTAAGGATAGAGCAATAGAAATGAAGAGAATCAAAGTAGTGAGTTTAGGGGTAAGCATAGTAGTAGAGGTTGACATAATTATATTTATTCATATAGTTTATATATTATAAAAAATATGTATCTCAAACATGATTAGTTAAATTGGTTTGGTCTTATGGGACCTTTTTTTGTGGAGGCTAGTTCTATATTACATTTTTTTCACCAAGATTTCTGTGACCCACATTACAAAACAAAATCTAAATGTATTAAATTAACATGATTATTAATTTTTTACTAGATTTTAACTTCTACCCAATATTTGCAAGTAATTTGTTAGTTGATATATTAATATAACTATACTATTTTAAGAAGAATATACTTTAGTCAATTCATTAATTACTAATAACCATTGTGACATCTTGCAATTCAATTAACACAAAAAAAAAAAAATATAAATCAATCCAAATGTGTACAATATTTACAAATTAATAAAATTCAATCTAAAGTTAAGTTGTTATCGGTTAATTGAATGAATATAAATACTCACAATAACATTTTAAAATTATTAAATCAAGCTATTATTATCAGCTCTATGAATAAAAGCAATTAATTGCAATTATTATAGTACTCTTAAT
This sequence comes from Cupressus sempervirens, assembly GCA_028749045.1. Taxonomy (NCBI): domain Eukaryota; kingdom Viridiplantae; phylum Streptophyta; class Pinopsida; order Cupressales; family Cupressaceae; genus Cupressus; species Cupressus sempervirens. The sequence goes on along the minus strand of CM053783.1, from coordinate 632,453,363 downwards.
GTTCCTTAAACATTACTTAAATAATTTCTAATCTATCAAAATTAAAATTTTGTTGAAGAAAACAAGACAATAATTATATTTTTAAATAAACTTAAAATTTTAAGTGAAAGTACACCCACTATGTGGCATGACACTTGTTTAAGAATGATTTCTACTAGTGATGAGGTTTGATCTATACCATCAAATTTCTATGCACTGTTAAATTTTAAAATAAGTAAAACCTAATAAAGAATTAAAATTTTGAATCTATGAAATCAACCCCAATTGGAATTGTGGGTTGATAAATAGTTGTGATCATTAAAAAAGATTTAAAAAAATTGCACCAAATACTACAATATAAAATATCTCCTACTTCAAATAAGTTGTATAACATCATAACAACAACACAACACAATCAATGACCAAAATTCATAGACTAGATCAAAAGAAGTTCATTTTTCACTGTTCTAAGAAGATAAATAGATTACTGAAATCATAAATACTTTTAAATTATTTATCAAATTAAAATATTGTGAAATTTTCTTTTTAATTGAATAAAGCAAAAAAAGTACATAATAAAAGACAATTAAATGGTTGTCAAAATAAATTTAAGAAAATAGTTCAAGAGGTCAAACAACACTGATCATATAGAATAAAAAATACAACTACATAAGCCATGACTATTACAAAAACCATCAAATCTAATTCTAACCATTGCTGAAGCAATGTATAAATATAAAATACAAAGTTACAGCTGAGATATCAAAAGTATCTAATGGTATAACAATTAAAAAGAGTATAATATCAATAAAACTATTTTAAAAATTAAAAATCATAACAGTGAAATTGAAACAGTTGAAACTATCTGAATAATTTCCAATCTTCAATTATTCTTAAATCTTTCTTACAATTAAAATACAAAAAAATTCTAAAATATTATCTCAGAGTAACATATGAAAACCATCAAATACAATGTTTTATTTTCCATTATTTTTCCCAAACTACATAAAAGCTGCTTATAAAAAAACCTACATTCCAGCTAAAAAGCTATTTTAATTCCAATCTTAATCACTAAAGTAAAACCTTCATTCTCTTATCAATGAAATTTTTTGCCATTGGCTACGACACGCATGATATTCACACAGTCAAAAATTACCGTGTGAAACAAAAACAATGTTCATTATCATTACAAAATGGCCCAGAAATCTTAGTATACAAGCCCAGAAATCTAACTTTACAAGCCTGCGGAAAAGATTCTCATCACTGCAGTAATGTTATGTTTGAATGTTTGTTGTGATGGAAGATCTGCGACAATTTTGTGTGTCCTTCCTCATGCGAGAGCCTTTCTTTCAAAATCGTTCTCATCTTGATTGCAATCTACTGTTTATCTAGTCTTTATAGGTCTATTGTGGGATTCTTTATTAAAATCTGTAAGAATATAGAATCTTTATAATAGATTATAATAGTTCACTTAGCATACATTTAAATCATAAATCTCTTTAGAATTTTTAATCTGGTGTGACGCATTTTCTAGTATCATATTGGATGGAACAAGTCTTAAGAACCCTATTCTTAGTGACCCTCACCCTTAAATAAATAAGGAAAGAAAATAATTATGCTTACAAAAATAAGTCAACTTTGACAATTTAATTTTTTTTAGTCTAGTGGGTGATGTCTACAGCTCATGGAACTCATAGACCTCTTGCATACTCCAAAAAACTCCCACACAATAAAATATTAAAGTTTACATGGACTTTATGATGAAGAATTTATATGAGACATCTAGGTCAGGTGTTTCACTTTCATAACCTGAATAAGACATGCATATGTTATGCTTTGTACATATTTAAAGGTTAATACAAGTTCTATTGTTAAACTTAAATGATTAAAAAATGTATACAATAAAAAATGGGTTTCTTTGCTCTATTACTTACTCCAAAATCCTATATAAATTATTTCCACTCTTCAAATTTCTGTTGTCTATATATAATTTTTTTCTTCAGAATTCTTACACCTTTAGTTTTCTCATCCTTTCAAACTTTGGCCTTACTTCCTTAAATATTGTGGTCAAGTTCATTTTATTCTTTATGAGTCTCAAACATAAGGAAGGTTCTAAAAATTTGATCTCAAACTTATAGGAATAAGGAAGAGTGCTTAAGAGGTGTTGAACATTTCAGTGTATCATATTTTGATAATAAGATAAACTTTATAATATCTATCTACTAGCTCATAGAGCCTCTAAGTAATTTACCTTTGAAACAAGGTTTATCATAAATAAAAAATTTCACAAATAATTTTTTTGAAATGTTTACTTATTAAATAAAATATTTGTAAATTATTTATCTTTTTATTTTAATTTTTTAATTAAAACACATTTGCAAATATTTATTCTTCATTCTATGATATAAACACTTTCCCTTCAAAAGGTTGCATAATTCATAATCCCATTACAAATATGTATGGATGATAGTACGAATTTTTAAAAGCAAAAAGTATTCTAGTGGAAGCTTCAATGATAGTTCCTCAATTCACTAGTACTTAAATACACTATCATTCATGAATTCTTGAGTTCTCATTCATTGCAATCGTTGTACTTACCATTTAGACCTATTAGCTTCCAATTTGTATAATTCATAATCCATTGTACTTTCCCTTCAAAAGGTTGCATAATTCATAATCCCATTACAAATATGTATGAACAATAGTACACATTTTTAGAAGCAAAAAGTATTCTAGTAGAAACTTCAATGATAGTTCTTCAATTCACTAATACTTATACAATACTATTTGTGAACTCTTGAGTTCTCATTAATGCTTGTTCATTGTACTTCCCATTTAGACCTATTAGCTTCCAATTTTTATGCTCTAATTGTTAACACGCCAAAGGAATATTTTGTTTAATATGTAAAATTTAGTCTATAGTTTCTCCTAGTTGGATCTTATGGATCCACCACTTTTAGGAAGTGGATTTCCCATTAAGGTCATTTTGGAAAACTCATTTGAAATTAAGGGCTTAGTAAATACTTTTTCTTCTAGCATTTTCTATTAATAATTATGTAGCTTTCCTCTTCTTGAGACATATGTCATATTGCTTCTCTTGTGTACATTAAAAGATCTTATGTAGCCTAGACCATTGCAAGTAGTGTAATCCTAGGGTATTACTTGTTGTATAAATATGAGTTTCAATCTCATTTTTTATGGTGTTTGGTTTGTTTCCATTGAAATTAGGTATAGACAATTTTTTTTAATGAGCTCACATCTTAGGGAGGCTTTTTAATTTTTGAACTATTGATGTATTTTTTGGTATTCACATTACTTGAGTAGAAGTAAATTGACTAGATTATAAGTTTTCATGCTACATTATTTTGTTGGCATAGTTGAATGAAATGCATACATTACCAAATCCCTTATATAAACCATCTAGACTAACTTTAAGAAAACCCTATGTCTAGATATAGATGGAAGGTTGAATGTTAAGAGGAGAAAGTTGAATTGGTTATTTTTTCATGTATCACCTCCTTTTCTTATTTATTTTACTAAACCATGTTGTCCTTCATTAAAATTGTCTTCCAATAAGTAAAATAAGACTAAATAGGTGAAAGTAGAACCTTGCCCACTTTCACATTTGTAACAGTCATCTAAGAGGATTATCAAAAAGTCAACTTACTTTTCTTAATCTCTTGAGGGTAAGTTTCATATATTAGATCTATGAAAACAACAGAAAGTTGCAAGAAAGCATCAATAATTTAAGAATATATTATATCTAGCAAGTAGCATGATTAGAACACACCTTCATCTACCTTGTTCCCATAGAATCTCTAAATCTACCTTGTTCCCATAGACTCTCTCAATCTGATAGGACCCAATTCAATCCTCCATTTAAATTTAAAAATATTTTACTCATAACAAATTGAAATTTTGCCTCTCATTGTTAGTTTTGCTTCTCTATTGGTTTCTCTCTTCTGAGTCCCAAAGGTGTTGCTACTTGGTCGAATGATGCGAATTAGGAGTATCTGACTATATTGCACACTTCTGACTCTCTCTCTAATTATTCCTCTCAGGAATCACAAGCTGATGATGAAAATAAAACCCTTCCTACAAATCTCAATGATGTCCCTTTTGCTGACCAGGGAACTTGCTCTAGCCTATGGACCATTCATCTCCTTCTGCTCCATCTCTGCTACATGGTCTTGTTGACACTTCTGAGCTTTGTAGCACTCTAGCCATTGTGTTGTCAACTGCGTTAGGGGAGTTTCTTTCCTTGGGGATCCTATTAGTCAAACAAATTAGGAAGAAACTTTCTTCAAATTCTTTCTCACTTTCCTTTCTAAGATGAACTTTTTCCTAGCCTTTGTACTAGGCGTTATCTCTTTTGTTTCTTGGTGTGTTGTTAACATGTTCATGTTAGTTTCTTTTTTAAATCTTTTGACTTTGTCTATATAGACTAACACCTTTAGTTTTCCTACTTTTATTTATTCAAAACAAATTTAGATTTTCAAAATAAAATATTTACCAATCAAAGATTCAATAAAAACTGTATTATACTGACTTTCTATATTTTTATTATCATAAATCTATAAATCTTAACCAATTTAAAATTAGAAACAAACTTTATTGTATCAACTTTCTATATTTTTATTATTTTAAATTTATGAAACTTGTTTTTTCCTACATTAGGCATATTTCTGGTATTCTAAGTGAAAAAAACCTGAATGTGAATCAGCACAGCGAGACTCGCGATTGAGAATCAACAAAAGCATTTCAAAATACATCATCACCATGAAATCCAGAGAATGTACAGAGAATGAAAAATAATTATTGTAGTTGAAGCACGCTGAGTTGGAATGTTGCAGGCTGACTCAAGATTTCAAACCGACAGTAATATATATTTTTTCTTCAACTATTGCTGGATTGTTCTCTACATTGTGTTTCGGATAAATGCTTGTCTCTTTCTTCAAATTATTAATATATATTGGATTGTTCTGCGTAAAAAATTCTTTAACTGTATTAATAGGTTGGTTTTTTTTTTTTGAAGTGAAATGAGCAATTCAATATATTTGTTGTTGGCTTGTATTATTTTTATGTTTGTAATATTATCATTTAATGTCAATTTGGTGTTATAGTTGATTGTAAAGATGTTAAATTCAATACAAATTACTTTTCTAAGTAAGATAATAATATTGAATAATTTGTTTAAGGAAATATAAAATAAATCAGCTAATTTTATTTAGATTTATACAACTTTTTAGTTGAAATTATTAAATTTCTAACTCACGGTTAAAATTCAAAAGAAACATGAACATATAAATGTTCTTGTTTAAGAATACATGGCTAGATTTCACAAATTGAAAAGGGAAAATCTGATATTGAGAACTTGGATATCATCAATTTTTTATGCACTATTAAATTTTAAAATATATAAAGCTAGCTTATATATACCTATATATATTACCATTCTTGAGGTGCCAATTTTTATTTAATCCGAAGGTTATTTTAATCACAATTAGAATTTATGAAAATAAAGATAGGTGTCTCAAGAATGGTATAACATATATATATATATATATATATATGTATGTATGTATGTATGTATGTATGTATGTATGTATAAATTTCTAACTCACAGTTAAAATTCAAAAGAGACATGAATATATAAATGTTCTTGTTTAAGAATACATGGCTAGATTTTACAAATTGAAAAGGGAAAATCTGATATTGAGAACTTGGATATCATCAATTTTTTATCCACTATTAAATTTTAAAATATATAAAGCTAGCTTATACATACCTATATATATTACGTCATTCTTGAGGTGCCAATTTTTATTTAATCCGAAGGTTATTTTAATCACAGTTTGAATTTATAAAAATAAAGATAAGTGCCTCAAGAATGGTATATATATATGTATGTATGTATGTATGTATATGTACACATATATTTACATATATATGTATATATGTACATACATATATGTACATGTACATATATATATATATATATATATATATATATATATATATATATATATATATATATATATATATATATATACATGTATATATATGTATATGTACATATATGTATATATATATATATATATATGTATGTATGTATGTATGTATATATATATGTACATCTATATATATATATGTATATATATGTACATATATATATAGATATTATATATATGTACATATATATATACATACATACATACATACATACATACATACATACATACATACATACATATATATATATATATATATATATATATATATATGTATGTACATATATGTACATATAAGCGCAATAGAAAAAGTATTTTTTAGTTTTTCGATAAGGTTAGTATTGATTTATTCATTTCTTTTTAAATATAATTGTATAAACTTACTATAAAATTGTAGTTTTGGTTAAGGTTAGGGTTTGAATTTGAGTTAGGGTTAGGGTTAGGGTTACAATTAGAGATAGAGTTAGGGTCAGGATTAGAGTTACAATTAGAGTTAGGGTGAGGGTTAGGATTAGGACTAGGGCTATTTTTAGGATTATCACTACTGTTAGGGTTAGAGTTATGGTTAGATTTAGAATTAGAGTTAGTTAGTGTTAGGGTTAGGGTAAGGACAAGGGTAAGAATTAGGGTTCAAGTTACAAATATAGTTAGGGTTAGGGTTAGAATTAGAGTTAGGGTTTGAGTGAGCTAGAGTTAGAATTTGAGTTAGAATAAGGGTTAGGGTTTTAGTCAAGATTAAAGTAAGAGTTAAGGTTAGGGTTAGAGTTTTGAATCAAGGTTAAGGTTAGAGTTAGGGTTAGGGTTTTAGTCAAGATTAAAGTAAGGGTTAAGGTTAGGGTTAGAGTTTTGAGTAGGGGTTAAGGTCAAAGTTGAGGTTAGGGTTTTAGTCAAGATTAAACTAAGGGATCATATAGTTAGGATTAGAGTCTAATTATGGTAAAGTTAGATTTACAATTAGAGTTAGATTTAGGGTTAGAGCTAGGGGTATGGTTAGGATTAGGGTTAGGGTTAGGGTTAGGGTTAGGATTAGTATTAGTGTTAGGATTAAATTTAGGGTTAAGGTTAGAATTAGAGTTAGGGTTAGGGTTAGAGATAGGTGTATAGAAATGGTTAGGGTTAAGGTTAGGTTTAGGGTTAAAATAATTGTTAGGGTTAGAGTTTGAGTTAGGGATAGGTTATAGTTTGAGTTAGGGTTAGAAAGAGCATAAGAATTATGGTTAGGATTAGGGTTAGATTTAGGGTTTGATTTTAAGTCAGGGTTTGAGTTAGGGTTAAAGTTAGAGTTTGGAGCCAGGGTTAAGGTTAGAGTTAGGGTTAAGGTTACCATTACAATTAGGGTTAAAGTCAAATTATGATAGAGCTAGATTTAGGGCTACAATTAGAAATAGGGGTAGGGTTGAAATCAAGGTTAGGGTTAGGGTTGGAGTTAGAGAAAGGGTTAGGCATAAGGTTATTGTTAGGGTTATGTTTATCTATAGAGTTAGGGTTATATATAGAGCTAGCATTAGGGTTGAGGTTAGTGTAAGGATTTGAGATAGGGTTAAGGTTAGAGTTAGGCTTAGGATTAGGATTATAGTCTAATTATGGTAGAGTTAGATTTACAAATAGAGGTAGGGGTAGGAGTATAGTTAAGGTTAGTGTTAGGATTAGAGTTAGGGTTAAGGTTAGGATTAGAGTTAGTGTTAGGGTTAAGTTTATAAATAGAAGTAGAGAAAGGATTAGGATTAGGGTCAGGGTTATGGTCTAGGTAAGGGTCAAGTTAAGGGTTAGAGTATGACTTAGGGTTAGAGTTAGGGTTATAATTTGAGTTAAGGTTGTAGTTAGAGATGGAGTTACAGTTACAGTTACAGTTTGGGTTAGAATTATGGTTAGGGTTAGGGTTACAGTTACAAATAGATTTAATATTATGGTTAGGGTTTGAGTTAGGGTTAATGTTAGAGTTAAGGTTAAGGTTAGAGTTTTGAGTCAAGTTTAAGTTTAGATTTAGGGTTAGGACTAGGGTTAATATTAAAGTACAATTATGGTAGAGTTAGATTAATGATTAGAGCTAGGGGTAGGGGAGGGTTACGGTTATGATTGTGGTTAGAGTTAGACAAATGGGTAGAGAAAGGGTTAGATTTAGGGTTATGGTTATGGTTAGGTTTATATATTGAGTTAGTGTTATATATAGAGTTACATCAAGGTTAAGGTTAAGGTACGAGTTAGGGTTAGGGTTTCAGCTAGCATTAAATTTAGGGTTAGGTTTAGGGTTATATTATAATTATGGTAGAGTTATATTTAGAGTTAGAGTTACATTTAGGGTTAGAGTTAGGGATAGGGGTAGGGTTAGGGTTAGTGTTAGGATTAGAGTTAGAGTTAGGGTTAGGGTTAGAGTTAGGGGTAAGGAAAGGGTTAGGGGTTAGGGGTTAGGGTAGGGTTAGGGGTTAGGGTTAGGGTTAGGGTTAGGGTTAGAGTTAGGGTCAAGGTTAAGATTAGGATTACAATTAGGATTAGAGATAAGGGTGCATAAAGAGTTAGGGTTAGGGTCAGGGTTAGGATTAGAGTTAGGGTTAGGTTTATGGTTAAAATATGAGTTAGGGTTAGAGTCAAAACTAGAGTTAGGATTAGGGTTAGGGGAAAAGTAGGACCATGGTTAGAGGTATACTTAGTGTTAGGGGTAGGGGTATGGTAAGGGTTAGGGTTAGGGTTAGAGAAAGGGGTAGAGAAAGGGTTAGGGTTAGGGTAAGGGTAAGGGTTAGGGTTAGGTTTAGGGTTAGACTAGGAGTTAGGGTTAAATTCTAAGCTACAATTAGGGTTATAGTTTGAGTTAGGGGTATACAAAGAATTAGAATTATGGTTAGGATTAGGTCTAGGGGAAAAAGTATGACCACAATTAGAGTTACGGTTACTGTTACATTTAGGAGGGAAAATTTTTCTAGTTATAGATGCCTCTTAGCATAATAGAGCAATATAGGGATTACAATGTTCCTTATGTACTTTTATAATTTTATTAGTTTTATAATTTTATTAGTTACATTTATAAATAGATCATTGATTAATGTTAATTATGCTTAGCATGAATAGTGTACAATAAAGGACTACTAAATATTATTGAGGTAATGATTGCACTTAAAATGAGTATAAAATGAATATTATGATTTAGAGTAGGTTAATAGTTAGAAATTACACATCAATTTTATACATAATTTAATGATCAACATATTAATGATATATCTCATGTAAAAGATTTAATAATACAAACACAAAGGTTAAGGAAAAATGTTTCAAATATTTGCAAGTATAGTTGAGAAAAATTTGAGCTAAAAAGTTAAATCATTTATTTATTATGATACATAGATGAAAGGAGAACTATATCTCCTAGTACAATTATCTAGATAAAGTAATAAGTGAAAAATTGAAAGATGTGAAATCATCATATGGACCATGTACATAGTTCTCCATAATGATGTGAGTACATCGCATATTCTTTAGATATTAAAATTGTATTACGACCTTTGTTTGTAATATGATCATCATAGACCTCTTTCAAATCATGGGTATGCATCTACTCTTGCAGATGTGTTGCATACATATTTGGCAACATCTTCCATCTTCATTATCTCTATCTCTTGTACATAATCATAGATAAAGCTACATTCTCAAGTGCTTTTACCATAATTGTACAACACTGTTTAATTATTTGTGCACACTTCTAAAACCTTGTCTCAAAAAAATGATTTGATTCTACAAAAGAAGTTGGTCTCATGTCGATAATGCTTGACTATTTATCAGAGGCTACCATGCCTTAAAAAAATCATGGAAAACAATTTAGAAATAATTAACACCAATTAGAAAGCATTAGCACCAATAGAAAAAAAGAACAAATGTATACTTAATCAGAGGGATATAAATTTTAAATCAATAATGGTTTTGAACAAACATAATAGGTCACTTAGTATAATCAATTGTGGAGAAATGAGTATAAAAACCAAACTTTATTAAAATTTGTAATGAAATTTTGGGTATTGAAACATGGTAATATTATGACCATTCATGGATAGTGGAGAACAGACAAACATAGTTTTAAAATATTGAGTAGAAATGTATTGGTTGAAAGTCATGAAGAACAATCATTATGATTTATTTCAATCGAAGAATGTCTTTATAATTTGAATTAATATTATAGCTACCTTAATTTGAGGACCCAATTGATGATCATAGTTAAATCTACAAATTAGAGAATTAATATAATGATATTTCAGCCTAATGGTACTTGCAACAATTAAAATGTGCAAACAATAAGGTTATCATGTTGGATTGAGCATATCCAATTATAGTTGTCATTAATTGTGGAATATGAACTATCAATCTACATAATAAGAATAAAAACATAATAGTTCACGGTGATGATCACATCATGTAATAGAACAAATAAATCTTTATAATTAAATAATATGTTTGAAAACATCAATGATTTTGAAGACTTCTTAGTCTACCTTCTTGTTTTCTCTTTGAAAGTTGTTTCCCACTTTTCATTTTTTCATAGCAATCATGTGTAAAGGGTGGCATTATCCTCAAACCTTCCACTGACTTAACACAAGATATGGCCACAAATGTTAATCCTACTCTTGCTCTTGGACCTATGTCAATTGTGGCTTTTGAAAGAGTTAGCCCTTGAGATTTGTGAATAGTCAATGTCCATGCCAACCTTAATGGTAGTTGGAAGGTCCTACCCCTTTGCAATGGTACTATTGGTATTATGTTTGGATGGTAATCATCAAATGGTACTCTAGATTAATTATCAAATTTAACTACATAACATATGCTGGTGGCTCAGGTGGAGCAGTTCCTAGTTTGTAGACAATATTTCTAATATATCCCAAAGATCCATTCATAAGGCCAACTTCTATCCATAGATTTGTAGTCAAAATTACTCTTGCATTATTATTGATCAATAACTCAATATCAAGTTCCTTGCTTGATAAATCTTTATTTCTATTACCATTCATTGACTTGGTTGCAAGGCTACATGCAACTTGATGTCTTAAAGAATGCAACATCCTCATTTTATGGTTACGAACATTGTCATTTGTAGAGAATAAATGCACTATCTTATCAAATTCATCATTTCTTACAACATCTAATCTTATAGGTGTTCTTTTCATGAGCAAGTTCCAGTCATCTATTTGTGGATTCACATCTCTAACATTTGTGAGAAGCTGATGAAATCTTTGTTGTTGGATATTTTCTCTATCTTTCCTAAATACTTTATCTAGTGTAACGATTGTCTTGAATTCTTGCCATGATAACTTTGTCTTCCTATTGCTATCATATGCTAGTCTATCATTAACAAGAGGTAATTGCTCCAAATCACCAAGTAAAATAATAGATACACCTGAAAGATAGTTGCAAAAGTTTTAGTTACATACATAAAGTAAAATAAAAAAATATGCATTCTATATGACCGATGTTAATAAGAATTAGGAGACATTAATAACACCATCTGATGTAAGGAAAGGGATACCACCAAAGCTTATGTCTACTTTATGCAAGAAGGCTTTTCTGAGTCAACTATCTATATTTTCTAGCATGTTCTGGCCAATGAAGAACATTTCATCAGTCAAAATATATTTGATATTTTCCATCTCTTTTTGAAAGCTTGTAAGTGTTGTCCCTTGTAGTTGGGCAAAATCTGTAATTGGAATCCACAACTTTGAATGAATGGTAGATGCTCCTATATTAAAAGTTGCAACTTCAATTGGTGCAAGCAATAGAAGAGGAGAAGGATTTGTCATTGATTTCATTTGAAGAGATTGATTGATGGCACCAATTAGATAAGACTTTCCCATTCCCATTATTCCTTGAATTATCATAAATAAAGGATTTCCCACTTGATTGCTATGGTAGTGTGTTAGAATAATGTCGACTGTCTTTTGATGCTTGTGACTGAGAGTTGTAAAGTTGATACACTGTGGAATGTCATCATACATAAGACATCAATGCTCTTTCATTTCAGGTATGAAATTTATTGCTTTGATTGTCTCCTCTTCACTTTGATATTCATTACACCAATTTGTATTTTTATCAATATCTCTTCTTCCCAACATTTCAATTTTAGAAATTGGAATATGTTGACCACAGTGTAACCCGAATATTATTTCTCACTCATGTTTTGTATTATTTTCATGAATGGCTCCATTATCTTCTATCTTTGAATCACTTGAAGGTTCATTATTTTGTGCATTTTCTTGCCTTTGGACATGCCAAGGATTATAGTTGAGTGAGTCCTAATTTGGTACTATAGTATCATCATCATGACCAATGTCTCTCTCGACATTACAAAATGGTTTGTATAGTAATAATTCAGACAAACAAAAGTCCACCCACTTATTAGAATCTTGTGGAAGAATAGAAAAATAACTAGGAAAACCTCTAACAATAGCTGATTTCTTTCTTGGCCCCCATTTATTATCTCCTCTTCTTTTAGGATTATATAGCCAGGACCTTGCTACATCAATCAAACGAATACCTTCCATACAAAGTGGTCTTGTTTTATAGCCATCAAGAAAATATTTTTTGAGTTCTTCATCATTTCCATCATTATCGATTACCATAGGTTTGAAAACTTCACGTGATACATTTAGATTAACAAACTTTCTGCTACACTTGACCAATGGAAGTTCTAATATTAACATACGACATGGTTTTTGAGCTCTAATATCTCTTTCTATAACTATCTCTGTTAAAATCTTTCTATATGTCCATGATGCTAAATCATCAGGATTTTCAAGATTTGAAAGATGCATCAACATTTGTTGATATGTTTCAGAGCTTCTCTCTACTTTTGCTGCATACTTTGCAATATATTACTGCATGTCTTGAAAGGACAGGTTGCCAATCAACATTGGCCCTCCACAATTGCAGTATGTACCAATTGTGTGTATTAAATTTGTCATCATTTCTTGTTGGTTCAATTTTTTCTCACCCAATTTTGTATTGCCGTATAACTTTGACCCCTCCAAATTTAATTGCCAAGGAGCATTATACCTAAAACATTGGTGAACACATATATTTTTAACCCAACTTGTTAAAAAAATTTAAATAGAAAATTTAAACATATTTTTTTTGAATTTGATTAACTTGCAAATCATTCTTCCTCTTTTATGAAGGCATGCTCCCTCCTTAAAGATATTGTGTCTCTCAACACAATTGAATATTTGTTCATAATCCCTGTCTATATCCATCTCATAGAGTTGTGTTGTATTCTTCAAACATGGATGTTGACCAAAAGTTTGGAAAACCTATAAATGATAATTCATATATTATTCTATTGGATAGAGGTGAGAAACACATATTAATATTTAACTCATTTATAATATGAAACTTACATTTATATTTCTTCGATGCTAATCAATTCTAGGATTCCATGCATGAATAATGGAGTCAAAATATCTCTTGAAGAACTTTTTCATTCATCCTCATTTGACCAATTAATAGTGTCCATATTTGGTGCCCTTTCAAGCCATAATAAGTTGTGAACATGAGGTGAAACATGATGTTACCACTCATATCTACACCAAAAGTCCTTTACTTTCATACCTATTTCTTTCCTAAACATTGTATTCCTTAAGTGCATGTAATAAGTGACTGTATGTGGATAGTTGATGATATTTTTCCTTCTCCATCTTTGAGCCTCTTGTGGATCAGTAGGTGGGGTACTAGGCATTAGTGCATGTAAATTAGGCCATTGCATATCTGCTGCACTTAATGTGAAGAAAATTGTAGGTGTACCAAGTTGGTCAAGCAATTCAGTTAATTCTACTTTACATTTTGCTCACTATGATCTTGTTCCTCTTAGACTTTTTATAAACCGCATTAGCCTATCTATGAGATTATTATGAGGCATATTCTCCATATGTTCATGCAATTCATTAATAGTTATTGTCATTTCTTGAAAGCTCCTTTTTTCAAAAACAAATGCTAAACGTTGTGCATGATGTCTTATTACCGTGTTTTGCACAAAATACCTAAACTGTGGATGTTTTCCAAAGCAGTGATCCCTATATTTGATCAAATGCTTTACAAATTCATGCAAGTATACCTGTTTCATTCTAGGCTCTAACCAATCACAACTTCCATCTGGAAACAATGTTGGGAAAGTCATATCCAACAACCCAAATGTGACATACTCATTGATAGGTGATGCACCTATAGATGGCCACTCAGTTAAAGAAGACAACACTATATCAAGATTATTAACCCAAGCATGAATTAATTCCATTTCCCTTTCAGCATTAGGTGGCCTTGAAGCTATAGATTTTGTGTGCTCAATTATATTACTTTCATCTATCTCCATGAGAGGACCTAGGAATACAACTTCATTTGCTTCGGAATCAAACTCCAAGTACATTATCTTTAATCTATGAAAAATATTCTCATCCATATTTTTAGGTAGGTCATCAAGAGCACTTTCATCTACCCTAACATTTGCATAAAATTTATCATTTTCAACATTTTATTTCAATGCTCTATAAACATGATCCCTATTCACAGTAAAGTTATATAATGTACGACGTTGATCCCTTGTTTGAACAATAATGATTAGTAAATGATCAACTATGGGTGGCAAGACTTTTGATAGTTGTTCAACATGCTAAGGAAAACTAATGGTATGTCCTTTATATTTATACTGCCCATCGACTGCATGTGTAACTTGTAATATAGGGTTTACATGTGCAATCAACATCTCTTCAACTTGAGTTAAATTTGTAAGCTCTTGGGGTTGACATCCTGGATCCATATTATTTGAAGATGAAAACCTATGAATTCATGTCTATTGACGACACCTATTGCATATTGGACCCTCATTGGTGTGATATACTTTCATTCTTGCATATGACTCCTAACAAATATTATACATATTTGGTGTTTTCAAACTATCTATTTGATATCTAAACTGCATTTGGAATCTTCTAAATTTAGATTGAAGCATACCATTTGGGTTGGGCATGTTTTCTCTATCACCTTCTAATTCATCATTCACATGGATTTGACTTCCATGTTGTGGTGTTTCTAGGACACATTCTATAGATGGAGACCCTTCATACTTAACATTTAGTTGTTTGTTTGCATCTATAGGATGCTCATGTACATCACTTGGTTGCACTTCAACATGTTGTACTTCACACCTTTGTGCATATGGAAGGACCCTTTTAGAAGTATGATGATGATTGTTTCTCTGTACATTTGTGTGCTCTCTTTCATCAGTTTCTAGTTGTGCAACTGACACTTCAAACCTTGTTCTACCATAACCTTTCCTATTTCCTTGATTTAATGTTATTCTTTGTTATTCTCTTTCATTTTCTATTTTTGTTGTTGTTGTTAATGTCTATGGTATTCTCTACGATATTCTCTTTGATATTTCCTTTGGTATTCTCTTTTTGCCTCCTCTAATTCAAAATTTAACCTACGTCTCACTATAGCTAGTACAAAAATAATTTTGTGAATTAAGATATATATTTCATGACACTAAATAATTTGTCATATAAATCATATAAATTGGTGAACTTCATTTATTGGAATGTAAATATGATTTATTTAAGTGATACTTTATTTAGTAGACATGAGAAAAATTATAGCAATGAAGATTATTAGATAAGTAGTTAAACTTATATATAATGTTTGCATGAATGAAGAAAATTAACATTTAAAATGAGTAAAATAAAAGTATCTGTGAATGGAGACAAACAATTTAAAGATTTAAAGATTGTTGAAAAACATATTAATTAAGAAGAAATGAAGGAATTATGAACAATAATAAGAGAATACATTAAAAGATTATGAAAATGTAGTTTGTTAAAGAAATATACAAACATGAAGATATATATTGATTTTTTATTTATGAAAACATTGGATACATCATGTGAATAAATTGTTTTATTTATGAAAACCTTGGATACATCATTTTAAAAAAAGAATGGTCTAAAAGACCTTTTATTGCAAAACAAATGTATACATGATATCAAACTTTGCAATACAAATTGCCAACACCAAAAATAATAGGCAATCCACTTTATTAGATAGTGAATTCTCATTTTCCAATATAGTAGAGTAATACCTAAAAAAGATATTAGCCTCTACTAAAAAAAATCCAATAACATATTCAATACCATTGTGTTAGTAACCACCTTCCATCAACCCACTCATGAGATCGACATAACTGTGCTCGAGAATAGGGTTGAAGAGTTTGAGTATGTGGAAAGTAAACTTCGTAAAATTATCATCGACTAAGTGGAGACACAAATTTATCAACAATAATGCCTGACCACCAAGAATCATTCTTGAAGACATCTACCACCAAATCCAATGGGATGTATTGTGGAAGAGAAAAAATTGGAGGTCTAGGTCTAATATCCTATGGAAAAATTTCCTCTACAAGAGGTTCTTGTGTGAACTCATCAGTTATAAAATTATCATATCGAACAAAAAAATTAGGCCTGAGAGTGTTGGCCACATGTCCAATAATAGTGCTAGGGAACCATGCTCCTTGGAACCATCCTCATCAGAATGAACTTCGACTTTCATCCTTTCATCTCATAATTGAAGTTCATGTTTTATTTATACCTTTAGTATTAACACAATATTATAAAAAAAGTATTTGATTATTTCATTATAAACATATAAATCAATCATCAATACAAAGTTAAATATTTCTAAAATATTCATAATAAAATGCATATGGTTACATAGATGTAAACAAAGTAATATTTATTATTCTATGAAATATTTACTTTCTAATGTTGCAAATATGGTGGCATTGCCATCCACTTTTGAAACATTACAATTTTTTTAGTTATAACTAACATTATAATAAATTGCTTACTATTATAATATTTTAAAAATGGTAGCATTGCCTTCCATTTTTCAAAGCTTGATGCCTAAAAATGAATATTTATTCTTTTAAAATTGCATATAAAAAAAAAATTTAAAATAAATATATGGTTACTCTAATTTTCAATTAACAAAATTAAAAGTATAAATTTAATTTTTCTTATTTAGATCCAAATAAATTGATACTTTAATAAAAATATATGGTGGCATTTTTATCCACTTTTGAAACATTACAAATATTTTTAGATATAGCTAACATTATAATATATTGCTTACTATTATAATATTTTAAAAATGGCAGTATTGCATATAAAAAAAAACCATAAATCAAAATAAATGTATGGTTACTCTAATTTTCAAGCAACAAATTTAAAAATATAAATTTTATTTTTCTTATTTAAAAATAAATAAATTGGCACTTTAATAATTTATTTAGAAAATGATAGCATTTCCATCCACTTTTCAAAGATTAATTTTAATCTAAATGTAAATTAGAAAACTATTATAACCGAAATAGTGATCTAATTCAAAATAGTAATCCAAATCAATATACTAATCTTAATCAAAACATTACAAATATTTTTAGAAATAGCTAACATTATAATAAATTGCTTACTATTATAATATTTAAAAAATGATGGCATTGCTTTCCACTTTTCAAAGATTGATGCTTAAAGTTAAGATTTATTATTTTAAAATTGCATATAAAAAATAAGCATAAATTATAATAAATATATTGTTACTCTAATTTTCAAGCAAAAAATTTAAATGTATAAATTTGATTTTTCTTATTTAAAAATAAATAAATTGGTACTTTAATAAAAATATTTGAAAAATGGCGGCATTGCCATCCACTTTTCAAATATAAATGTGTAAAGATTAATATTAATCTAAATGTAAATTGCAAAACAATTATAATTAAAATAGTAATCTAATTCAAAATAGTAATCTAAATCAATATACTAATCTTAATCAAAATACTATTATAAATCAAACTACTTTTGTAAATCAAAATAGTAATTATTAAATTTATAAATGACTATTTTCAAAAAAAAATTGATATGACAGCATTGCTATCCATATTAAATATTACAGGAAAAAAATAAACATTAAACTAAAAAATACATTGAAAAATATGAAAAAGCAATAATCTACCCAAATCATATCTAAATATATAACATGCAACTATATATAAATAATGCATGAAACATGAAACTATAATTTTGAATATAACAGTGTCAAAAATTAACAAATCTCATTTTAAAAATAAAATAAATCTAAATATAAATAGTGTAACTACTATTCTAAATGCAGATAGTAATCTAAATGGAAAATAAAACTCAATAGAAAAATATATATATTAAGCAAAAACTTACTTTTCTTTTTGATCCCCTTGTTGATCTTCAAATTTGGAATGCTTCTCCAAATTATTTATCTTCCTCTTTTCTTCTTAAACAAAGTTTATTGTATCTCTCAAGAATAGTGAAAGCTTTACTCTCAAAGCTTGTCTTTCTATGCAAATCTATTCTTCTATGAATCCAGAGCAAAAATGAAAGGAGATGAGTGTTTTATAATGAGAAAAAAAAAATTTCATCTCCCATGAAAAGAATCTTCATTGTCCATTAAAAGACCCTTCAATTTCCACTAAAAGACCCTTCAATTTCCACTCTTCCACTGTCCATTCAAATTCAATTTAAAAAAAAATTTAAACCTCCTACACGTTCATCCATTATTAGTCAAAATAAAAAATATAAAAAATTATGAGGTGATGGGCCACCACCCTTGCCACCCCATGCACTGATTTCTGTGGCAGTAACTACCTGCTAGTTGCTATCGACACTGTCATGTGTCAGTGCTGGTAGCAATTGCCATTGACAGTAGCAATTGTTACCACTGTAGCCATGACTTTATATTGTTTTCTTTGTTTTGTTTATTTCGTGTTTTTTTTTCCTTATTAATTTTTTCAATTTTTTTAAAAGAATATATATATATATATTTTTCAATTTTAAATTCTTTTTTTTAATGTATTTTAAAGAAAATTGATTTATTTATAATTTTGAGGTGCCTATTTTTCAGGCCCTATCATTTTGAGCTCTATTTGGCTTCCTCTTATTTTTGCCAGCTATTATTTTAGGAATTCTTTTTATTGTCTTTTATTTTGGCCAACTATTATTTCAGAATTTATTTTTATTTAATTAAAGTTTGTAACTACTCCCTTTTCCTTTTTATTGATAAGGAATCTTGGCACATTCCTATGTGTTGCCATTCTATAGAATGCCTCTCGGTGTAATTACATCCAAAGAAGAATTAAAGTTGTACCTATGAAACTCCTTGGAAACAATTTTTTTTAGAAGTATTTATTTTGAGAAGACATTGTTGGACAAGGAGAATTGTGGAATGGATAAAATATGAGATATTATTAAAATGAGTAAAAAATCTTGCAACACCCAAAACTTTAATAAAAGAAGATCAAAGTTATCCATATTTTTCTATTCTTAGAAAATCCATAGATCATTGAAATGGTTAATTTTGAGCTATTATATTTTTTGTAGTCTATACTATTGCAATCACATTTTCTTAATTGGTGATTAATAATCTTTATTTCAACCAATTAGATTTAAGCATTTTTTATGTTTTATTTTCAATTTTAATTTTTAAAAATAAACATGTGCATTTTTTAATTTCAAAATTTGGGAAAATTATATTATTTCAACTTGATTGGCTAATATAGATTCAATTTTGTTGAACTTAAAGAAACAAAATATTTGAAAAATTAAGATATATTATTCTTTATAGGCATTATTTTTTTATTTAGTTTAATGTTAAAATAAAGAAATCATTTGATTTAAACAATTTATTAACTTAAATAAAATATTTCAAAAGTGTCATATAAAAATATAATATTACTTAAATTATGATTACAACCATTTTAACTTTTCTTATAATTATTAATTTTTTATTTCAAAAATAATGTACTATTCTACCTAATTAACTTATTACAAATACAACTATTATGTGACACTTGTTATATAATAAAATTAAAATGTCATATAATTTTTTATAAAAAAGAAATCAAATTGTTGCCAAAATATAATCATCTTTACAAAATAGTTCAAGAGTTCAAACAGAACTATCATATAGAATGATAATACAACTGTGTGATTATGAAAATTTAAAAATCCATCAAACTTGATGAAAAATTATACATATATAATACCAAGTTACAATAGAAATATCAAAGTATCTATTAATATAAGAATTCAAAAAGAGTTTACCAAAAAAAACTATTATATCTTTAAATTTAATGTTTTCATAAATTGTTTTAAAAAGAAAGTATCATAACTATAAAATAAAATAACTAAAATTTAATCATATCTAGCTAAATTCTACTCTTCTATCGATTTTAAATATTTTCTACAATTACAAACAAAATAAATATAATCTCATATTAATAAATGAAAATTGATAAAGTATGTTTTCAATATTGTACAAATGTTGCATTGCTATAATTTTCCCAAACCACTTGAAAACAACTTATAAAAAAGTACCTTCCAACTAAATAAGTATTTTAATTTCAACCTCAACCACTAAAATAAAGCCTTAATTCTCTCAATAAACTGTACCACCTCATTCATCAATGGAGATTTTTGTCATTGACTACGAGACACGTGCTCTTTACACAATAAAAAA
This sequence comes from Cupressus sempervirens, assembly GCA_028749045.1. Taxonomy (NCBI): domain Eukaryota; kingdom Viridiplantae; phylum Streptophyta; class Pinopsida; order Cupressales; family Cupressaceae; genus Cupressus; species Cupressus sempervirens. Next base: position 632,432,814 of record CM053783.1, on the reverse strand, counting down.
CTACGCATATGAAACAAAAACTATGTTCATTACAAAATGGCCCACATATATAACTTTACAAGCCTGCAATGTTTGATTCTCAAATAATGTTTGATTGTTCATTGTGATGCAAGTTCTGTGACAGCTTTTGTTATGATGGAACATGCATCCACTGTCACAGCCATGCCATGCGTGAACAATAAACTGATACGACATTTCTATAGTAAAATGTTATTTGATATATTATTTAGAGTTGATATCATCTAATAAAAAGTGTTCATTATTTATATTCTTATAATAAATAGTTTAATAATATAAATAAATTTATGTTTGATATGATATAAATAAATATATGTATAATATGTGTACGTATGTGAATGTGTGTGTGAGTTCAATTTTTTAGCAAGAAAAACAAATGTTTATATTGTTACTCAAATATAGTTCTTTAAGTGCATAACATTATATAAGAATGTTTCAATGGTTTCTTAGTTAGAAAGAAAAATTAACCTATATAATATAAGTTTATATTACATAAGTCAAACACATTTTATGTTTACAATAACCTTAAATTTGAATATTTTCATTACATTTTTTATTTATAATTTTTAGAGGGGATCTATTTTTGCCAATATAAGATTATTTTTGTTAATATATCATAAGTATCATACATGGAGTTGACATCTAATAAAATGGTAAGCTTTTACCTTCATTTAGTTAAGTGATAAAAATAATATCTATATTTTAGATATTTTATAGCAAATATATGACTTAGGTATAGTATATTAATTTGAAATCACCTTACAAAATGCGCTTCTATTATTATGTTCTCACCTAGATTTTTAAAGTCACCAATTATTTTACATTTTTGGTTATTACAATTAACATCTTCACAATTTTAATGTATATAACTCAATCTAATGGAGTGTAATGGGCGACTCAATATATGACTAGGGTTTCATAGGATAGCTCATATAGGAGACCATACACATATTCCACAATAGCCATAGAGATAAGAGATCACAACAAGCAACTATGGCTTCATAGTATAGACCACGAAGGAGATAATAAGAACATTACAACACAACCATGGGAAATACAAAAAGGCACTAGGACAAGATTAAGAAGATTCAATAGAAAGAAGAACATAATTAGTTCAATAAAGTAGCAAAGATGGGAGTATGAGGCCTTAATTTTTCATGTCAAAAACCCTAGGGAAAGAGACATGAATTTAAGTGAAGATAGATTTGAAGGAAACTCATAATAAACCCCAACCTTTCCTACAACCAAGGCTAGCAAACCCTTCAATCCTCCTCTCATGAGGAAAGCTTCCTCAAATTGCTAATAGGTCATTTTTAAGAGGAGAGAAATGCTATTCAAAACATGAATGAATCAAGATAAAATTACTTCACTTAACAAAAAATGGACCGCTTCAAGGGTCTTTGAAAATAGAAGAATGAGGCAAAGGAAGGAAAGAAAAAAGGTTGAACATTTCTTTTGATTAAAAAATTTACAAAAAGAGAATGATTAGGATTTGGAACCTTAATAAATGGATGAAAAGAAACAAGATTAATATGAAAGAAAAATGAGTCAAAAGAGGGGGAAAACTAGCAGAGAAAAGGCTTCTCAAACAAGAGAAAAGAAATATGGGAGCTTTAGGAAAAGACAACCATAATGAATCAACACATAGAAAAGATAACCCTAATGAATGAACATATAGAATAGAAATCTAGTGCATTCTCAAAGGAGTTACTCAAAGGCCATATGAGGTGATCACAAAAACAAGTCATAATTTGTAAGTTCTAGAACACCTTCATTTCTTTTACAGAATTAGATAAATGGACAAATGATCATTGTAGTGATTTATAGGGAGTTGAAATTTTGGATTATGTAAATGGATTTTCATAGTGATTTTCAAATCTATAGATAGTAGAGATTGGGATTTTAGAAGGAAATTATAGTTTTTGCATACACTCAAGCTTACAGATGTAACATTGGAGGCCAAAACTTGATAATAAAGGTTATTGCATAAAATTTATTCTAATGTGGATTCAAGTAGATTTCCTACCATTAGAATACAAAGATGTAGAGATATTAGAGATCTTTGGAAACAAATTGGGAATCTTTCTTAATTTGTCCATTTTGTGAAAATTCATATATGACCTATAATTTGAGTTCTAATCAAAATTAGAAAAGTGCTCCCCAATTCTTTAATAATTATTTAAAATAATGGAGTGTGGATTTAGATGATTTCATATGATCATTTAGATAGGGTTAACGATACTCTGATCTCTATAATGTATATTGTTGGGGCCTATCAATGGGAAGATGGCCCTTGTATCATTGAACCTAATACACACACACACACACACACACACACACACACATTTAGGTTGGAGAAACTTTAGAGCCATTCCATGGTAAACCCTATCACCCTATTTCCAAAATTAATAAGGAAACAAGGAAGTGAAAGAAAATTAGCTCAACATAAACAAGGAAGATAAATGGTTCTCTGATAGAGTTTTTTCGATTAATTTGACCTTATTTTGCAGATGGGCACATTATTGAAACAAGTTGCATAAAATAAAAATCTCACTAAAGGTTATCAAGGGAGGGGAGTGATGAGAATAAATATCAAAATCTTAGGTCATACAAAGAAATAAGGCTTATATGTGAAAATGACCTAAAGATATTAGATTTCAAAGGGGAAATAATAGGCCTCTTTCAAAAGAAAGGGGTACACTTTGTAGGGTGGAGTGAATTAAAAATACACCATACATTGATAAGAATAGGATTTTTGGCATGGATGAGAAGTTTATATTAGGTCAAAATCATGTGAGAGAAGAGATGATCAATGTTAGAAGTAGAATATAAGGATCATAGACACATTAAATAATTATTAAATAAGAACACTCTTTTATTCTTCCATAAATCAAAATAACACGGAGAGTTCTCAATAGAGAAAGACACAAAGATTGGCTATTCAATGCAGAATAGTCATACTAGAGGGAAGAAACAAAGGATCCAAAGAGAAATACTAAATATCAGTACTTAGGAAATGACAACTTTTATTCAAGAATACTTGGAAGAAGTTCAAATTAAAATTATAAAAGAGATGGGAAACTAGGTGTTGGTAAATAATCTGAGTACCAAAAAATTGAATGGTCTCTAGAAGGAAGATACAATAGAAGAAATGTAGAAGAACACATTAAGTCAAAAAGTTTTGAGGAGATTGTTAAGATTTTTGAAGAATGACTTTTCAAGATATAATGAATAAAGGAAAAATGTACTTTATGTTGGAATACTTTAGAATAACTGGGGGGGGATGAATCAATTATCCAAGGTCCAGATGTATAAATAAAACTTTTCACAACTTAGTGAACCCACAAAACATTCATACCCATGCATGTGCCCATAAGATTATACAGTCACTAAAACTTGTATTTTACTGTCAAATCAACTTACAGGATTGCAAAGCATGAAGCATAATAGATCCATCAACACACTTGACACAATAATTTACATGGAAACCCAACTTGGGAAAAACCACTAGTAACATGCTACTCCTTTTCACTCTTTTGAAGTGATGCCCTGTGAAAGGCCAACCCTATTAAAGGTTACAATACACACTATTAAATGTGACCTAGTTAAGTGATTTCAATCACCTTGTTCGAAGTGAGTCTTGTTAGAGGACTTTAGGCCACTCACTTGGAATGCCACCCAGTTAATGGATTTACAAATAACTCATGGGTCAACTTTACTCCAAAGGATTTACCCTAGATTGATATAATTGTTAGAGAGGAATAGTAGAGCTTTGATCTAATACAATTTCTCTTTATAGATCTTTGTTCAGTCATCAATTTTGCTTGGCCTTCATACTTTACAACTTTGACAGCTTCTTCACCCTTCAAGCATTCATCTCCTTAAGCCTTCTTGCTTAACATGCCATTGTAGACTCTCCTCTTAGGTCACTAGATGAAGCAAAACTAGTAAGTCCTTCTCTTCCTTAGGTTCTTGCACATGACAACTTTGCTTCATGACTAGACATTCCTATAAATAGGAAATTTAGATATTTTTTCACTCATTTTCCATCATCAAAATTAGGATTCGGATGGATTAGGTAGGATATAATGTATCTACCCTATATCTTGTATTTACTCTATAAACTTCTCCTAGAATCTATTTGAATTCACCTAAAAATTCTTTACATCAATTTCTATGCCACTAGCTCATCAACCTTATCTTCCTCCTGGTTCACAAGTTTTAAGAAGGCAAACTTGTCGACTTAGATTTAGTGAAACTTCTATCTTTAATATAATGCAATAGCTTGGAATTATTTGTAAAGCCCTGCCAAGGGATCCAAAAGAATTAACCTAAAGTTTTATTAAGTTTTCCAAACATTTTTTTTAAAGAAAGAATAACATACACATCAAACATAAATTAGCGGAAGCAATAACATACAATCATACATAAGTGAACATAACAAATTACATTCCTTAAGGATCCCAAGACATTGAGTCACATTTAAATTTAATTAATACTAAGTCTAGCAAATACCACTTCCACATGAAAGAATAAATAAAATTCCAAAGTCCATTTAAATAATATACATTTCTTTTGAATGCCACTTGGCAATAAAATTCAAAATGCTCAATCATCCACTATACATGTAATAGGGTATGAAAGGCTAAAAGAATATACATTTATAAAACTAGATTACATCATCCTTTTTGGATCCATGATACAAAGTAAAATAGAGTACATGAAACCATCCATCATAAATATATAACTATCCATCATAAAGATATAATGCACAAAGATAGAATGAAATGAAATGCAAACAAGAAACTCTAGCCACAACATCAATAGATGGATCTCAATGGTAAGAGTAATAAAGCACTACTACCCAACCTCATGGAACCCAGAAAGGTTCACTTCCACTACGCTAAGGAGATAGTCTCAAGTCCCAAATAGGATAACAAACTCAAAATTCAAAAACCAACATCTAGGTTCAAGGAATCACCTGAAAGAAAACTATCTCAAAGGGTACCAAGACACAAGTATCAACTAATACCAGAGGCAATATAGACACATAAGAAATCTACTATGCAAGTGTGCAAGTGTCATCACACGAACCAACTCTAGGGTTACTCGACTAGTCTTTTAATCCTCTAACCCCCTAGTGACTCTATGTGGCACTAGTATCCTTTCATATTGACAACGCATACTAACGAGTCAACTCTAAGGTTACCTAGCTAGTCTTTTAATCTTTCAGGCCCTTAGTGACTTTCTGTGGTACCAATATCTTGTTAATTCATTTTAAACCCATTTAATGAAATGTTATCACTTATTAAATAACCTACAATGGGTTACCCTGATAGCCACCTCGGGCCTCGACCTCCATTACAAGCCACTTCCTAACATTACATATCGATAACCTACCTAGGCTCATAAAAGTATAAATCAAAGAATCACAAATTAAAGAATCATAATATTTCACCTCAGTCCTATAGAAGTGACTAAAAAGCATAAAAAGGTAATTCACAATAACCCATCAGTTCTTTACAAGCAATTGGAAAGCATCCCAAAAATACTGATCGAAGACTCAAAAAGGTTAAGTCAAACATGTCATAATATGACATCACCAAGAAAAAATCATACAAACACCTCAATCCTACACAAGCGACTATAAAGCAATCCAAAAACAACTGATTGAAGACACAAAGGTTATATCGACCATTCACCTCAATTTCACACAAGAACACTAGAAAACAATAACAATCAATAGATTAACACACATCACAGAGCATACGAGACACATTACCATGGTTAAGTATAAAATATCATATACAAACATCATCATGACATCACAAAACAAACCCCCAAGCTTTTGGTAAACATCCTGACTGGCCAAAGCTAAGACAAACCCAAAAACCCCAACACCAGTAAATTATATGTCACATAAAGTGCATACAAAAGTGAATTTCATAATTCATTAGGTTTTGAAAACCCTAAAGTTCAATATTTACGAAAGGTTTTTAGATTAAGTCATAAACAATTCTATAATGGAAATCAATTTTCTCAAACAAGAGTTTCAACCTAGAGAAATTCTAAAAATAGAAACACAATAGACATAAAGAAGATAGGGATTCAAAGAATGAGCAACTACTGCACAAACCCACAAAATCCTAGCTGGATCTTATGCTAAAACAATGAACACACAAACATGCAAGAATCTTCCTTTTTCTTCAAAAACCCTCTTTTAAAAAATTGGCTCCTCCAAACCTGTGTATCTAGAAATGAGCTCTAATTTCCTTAATAAAGAGTTTTCCCCCAAATCAATGCTTTGATCATGCAATCATGTGAAAAAACTTTTTCTTTAATTACTATATTTTAATTTTCATACACACACTTTATGCAATTTAATTAAAATAAACTTTATTAAATTAAAGCTTTTTCTCCCTTGTTAAATCATGCAACATTTTTTAGGCAAAAGCCTACAACACAATGGTAAATTGTGAGCCTGTTATCGAAGAGGTCTTGGGTTCAAATCTACTCGCGATCACGCTTAATAAATAATAATAATTAATTACAACATATAATAATTAATCTTGGCTTCGACCTCTTACTGATCAAAAGAAAATAAAAATCCTGCAACATTTTTAATATAATATTTATTAATTTAACTAACAATATTATTTAGAGTTGATTAGTTAAAATAAAACTTTTAAATAAATTATTATTAAATTAAATAAATTTAAATATGCCTAAATTAGAACTTTTTAATCAAATCTTTTAAATTTAATTCTTTCATGCACATTTAAAGAACTTTTTAATTAAAAATATTCATTTATATTTTATTTTCCTCCACTTATTAATTAGTGTAAGCATTATTTAAAGCATAATTTATTATTTAAATTAATAAGAATAATTAAAGTTCATTATTTAAATGCAACTCTAATTTAATAATTATTAATTAAATAATTATAATTAAACAATATTAAATCTTTAATCTTTTCATATTTTAATTCTATTTTTATCCAACTTCTTAAATTAGACTTTTAAAATAATTAATTTAAACTGAAGTGAATATTTAATTAATTTATAATTAATTAAATAACATCATATTCTAATCTTTCTTTAATCAATTTTCTAAATTTAGACCTCTAATTTAGACTTCTAAATTTAGACATTTTATCTAAAGCATAAATTTAATTAGTTTTTAATAAATCAAATATTCACATATTTTAATATTTCCTTTTTAATGATCAAGGAGGTCTTGAGTTCAAATCTACTTGAGAATAATAATATAAGAAAATTTAATGGTGAAGGTAGGAGTAAGAGCAGGTACTAGTGTAAGCGCAAAGGCAGGGGCAGGTGTTGGAGCTAGAGCAGAGGTGCGAGCAGTTGTAGATGCTGGCATGAATATAGGGCAAGGTGCGTAGGAAGATTCACTAGTTAATGTGTAGATAGGTCTCCATTCAGGGATTAATATTCAAAATCAACCTAGGGTTTTCAAAAAACAACAATCGTATCTTGATACCCCTTCCAGTATTTTTTCTTCAATTCCTATAGTGCAACGGACTATGATGGATCATGATAAATTGTAATTCCAATTCTACCATTTTCAAGAAACTCACTTCTGCTCAAGAAAAAAATCAATATTCCAAAGGCAAGTGGTGGTCCAGCTAGCTAAACCCTTCCTCGTTAATCCTCAGTTTCATGATACCCATCAGTAGGAGTCTAGGGAGCAATCGTGAAATTGGTAGGATTCGACCTTTGAAAAAGGAGAGTCTTCAAAGCAAGCTTCAAAACCACTTCAACAACATGTGCCATAGGACTGGAGTAAATCCAAGTTTGCAATGAATAGGGTTCAATCAAACCCAAGCCGGAAGAATGGATGGCAAACCAAACAACCAGTTTTTGATATCTATCAAGCGTTTCCTCTAGGTCCCCCATACCAACCTCGGTTGGCTATAAATGAGGTTAAGGAGATAGTCTAGGAGACAACAACTATACCTATAGATGTGTCTCATATTTCTCATGATGAACCAAATGGTATAGAAGGTTCTAAATCAGTCCCTATTATCAGGGTTTCTAAAAATGCTCAGGAACCTCCTAGGCCCCTCTTCAAATCAACAAAAAATACCAAGTTTGCATAAAGAAGCAAGTGGTTCATCCCAATTCAAATGAGACTCATGGTCAGCCTGCAAATAGGGTGAAAATTACACGACCAAGTCATATGCTGCAAAGTTCTATCAATTTGCTTTGAGAAACTGCATTAATTGGTAAGTTTTCCTCTAATTCTCTGCTCTTTTCTTATGTTAAAGATTGGGCCCATTCATCTTGGTTAGATTTAAGGGATATTTTCTAGATTGATTCAGATTTAAAATGTTTTGTAGCCATTTTTGACTCAAAAGAAACTAGAGACCTAGTGCATAAGCAAAAAGGATGGTTTTGCTATGGGTCTAGGTTATTTAATATGAAGTGGGTCCCTAATTTTAATCCTCAATCTCTTAAAATTCCTTTTATGCCACACTAGATATCCTTCCCATCTTTATCTTTAGAGTATAGGGATCCTGAAATTATTGAAATATTTGCAAACAAGTTGGGAATCTTCCTCAAACATGATCTTGTCCCTTATGATCAAACATAAACAAGAAAAGAAAACATTCAAAAAAAACATGGTTTTCAAATCTTCCCAACATACCCACAATCATACAAGCATTCAAACATCAACAAGGTAGCATAAGCATGAAACAAACATGAAAATCTGAACAAGGGAGATGAGAATTCCTACCTGCACAAAGAGGTAATGACAAATGAACAAGTTTGAGTAGAGCTTTTCCCTTCGTTGCTTCAATCTTCCAAGACTCCTCTCTAAATGTAGAGATTGGGTAACAACCTCCACTAGTCCAAGAAGGGCCTCTAAATAAGCCTCAAACTCAACCACCAAAGGGATCAATAACTACACCCACCCACCTACAAATATAGAAGCTCCTAACTCAACCCACACTATGGTTAATCACTAAAGGGGGGTGAGGTGAGACAACTCATGGTAGCCATAGTCAATTTTCGCACAAAGGAAAAAAGAGACTTTTTGAGTGATCTCAAAAGTCAATAAAAGAGGCTTAGGGGTTGGAAAAGATCCCCAACCCATACCCATATCCCTTGTGTATAAATATTTCATGTTTTAAAGCCTTAGGAATAGGTTTAGAGCCAAACAAAAGCTAGGAATTAAATAGGACCATCTAACAACTCAAAAATGCAGATTAAGCACTAATTTAGATTAAGGGTGACTAAACTTGATTAAGAACCCAATTAGCAAATTGACACTAACTTAATCCAACTTAGGTCCAAAGGTTACACAGCTAACCCTAATCAACATGTTGAAGAGCATACACAATTCACAAGTGTCAAGCGACACTAAAAGAACATAGTTAGGAACATTAACATTCACTGAACACAAAAAAAATACATACATACATCTCACAATACAATACTTGAATTAAGAACAACAACCTTTCCATAATGAGCACATAGGGATTAGTTCTGTTCCTCCGTCAGATTTCTCGGCTAAATATCCTGCACACTCATTGCACACATCAGTGGCCCCATAAAATCACATGTACACACACACACACACACACACGCACACACACACACATATTAGAAATTCACATAAATTGAAACATACATCAATTAGGGTTTCTTTCATCCTAATTAATTCTTAACCATTTAAAAACTCTTAAATCAAAGTATCAATCCTACATTTACTGATTCCATCGACATACATAGACATAAAATATTAAATGACAAACATCAAATATCTAAAAATAACATCACACAACATGAAATAATATAATATTTTCTAAGCATCAAATAATGTCTCAACATCTTGAGTCATGAGTCTCAAAATGATAAAGTAACAACTAAGGCTACGAAGGGTCAGGGCGAGGCCTCACATCCTCCCCCACTAGGCATGAACTTCCTCCTAGAGTTCATCAAAAGATAAGGGTATAGAGATTGCATCCATGGCACATCCTCCCATGAAGTCGTGACCTCATCGTAACAATCCCACTAGACCCTAACTTGGTCCAGGTCTCAACCTCAAGGAGCTAGGGTCTGTTGGGCAATAATATGGATAGTCTCTAGCACTAACTGGCCGACCAAATCCACCTATAGCCTGATGCTCATTTTGGCAGTTGTGATTTGCTGTAAAAAATCTGTGGGACCTGCCCATGTCTCCAACTATCGGCTTTGAAAAAGCTCCTCTCTGACCACTAGATGACTACCCCTATGGACACTCTCTAGCTATGTGACCCATGCCACCACAAGTGTAGCATGGTCCTTGAGTATAAGATCATGCATCCTGTGATCCAGACTACTATGGGCCTCCTGACCTGCTAGACCCACTGTATCCACCCCTAGAAGATTGTTGAGTCTATACTAACTATGACTGTGGGGTATGTACTTTCTAATCCTGCTATAACTGGCACTGCTTAGGCTTGGAGCCCTGGTAACCCTATGAGAGTTCTTGCTGCTGTTGCTGAGACTATTGGTCCTTAGAGGACCCTGGTGTATAGTTTTGATTCCCTTTCCAAGGGGGTCTCTACTGAGTAGAGTTTCGATTCTGAGACCGATCCCATGATTCCTGTCTACCTCAAGTATCCTCTTCCACTAGTGCTATCTCCACTACCTATCTGAAGGTGGTAGGGAAGGCCATCCGAACTAAACCCATAAGTGAGAAATTCAACCCCATGATAAAACAATGCACTCGCAGTCTCTCATCCTTCATGTATTCCACATAAGGAAGGAGCTCGAGAAACTTGCTCTCATACTGAGCCACCATAAGACCTCTCTGATAAAGAGAATGAAACCCCTCTATCTATTTCTGTCGAAAATGCTCTGACAAGTACCTCTCTCAGAATCTTTCTAGGAAAGGCTCCCATGTGAGGGTATCCATCCTCACTCCACCTATGATCTCCTCCTGATGCCACCAATTGGAGGCATCTCCTCTCAATTGATGAACTGCTAGGCATGTCTTTAGATTACTCCCATAAGGGCGTAACCCAAAGCACCACTATAGGCTCTGTAACCATGCCTCTGCTACTGTTCCCTTAGTGGAACCGATAAATAATGGTGGCCCAAGTTGAATCAATTCCCTGATATCATCTCCTACATGTCTAGGAGGTCTGTCAAGTGGGGGTCTTCTCTGGTGTATCGACTCACCTTCATGCTCATCCTGCCCCTCTAACTATCTCTATGGGGGACTCTTAGTCCTCTCTCTACCTCTGGGCCCACCTCCTCTGGGCCCCTCTGCTTCCACTATAGGAATCTGCTGACTTGGCAGAACCATAGGTACTACTCTTTGCTAAACTACACCAATCAATGTCTGAAGTGCATCCAAAATTTCCTAGTTCAGGTTAGGTGGTGGTGGAGGTGGAGGTGGAGGTGGTCCATCCTCCTGTTCTGCTCTACCACCTCCCACCCTACGACCTCTACCTTGTTGGTTGCTTCGAGTAACAGGAGGCATCCTACACAATTTAATATTTAGTTTAAGTTTAGGAAGCACAATGGTTTAAGGTTCCTAGTGTTGAAACATGAGCTCTGATACCAAAATGTCATGCCCAAACAACGAGGCAAAAACACACAATTCTTTTTTAAAATAATAATTAAAATGCTCTAAGTTTGATATGGTTATTATCACAATTTAAGTAAAGGTTCTCTACATTACATCTTAAGTTTATAACCTTGTGGAGGAATACATTGATGAGATTTGAGCTTACATTCTTAAAATGATATCGACATTAATCATGTTATTTTATTAACTTCTCAACAAGATATGAAAGTTATTTAAATAACATTTTAAAGGAGTTTGGGTTTAGATTAATATGAAAATATCTAATCAAATAAAATCTACATTTAAACTTAATTTAAATATTATCTAAAAACAATTTTTATCTAAAATTTAAATACTAACAAAAATAGACTAATTTTAATTAAGGTTAAACTAACATAATTATAATATTAAACTAAAAATATATCAACCTAAACATATTATTTAAGTAAAACCTAAGCAACTAATGACTACCCACTAAATTAGCTAATCATTAAATTAGAACTTTCTAAAAATAATCAAACAACTAAATTAATTAAAACTATACTAACTAAATCTAAACTTAATTAAATTTATAACTAACTAACTTTTAATAACGAAACTTCTAACAAATATTAATAATAATAATAAAAGTAACAAAATTAACATAAACTAATTTATACTAAACGAATTTAAATTACATTTAAAACTAACTAACTAAAACTATTAACAAATAAAAAAAAGTAATTATATAACATATACTAACTCAAATTAAAAACTTTGCAAAAATTAACACATACTAAGACACATTTAAAACTAACTAAATTTACATTTTAACATAATACTAAACTAAAACTAACTTAAATTTAAAACTAATAACTAAAACATACACAAACTACACTTAAAAAACTTAATAAAATTTACTAACATAAATACTAACAACTAAACCTACCACTAACATATACTTTACCCCCTACACCCCTACTCTATCCCCCCCCCCCCCTGCCACATGTCCCATCGGCCCCCTCAACCCTTGCGCTTGCTCAGCGCCCAATACGTGGGGGAGCAGATTCATAACCCCCAAACATGTGTAGGTAAAAAGGTGATGACATAAGCCTAGCAAGGTGGGGGTAAAAACAAAATAAAAATAGATTTAAACCTACTTCCTATGATCCAAGGTCTATGCAATTTTATGGAGGGAACAGGTGATGTCACCTCCTATGATGACAATTTGACTTTGCAGAAAAATTTAAAACATTTATAATTCTTCCCTCCACACTGATGTCCAAGGAAGATGGTAAAGCATTGATGTTATAAAGTTTTATAGGTAGCAAAATAGATATTTAGGATATTAGACATGAAGGTGTCAAATTTTTCAAGAATCTTCTTGCACTAGTAGACCATCCATTGCCATTTCCTTCACAAGTTGAGGATTTCATTTAGCATATCCCTACAATGGTGTCTCCCATGGAGAATTCTAAGCTCTTGACCCCTTTTACCATTCAAGAAGTTCGAGAAGTAGTCTTCTCCTTCCCTCCAAACAAAGCTCCTGGGTCAAATGGTTTTACTGCACTATTCTTTCAAAGTTGTTGGGATTTTATTGGTTGGGATCTTTTAGCTGCCATTAAGGAATCAAGAAAGTTTAAATCCATGCTAAAGTACTTCAACTCTACAAATATTGCAATCATTCCAAAGATTAAGGAGCCCAAAACTTTTGTAGATTTTTGACCTATCTCACTATGCCACTTGACTTATAAAATCATTACTAAAGCTATTTATCTGCACATTAAAAACATTCTCCCATCTATAATCTCTCCCAAACAAGGTGGCTTTGTTCTCAGTAGAGAAACAATGGAGGGTGCAATGGTAGCTACAAAGTCCTACATGCCATCAGTAGTAGTTAGTCCTCCAATTTTGTTATCAAGTTAGATATATAAAAGGCATACGACAGATTCTGTTGGAAGTTTTTTTCCAAGTTCTTCAAAAATTGGGTTTTGATAAACATTGGTGTAAGTGGATTCAAGCATGTATTTTAGGGGCTTGGTTTTCAGTCATTATTAATGGATCAACATTAGGCTACTTTGCTTCCATGCAAGGTGTCCGTCAACATGATCCTCTTGCACCAACTTTATTCATCATCATGGTTGAAGCCCTGAGCAAGACTATCAAGCATAATCATTTATCTAGGAAGTGGAAAGGAGCATTAATTGAAGGTACATCAATTTCTGTTACATATTCTTTATTTGTTAATGACACATTATTGTTTGGTACTTCACTAGTTTTAGAGGCTAAGCAAATAAAGAAAACTTTAATGCAATATTTAGAAGTTTTAGGGAAGAAAATAAATCCCCAAAAGTCAAAAAAAATATTATTTAATACAAACAAAGTTGTCTCAAACAAGATAGTGCAGGTTTTGGGATTTTCTCAGGATTTTTTACCCTCCACTTATCTTTGGATTTCCTTTTTTATGGGATCCAATAAGAACAATTTTGGGATGGCATCTTCAAAAGAATTAAGAGCAAAATTGTCTTTTGGAAAGTAAGATGGTTGGCATTATCAAGAGGAATCTTGTTTATTAAGTTAGTTCTATCTACAATACCAAATTACTACATGGCTATCATGCAAGCACCATCTTCTGTCATTTCACAAATTTAGAAACTTATTAGAGGTTTCCTATGGTCTAGAAACTTGACTAATGAAAAGAAGCTTCCTCTTATTTCTCTCCATGGCATGACACATATTCTTGCTTTAGGAGGGGCTGGCATTCATGATTTGACAACAAGGAATAAAGCTTTTAGAGGTAAGTTGGTTTGGCAGATGTATACTAAATCATAGTCAATATGGTGTCAAATATTGCAACAAAAATATTTAGATAATAATGATCCACAGAGAATATTCTCTATGTTGGATCCTCCCAAGGGATCTGCTATTTGGGATTTCATGATTGCATCTAGAGATATTGTTGGCAAGTAAATTTCTTGGGAATTAAATTGTGGGGATAAGATCAAATTTTGGGTTGACTCTTGGAATGGGCAACCTCGATTAATTACAATGCCAAATATACAAGAAATTGTATAAATTATAGAAGCAGAGTGGGGTAATCTTGTGATTCAATTTATGGATGTAGTTGGCATGTTTTCAAGGAGAGTGATATGGAAAGATCTAGACCAACTTCCTTTAGGCCCTTAGTGTAAAAATCATCTTCAATCTATTTTTTCAGATAGGCAGGCTTTTGTGTCAAAGATTGAGGATAGGTTATTGGGGATTTAGGCTAAGAATGGTAATTATTCAATCAAGGGAGGTTACAAAATTCTCCAACAAGTAGAGTCAAAAAAATATGTTTTTTTGGAACAAGGCAGTGTTACCCAAGGCTAGGTTCTTTGTGTGGTTAGCAATTAAGCACAAGATTCTAACAAGTGGTCAGTTGGCTAGGTTAAGTATTGCTCCCCCTTTTAAATGTATTTTATGTGAAGAAGAATATGAGATAGTTGATCATCTTTTTTTAAGTTTCCATTTTGCATATCAGTGTTGGATGTTTATTTTAAACAAATTAAACTACTCCACTCCTTTATAAAATACCATTTGGGACATCTTTCAGGCCTAGCCAATTCTTTACCCCAATGCTCTATTTGTAGGGATTTGGAAATGTGCTCCTGCATTAGTAATTTGGGCAAGTTGGTGGGAAAGAAATAAGAGAATTTTTAGAAAAGAAGCATCATCTCTAGATAGAGTGTTCCATATCATTGAAAAATCAATTTTAGAAGTTACCAATGCAAGTGTTAGTAGATGTAAATTTAATCCACTTATTACTTCTTGGGATGGAGGTATAATTCGAGAATGGAAATCATTTTTTATCCTATTAGAATCTAGCATATCTACAAGATTACAAACAAGTATAGATAGATCTATAGTTAAATGGCAACCTCCTATGGCTGGATTTGTCAAGCTCAACTTTGATGGGGCATCTAGAGGCAATCTAGGCCTTTCAGGATTGGGAGCATGCATTAGAGACTATACTAGCAATATAGTGGTAATTACAACGACACCCCTACCATCAGGAACTTATAATATGGTCGAGGCTCAATCATTTCTTTCAAGATTAATTCTTGCAAAAAAAGGGAATTTTCATCATGTACACATAGAAGGTGATTCCCAAGTTATAATCTCAGCTTGTATCAAGAGACAATTGTCTTCTTGGCAGCTTAAGTATGTGCTTCATCAAATTTTGAATACAATTGATTAGTTTCATGAGGTTACATTATCACACACATATAGAGAGGGAAGTAGAGTTGTTGACTCTCTCTCCAATTTAGGTTGTAATGGGATCACTATTTTTACAATGCAACCTTCTACATTCATTGAGCAGTATAAAGATTTGCAGGAATTGATCTCTAATGAGATTGTGGAATGTCAGAAGTAGTTAGTTACTCCCCTCATTTGTAATGGCGATCAAATCTTAGTCTTTGTTGAGCCCTATTATTGAGCTTTAGTACCTGATGAGATCCAATATGTTTCAAGTTTCAATATTTGCAAAACTGGGTAGGATGATGTATTTACCGAGTCATTCAAGCACAGTTCTTTCCAAGTAAGTTTGGGAATAGTGCTTACCAAGTAAGTTCGGACATAGTGCTTACGAAGTAATATTAGGCATAGTGCTTACCAAGTGAGTTCAGGCTTAGTGTTGACTGAGTTGTATAACTTAGATCAGTGGTAATTGAGTGTATACTGGGTATCATATGGCATTATGTTGACCAAGGTTTTTTTAGATGCTTGATGAGCAAGATAGGGCAATAGCCTTGCTCTATTAAATTGGGCATATTTTTTATTGAGTGATTTGGGCTTATTGGTCTTTGAGTTGTTTGATCATAAGTGACTTGCTGAATGACTTGGGTCAGTAATGATTGAGTGCTTTTTTGGACAACAAGTGGTCATAAAATTGACTAAGTTCTTGCTCGACATCAAGTGGAAGTGTGATGATATTGAGTGGAAGTTATGACTTAGGGGGCAGTGTTAGCCTAGTGGTGGGTTGCCACCAAGTTTTATTCAATTTGGAAACTTATGTACAAGCCATTACTAAGTACTGATCTTTAGTTATTGAATTCATTCTGGCATGTGTGATGTTATCGTAAGTCCTGCTAACTCTTTTCTACTTCATGCTTGTGGACATCACCTAAGTAAAATTTTACTTCAATTTGGCTGTGTGGTTTTGCACATGGCAAGATCAATATGAAAATTCTCCACTTTGGGGGTGTCATTTTGTACTTTGTTTGTTAGAATTGTAATTGGGTTCTTATTTTGGTGGCACTCTCTTTATTAATCACATGGGATTAGGTACTTCATATCCTTTGAGTGTGTGATGAGGGATTTATCTACTTGCAATAAACGAATCTTTTTTCTTAATTTCATCTTCCTACTTTGTCTACCTACCATTTCACTTGGTCTCAGGATGTCATCCCTATATGATGCTTGTTTGAAATCCGATTCCTGCTGCTAGTATCGTTGAAACATTATCCCCAAAAAATTTAGAATTAAGCTTCAACCAACTGTGGAAGAAGATGCACTTTCTTCTTCCTTGGATGATGTGGCATTGGATGTCATGTTTATTATGCATTCTTACTCTATTTGTCACGTGATTCACACCATTATTGGGGAGGATTTTTTCTCTGCCTCATCAAGACATGTGTTGTTTCCTTCAAATTTGGTATTGATATTCTTTTCTAATGCTATGGACCTACTACAATCAACATTGCAGTTGGAAATTATTGCTGTCAAGGTGGTCAGACCAAATTTTGGGCTAATAATAAGTTGAAATGGGTGATGTAGAGCTATGATTTGTGGGCTGGAAATGCCTTGGTGGGCAGATTATTTTCTAGTTCCCTACTCATGCAGAAACATGAAGTTATGGCAACATTCGAGGCATTGTAAAAGTCTTTCAAAAAGCATAACCCACAGTTCTTGACACAGATTTTGCAAGTCATGGCATGGGTGTTGGGTCATCAGCTAGCTGAGCATGTAAAGAAAGATAGGTTTGCATTGCTTGATATTTTGGGCTTACCAATATATGATTCAAATGTATTTTATGTTCACATGATGAAGCCTTCGACCTCCCCAAGCTAGTTTGTCTGTGTGCCAAGTGCTCGGTCTTCCCTAGCTGCTACAATTCGAAGTGTGCCTTCTTCCATTGATAAATCAGTTGTCATCATTGAAGGTTCGGGTTCGGGCTAGGAGGTTGATCCTTTACCATGTTTGGATTTTGGTTGGGGTTATTCTCTACAACCTAGTATGCCTTCCACTTCTACCGAGGGCACTTCTTGCGAGGAAATGGAAGAATGTTAGTATAAAGGCTACCCTATTTCTTGTGTATTAATTTTTCCAACACGAAGCATGTTTTAAACCATTGGTATTTTTGGTTAATTTTTGAGTCCTCCATGCTTGTTGTTCGACTCGGCTCTAAAAATGTAAAAATTCAAAGATTTTTTATTTTTGGTGGGAATACTCCTACTTTTTGTAATTTTCAATTGCTCATTGATATAATATGTTATAAATATTGATGATTTTCACTTGTACATATTGCGATGATGCTAGGTTTTCTTTCTGCTTCCTTCCCAATTGAGCTCTTGAACTAGTTTGTATATATATATATACATATATACATATATACATATACATATATACGTATACATATATACATATACATATATACGTATACATATATACATATACATATATACGTATACACACACATATATATATATACATATATGTATACATATATATATGTATATATATATATATATATATATATATATATACACATATATATATGTATATATATATGTATATGTATATGTATATTTGTATATATATATGTATATATATATGTATATATATATATACAAATATACATATACATATATATATACATATATATATGTGTATATATATATATATATATATATATATATATATATATATATATATATATATATATATATATATATATATATATATATATATATATATTCAATGGCTCATCCACTTTTGCCAAAAGAAGATTATTTCCTTTTTAATCAAATAATATTTATTACTCAACTAATAATATTATTTAGAGATTATGATTAAAACGAAACTCTTAAAAAATTATTATTAAATAAAATAAATATAAATATGCTTGAAATTAGAACTGTAATTTAATCTTTTAAATTTAATTCTTTTATTTAATTAATTTTTCAATTACTTAAATATAATTAAATATTAAATTTTCTATATACAATTTTCATGCAACTTTAAGCAATTTAAATTGAAATATCTTTATTAAATTAATTTGTTTTCTCTCTTAATTAATTTATTATATTTTAATTTCATGCATAAGCTTTAAGAAATTTAATTAAAATAAACTTTATTAAATAATTGCTCACTCTCTCTTATTAATTTATTATATTTTAATTTCATGCATACACTTTATGCAATTTAATTAAAATAACTTTATTAAATTTATATTTTCTCTCTCTAGTTAATTACAAGATGTTTTAATAATATATTTATTAATTCAACTAATAATATTATTTAGAGATTATTATTCATAATAAAACTCTTAAATAATAATAATTAATTTAAATAAACAAAATTACAACTAAATTAGAACTAAAACTTTATCTTTAAGTTAAATCCTTTTATTTAATTAATTCACGAGATTTTTTCTTAAATAATATATTTATTAACTTAATTAATAACATTATTTAGAGTTTATTATTTAAATAAAACTTCTAAATAATTATCATTAAATTAAATAAATATAACTATAACTTTACAATTAGAACTATAACTTTATCTTTAAATTTCTTGCATACACTTTATACAATTTAATAAAAATAAGCTTTATAAATTTTATATTTTCTCTCTCGAGTTAATTACAAGACATTTTAATAATATATTTATCAATTCAAGTAATAATATTAATTAGAGTTTATTATTCAATTAAAACTCCTAAATAATTTTTTTAAATTAAATAAATATAAATACATCAAAAAATAAAACTTTAATATAATCTTTTAAATTTAATTCTTTTATTTAATTAATTTCTTAATCAACCAAATATAATTAAATATCAAATTTCTTTATAAAATTTCCATTAAGTTATCTTTTAATTTATTTTAATTATAATAAAAAATTACCACATACTCACAAAATCAAAAATGACAACTCAACTAAAGGCATAGAACATAATCAAACTCCAAGGTCAAAATCACAAATTCATTTCATTAGACAAATTCAAATGGGTAAACTAGCTTAGACACTTCTCCTAATTTTCTAGGACAAATGGGTTTAAGGGTTAGGATTTGGACTTAAGAATTTATCTCCCCTCTCTTACCATTGAGATAATGCGATAGGGTATGCTCATCCTAGCAATTCAAGGAAGTCAATACCCGATACCTACAATCTACATAAAATTCATGCATGTACAAACACAATATTCTAAACTAAATAGGCAATGGTAGGAAGTGGTGCATCGTGTAGATCCTAACTACCAAGTGACTATGACTCCCTTCCTTAACCACATCAGAAACGTCATACATAAAGAAAAATACACGCACACAATACACATGTAGTATGGGGTAAGTATCCATATGAAAACACATATGATAATTCATCTAACTAATCATCATCAATAGCTAAAATCACAATAATAATCATCACAAAATCAACTAAATATGTAACAATGGTTGATAGTCTAAAAGATAGTGCTACTAATCAACAAGCATAAACTAGCCTAAAAGATTTTGACAATAATAATAAAATGCAAACTAGGGGCAGACACTACATACACCCCCTAGACTTAGGCTTATTCCTATAAGCCTACAAGAATGGGAAAGCTAAAGAACTCACTGTGTGGGTCCCATTGGACCCTTTCTCCCTGTAGAAAGATTTGACACTACTAAGAACACTACAACAATAATATCTGAGATAACAAGGTGCTATAATAACCATAAAACATTCTACTATAAAGCATATACAAAAGATACAAGTTTTGAAAATAGTATAAGTTCAATTTTTAGTTTTTCCTATTTTTAGGTTTAGGTATAATTTAGTTTTGAAGTTTAAATGTTCAAGTTTGAAAATATACAACTAAAAGTTTAAGTTTTGTTTCAATTCAACTAGTTCAAGTTTTAGTTTGAAATAGATATGTACATAATAGTTTAAATTTTACTTTTTGTTCAACTAGTTAACAACTAGTGGCATCCTAATATGCCCAAAGCTCCCAATGTAGAACTCAAGCTCTGATACCAAATGTAACATCCCACCAAGGGATGTAAAAGAATTAACCTAAATTTTTATTAAGTTTGCCAAACATTTTTTTTAAAGAAGGAATAACATACACATCAAACATAAAGTAGCAGAAGCAATAACATACAATCATATATAAGCAAGCATAACAGATTACATTCCATAATGATCCCAAGACACCGAGTCACATTTAAATTTAATTAATACCAAGTTTAAAAAATATCACATCCACATGAAAGAATAAATAAAAGTCCATTTAAGTAATATACATTTGCTCCAAATGCCACTTGGTAATAAAATTTGGAATACTCAATCACCCACTGTACATGTCACAAGGTGTGAAAGATTAAAAGAATATACATTTATAAAAATAGATTACTTCATCCTTTTCGGATCCACGATATAAAGTACAATACAATACATGAAACCATCCATCATAAAGATATGACTATCCATCATAAAGATATTACAATCCATCACAAAGATATAATGCACAAAGATAGAATGAAAGGAAATGCAGACAACGAACTCTAGCCATGGCATAAATGGATGGATCTCAATGGCAAGAGTAAAAAGAACTACCACCTGACCTCATGGAACCCAAAAAGGTCCACTCCAACCGTGCTGAGGAGATAGTCTCAAGTCCCAAACAGGATAACAAACTCAAAAGTTAGAAACCAATATCTAGGTTCAAGGAATCACCTGAAAGAAAACTATCTCAAAGGGTACCAAGACACAATTATCAACTAATCCTAGAGGCAACACAGACACGTAGGAAATCTACTATGCAAGTGCACAAGTATCATAATACAAACCAACTCTAGGGTTACCCGACTAGTCTTTTAATCCTCTGGCCCCCTAGTGACTCTATGTGGCACTAGTATCCTTTCGTACTAACAAGGCATACTAACAAGTCAACTCTAAGGTTAATCATCTAGTCTTTTAATCCTTTGACCCCTTAGTATTTTTTGTGGTACCAATATCTTGTTAATTCATTTTGAACCCACTTAATGAAATGTTATCACTTATTAAATAACCTTTAATGGGTTGCAAGCCACTTCCTAACATTACATATAGATAACCTACCCTAGGCTCATAAAAGTATAAATCAAAGAATCAAAAATTAAAGAATCATAATATTTCACCTCAGTCCTATACAAGTGACTGGAAAGCATAAAAAGGTAATTCACAATAACCCATCAGTTCTTTACAAGCAACTGGAAAGCATCTCAAAAATATTGATTGAAGACTCAAAAAGGTTAAGTCAAACATGTCATAACATGACATCACCAAGAAAAAATCATACAAACACCTTAGTCCTATACAAGTGATTGGAAGAGAATCCAAAAACAATTGATCAAAGACTCAAAGGTTATATTAGATAGGACACACCATTTACCTCAGTTTCACACAATAACATTGGAAAACAACAACAATCAATAGATCAACACACATCATAGAGCATACCAAACACATTACCATGGTTGAGTATAAAAGATCATATGCAAACATCATCATGACATCAGAAAACAAACCCCCAAGCCTTCGGTAAACATCCTAACTAGCCAAAGCTAAGACAAACCCCAAAACTCCAACACTAGTAAATCATACATCACATAAAGTGCATACAAAAGATAATTTAATAATTCATTAGTTTTGAAAAGCCTAAGTTCAATATTTACTAAATGTTTTTAGATTAAATCACAAACAATTCTATAATGGAAGTCAATTTTTTCAAACAAGAGTTTCAACCTAGAGTAATTCTAAAAATAGAAACACAATAGACGTGAAGAAGATAGGAATTCAAAGAATGAGCAACTACTGCACAAACCCACAAGATCCTACCTGGATTTGATGCTACAACAATAAACGCACAAACATGCAAGAATATTCCTTTTACTTCGAAAATTTGGTTTTCAAAAATTTGCTCCTCCAAACCTGTGTATCTAGAAATGAGCTCTAATTTCCTTAATAAAGAGTTTTTCCCCCAAATCAAGACTTTGATCATGCTATCATGTGAAAACCCTTTGTCTTTAATTACTATATTTTAGTTTTCATACACACACTTTATGAAATTTAATTAAAATAAACTTTATTAAATTAAATTTTTCCCTCCCTTATTAAATCATGTGACATTTTTAATATAATATTTTATTAATTTAACTAACAATATTATTTAGAGTTTCTTAATTAAAATAAAACTTCTAAATAAATTATTATTAAATTAAATAAATATAAATATGCTGAAATTAGAACTTTAATCAAATCTTTTAAATTTAATTCTTTCATGCACATTTAAAGAACTTTTTAATTAAAATATTCTTTTATATTTTCTTTTCCTCCACTTATTAATTAGTGTAAGCATTATTTAAAGTATAATTTATTATTTAAATTAATAAGAATAATTAAAGTTCATTTTTTAAATGCAACTCTAATTTAATAATTATTAATTAAATAGTATTTAATTAAAAAAGAAAATGGCGAGCAGAAAGCGAATAATGAAAATAGCGAATAGCAAAATCTCGACAAAAAACCCTAAGACCTTCCATTCGAAGAAAGTGATTAAAAACTCAGGGCTTCGCCAGTAGACTATAGATTGGTCTAGTTTGGCTCCGTGCTTCCCTCATGACCAGAGCAAGGCAGGAGTCCTTAACACTCATACTACAGAAACGATCCCCACTTCTAACATCTATGCACCTCTAGCAGAATGGCAATTGGAGAAGAAGGAGATCTCAACAGGGAAATCATGTCTTGTCCAGAACAAAATCTTCTTTGTTACAAGTTTAGACAAGAAAATCAAAATGTTCAACTCCACAAAATATGCTAGGGCAAACTACTTCTTGCCTTACCGAGGGATTGAGGATCCACCCCTCCCTCTTATTACAGCTTGGCAATCTCCTTTACCGTCTAGCTCCTGCACAACTATGTCTCCACCTTACATTCCGCCGCAATGAAGAGCTAAGTATAACCACCATCCTAACCATAAGTTTTCCTCTCCTATTCCTCACCCCCCAACTGACCTTGATGACATGGTTCTCATCATCACTGATCAAATCAATGAAGAACAATGGGTGGAATGCCAAGAGGTAGGACTATTCGCCTATTGGAATGGCCCTACTTTAGATTTACATAGATTGATCGACTGGCTTGATGATTACTATGGCACCCAAGTATGTATCTCTAAATTTTTTGATAATATGCTCTTCCTTTGTTGTTATGATGATGTAATTAAGAAAGATTTTATTAACAGCTCTGAATGTATGTTCAAAGGCCATGCGGTTCATTTTTTTGACTGGATCCCTAACTGTAATTAAAATAATCTAGATTTCGCAATACCTTCATGGTATGTTGTTTATTCATTACCCCCAGAATTAAAGAATATCAATATTTTTAAAAAAATATGCAGATCTATAGGAAATCTAATAGGTGTGGATTTAGCATATGAAACTAGTAATAATGTGAAACTTCTAATTAGTGACAAGGTCAATGAATCTAAGATAAAATAGTTTAAAATTATCACAAACAGATCTAAATACGATTTAGAGTTTATTAAATATGAAGGGAAAATCTTGGATATCATCAAATTGGATGATGAGAGATGTCAATCTTTCAACATGATGGATGTAACAACGAACTCAGTAAGACCCTTCCTTTACTTAGAAGAAGAAAACATAAAATGCTCCAAGAAGATCAAACAAATGAGGAATGCTTTATAAGAGTTGGATCAGACTGGCTTGATTCATCTCCCTTCAAGGAAAATCATAGGGAAAAATAGAGGGCAAAGTTTCACAAAGACAGAGTAAAGAGTTTAAAATATATAGAAGAAAACTTCCCTCCTTCGAATAAGAATTTAATCAGCAACAAGGATGAATTCATCCAAGAGACTGTTGTCAAGGAAAAGGATAGCAAGGGCAATCAGGATGTCAATTCTTTCAATAGGCCCAGGTTATTGAGCACCATCATGGACAACAGGAAAAAAAAGAAGAAAGGAAGGTCAAACAAGAGTAAGAAAAACAAAGACAAATCATTAGTGACATATCAAGGTCAGGAGCATTCTGAAAATAGGAAAGAAATGTCAGAGGACAATCCCATAGACCAAAACAGGATTATAGACTATGCCCATGAGAAGGGCCTAGAATGTTTAAAAAGTAAAGATCCTAATCCAGTCCTGCAACAAACATACTCCCCAAAAGATAATCAAGGAAGTCAATTAGAGGAGCTTGAAAATTTAATGTTATTCACCACATGCAGGATAAGTAGCAATATAGAGCTGTATAAGGATCCATCATCTCCACAATCAAATCTGCATTGGGAGATAGACAATAAGGTGGAGTCCCCTGGTAAATTTAATTTTTTTTGGCAGACTCTAGTAGCCACTAGTAGTTCTCCATTCACTCTAGGCAATAGTCTTCACCAGGAAGACATAGCCAATGTATCAGTAGCTGAACCCACAGTCAAGGAATTTCAAGAATTTTTGAACAAGGACTACTTTACAGAACCTTCAAATATCGAACCAATTACAACAGAGATAGAAAATATGGAATTGGAACAACTTGCTGAGGAACTAGCCCAAGTATTTTTTCCTGACAACATTGAGGAATCCTCAATGATCTGGAAGGAAGAACTCATAAAGAGGGTTATCCAATCAGGAAGGGAAAACTACTCAGGTGAAGATCTTCGAAGAGATATATTAAAAATTCAAAGTGAAGATATAGCTTTAGCACTCTCTTATCAATCAGATCTAGCTAAACAGATTCTGTCAGAAGTTGAGCTAAAGGACCAGGAATAGTCTCAAACAAGAAAAAATGATATTGTACAGATAGCAGAAGATAACCTAGATCAACTAGGTATATACATGTCTCAAGAAGGACCAAAATCTCCAAATTGTGGCAAAGTAAAGGGCAAAAGAGGGAGGAAATCTCTAAAGATACTTAGAGAAGCAGAGGGCCTCGGCAAGGAACAACAAAAGATTGGCCAAATCTTCCACAATGGGAAGGGAAAGTACCTTCCGTATCAGGTATGAAGATCACTACTTAGAATGCTAGGGGTCTCAACACCCCTAGCAAAAAAAGGTTATTAAAAAATAACCTAAATTTTTTAAACTTGGATATTATTCTAATACAGAAATCTAAATTAAATTCTATAGAAATAGATAAGTTAATCAGGAAGCTTGGAGTATGGCAGTCCACGTTTGTGGAATCTTCAGGGACATTAGGGAATTTAGGAATCCCATGGGACCCAAGAAAGGTTAGTTTTAATATCCTTAATAGTTCTAATAATTGAATTAGCGGTAAGGTTCAAAGTTTAAAATCAAACCTCAATTTCATTATCATTAATGTGTATGGCCCAGTTAGTAATTCTGATAAAATACTAGTATGGGAAGAAATTGGTCAATTCATGAATAGACAAAATAATGAATTTTTTCTATTAAGAGACTTTAATACCATCCTAGACCTCAATGAAAAAGTTGGTGGTATTCAGGTGCTATCGCATGCATCTAAAATATTTAAAGAGTGGTGTGCCATTCATAATCTTATTGACATTCCCAACAATAATGGTATTTATACATGGAACAATAGAAGAAAGGACTTTTCTTACATAGTAGAGAAACTTGATAGATTTATAATAAAAGGGGAACTAGATTCTAATAATCTTAACGTTCTATCCTCTATTTTACCCATAGCAGGATTAGATCATTTCTCAGTTAGATTTGAATTCATAGAGCCCCTCAAACCGGCCAGAAACCCATTCAAATGTGAGAAAATGTGGTTCCTAGATCCAGATTTTCTCAGTAATGTAAAATCCTAGTGGGACCAAGAGAGCTTCGTAGGGTCTAAAATGTTTGCCTTCATTAACAAATTAAAAATGCTTAAGGAACATATCCTTAGCTGGAATAAAGAATAATTTAACAACATTTTCAAAGAAAAATTGGATATAGAGAACCAACTTAAAGAACTTAACTCGGAAGTATTTAGTAAAGGTATGGATAATAAGAGCTATCTCCTAGAAAAAGAACTGTTAGCCAAACAAGAAGACATTCTATCCAAAGAAGAAACATTCTGGAGGCAAAAATCGAGAGAAAGATGGTTGGCAGAAGGTGACCATAATACTAAATTTTTTCATAACTCCACTATATACAATAGAGCAAAGAATAGAATCATGAGTGTCAAAAATCAACAAGGAATTTCAATTGAAAAACCAGGAGAAATCACTGACAAATTTGTTAATCATTTCAAAAACTTATTAAATAACCATAAAGGTTCAAATTACACAGTGCAAATGAGTCTTCTAAAAGTCATTCCTAAAGTTGTGGATCATCAGGATAACATTAATCTGATCAAGCCCATTACCTTAGAAGAAGTTAAGAATGTGGTTTTTAACATGAATCTGGATAAATCTCCTAGTCCTGATGGATTCCAGGCATTCTTTTTCCAAAAGTGCTGGGATATCATAGGTGTTGACCTTTGGAAAGCAATCAAAGCATCCAAAAATGGAGGCTCTCTCCTTGCTGAAATTAATTACTCTTTCATTGCATTGATCCCTAAGAAGTCTGACCTTGATTCTCCTGGAGATTATAGACCAATTTCTTTATGCAACACAGTCTATAAAATATTCTCCAAGATTATAGTGAACAGACTCAAAAAGATCCTCCCTAAGATTATTTCAGAGGAGCAAACTGGTTTCATGCCAAGCAAATCCATTCTAGATGGTATCATCACCATTCAAGAAACTATCCATTTTGCAAGGCTTAATAAGGAAGCGTGTATGCTCATGAAATTAGATATTCAAAAAGAATATGATATGGTAGATTCAAGGTTCCTATGTAAAATGTTAGAAGCTTTTGGGTTCTCACACCAATGGATTAATCTAATCTTCAAATTTCTTTCCACACCTAAAATTTTGGTTCTCATCAACGAAACTCCAGAAGGTTTTTTTGATGTCTCTAGAGGAATTAGACAAGGGGATCCTCTATCCCCCTCTCTATTCATTATTATGGTGGAAGCCTTTGGAAGAGTGGTTCAGGATGCATACAACAACCAGCGGATATCAGGTATAACAGTCTCTAAAAATTTACCTAATATAACCCACCAATAGTTTGCTGATGACACCATTCTACCTGAGAAAAGTACGATTGTAGAAGCTTGATCTCTTAAAAGCATTATTAATTTATATATGGAAGCCTTAGGACAAAAGGTCAATGACCACAAATCTGAAATTTTCTTTATTAACACCAAGATAGAAATCGAGGTAAAATTTTGTAGGATCATGTGTTTTAAGAAAGGAACCTTCCCTTGCAAGTATCTTGGTATAGCCTTAGAGAAAGGAACTAAGTCAGGTAAGGTTTGGGATGACACTCTAGGGAAATTATATTCCAAGTTAGGTTCATGGAAGGACAAATGGTTAACTAAGGCAGGCAAATGTACTAAGATTAATGTAATTCTTTCAGCCATTCCTACTTACCCGCTTTCTTGCCTCCCTCTTTCTAAGCAGAATCTAAAGAAATTTGAATCCAAGATGAGAAATTTTCTATGGAACGATATGGATGGAGTTAATAAGTGGGCTCTCATCAAGTGGGAGCATATATGTAAACCTAAAGAATTAGGGGGTTTAGGGGTCAAAAACCTTCAATGGCAAAATGAAGCTTTAGGAGTGAAACTTATTTGGCGCATGTATAATGAGTATAATCGTAAATGGGCTAAGATACTCTATAATAAATATCTCATCGCAGAGGATCTGCTTTCAATTTTTAGAGTTTTTTCTCCTCCCAAAGGATCAGAATGTTGGAACTTCATGATAAGGTGCCATAGTCTGATTTGTAAATTTTTAACTTGGGATATAGGTACAGGTCAAGAAGCACTATTTTGGGAGGATTCCTGGGATGGTAAACCCCCTCTCTCTCTCTCCAATTTAATAACTTGACCCTCAAAAATAAGTTAACGACCCTTTGGGGCAATAAAGTTAAAGAATATAGGATTCTGATAGATTTGGAAGGTTCTCCAAAATGGTCTTGGAAATCGCTCAAAGGACAAAGTTTTGAAGAGAAAATTACTGTAAGCATTGATAAGCTATTGGAAGGTAGAAAAATTAAACAAACTAACAGAGAGGATACACTAATTTGGGCTGCTTCCAATGATGGGCAATATACTATCAGCAATGGTTATAGGGCCATTGTCAAAGCTCAGCAAACAGAGTCTGTTGATATCCCATCACAACTATGCTGGGATTCCTCTTGTCTCCCAAAAGCTAGCTTCTTTCTTTGGCTAGCTATTCAAAAGAGGATCCTAACGATGGATAGACTATACATTCTTGGTTTTCAGGGTCCCTCCAGATGTACCCTTGGCCATTGTAATATTGAAAATGTTGACCATCTCTTGTTTAACTGTACCTACTCTCAAATTTGCTGGGAATGGCTCAAGTGGATGTTGGGCTGGTCTATACCTTTTCCAAATTCATTGGCTGATTTGCTCTTTGGTTGGCCCACGAAAATAGTTAAGGGTATCTATAGTAAGTTGTGGAACATTTCCCCTTCTATCATTATGTGGGAAATTTGGAAGGAAAGGAATCGACGTATTTTCCAAAACCTAGAACTTGAACCAGCAGAACTCATTGTCAAAATTGAAACTAGTATTGTAGAATTGGTCAACTCCCACTTAAGTAAATCAAGGTTAGAGGAAGGTTCTTTTTCAGATTAGGATGGCCTTATGAAGAAGCGCTGGTCTAACTTGATTAACCCCCCTCTAATCTACATGAAGAAAAGTATTGAGGCCAGGAAAATGTACAAATGGGAGCCGCCGCTGATTGGATGGGTCAAACTGAACTTCGATGGAGATGCGCATGGCGATTCGAGTATAGCTAGCATTGGTTGTATTATAAACGATGAGGCAGGATCTTGGATAGCTAAAAAAGTGATGCCTATCCAACCCTCCTCTACTAATATAGCAGAACTGGAGGCTCTTCATCAAGGGATTCAGCTATGCCTAAAGCTTAATTTATCCAAAGTTATCACTGAAGATGACTCTCAAATCATCTTAAATGCTGTTAGAAAAAGATCCACCCCCAACTGGGTCCTTAATTCTCATTTAGAAGTAATTCTCTCCCTATTGGCTAAATTGGAAGAGTATAGGATCTATCGCATATACAGGGAAGGTAATTCTATGGCAGATCAGCTAGCATATTTAGGAGCAGATGGAGTCAATTCTCTCCTCGTTAGTAAGGGGCTAGCTTTGGATATTTCATAAAGGTGTTTTTGAGATTGTATATCTCATGATTGCATCTAGAAGTTTCCCCTTATTATTTATAGGAGAGCTCGTCTGAGATTTCTATCCCCAATTTCTCGATTTAAGCATGGAATCCAACATTTATCTATTCCATGCTTCTAAAAGTTGAATGATGGCCTTTTGTGGGTCGGTGAAACCAGAAAGGTGGAGCCATATTATATATCCAGTGGATGTTATGACGCATTTTTATATCTATAGAGCTTTGGGAGAGGGAGTGTTTGATTACCAATACACTTGGAGGACCAACAGTGACATTATAGGGTCATTTATCAGATTTTTGGTAAGAGCTAAAGTAGAGGCAAATGACATTGAAAGGCTCTATTGTGATCTATTTGTCCCGTCATGGAGAAAGGTTCTAGAATAAGCCATGTTTAGCATCAATGCAAAAATATAGGATTCCCCTCCCTGAGAGGTATATGAGTCTTCCTTTAGGGCTTCTGGACTTGACCACCACTCCTCGTTGATAGTCCCTAATCATCCAAGAAAATCTAGCCTTCTATAGAGAATGGCCCAAAATGGAGGTTAGCCTGCATTTTCTCCTTTGCTAGCGAGGGATTATTTTTGAGGATAATAAAGATTGGCTTCTCAATTATCTGCACTACTTCAATGCCTACATCAAGCAGGAGGTATCTTTCAACAATCTGGATGATCTGGAATTCAGTACTCCAAATGCAGAAATATCAAGTAGGGTGAAACACGACTATGAATTTCCTCCCAATTTCCAAGTGGAGCACCCAAATGACATGGCGGATGTGATTTATGTTTTTTGGAAGGGAGGAAAGGGCCTGGCTAGTTAGATGCTAGCTTCTTTGGTTAAATATAGTCCTATAGAAGTCCTTTAGTGGGTATGGTAGTGATTTTGATAATACGCTTAATATCGCTAAGATGCTTGTCCTTCGAGTTTAATTATAAATGTATGGTCTATAAATAGGTGTGATATACATAAATGTTTGGTCTATAAATTGGTGATAAACACTTTCCTAAAAATTGGTGTGATAATACATAATGAAATATATTATAAAGGGTAGTTGGATTAAATTTTGTGTATTTTGTGTTCTCGGATGCTTCAGGTTCCTATTGATATTGAGATAGTCTTAATTCCTTAGCTTTGGATTAGGGTTGTGATAAATGTTAATTTCTTGGCCATACAAAGCTCAATTTGTGCTATTTTTTTTTTTTATTACCTTTCTCAGCAACTATAAATGCAATATCTCTAAGGTCAGAATAAATCTTATGATACTCGCAGACATTAAATACTCAGAGATGTATTAAAATGCTTAGTATTCGCTATAGAGAAAGTTGTAGTCTGCGCTACTTTCTATGAGGATATCTTTGACCTGACAGTGATTTAAATTTAGGTATTTTATAGATTTGGTACTTAGTAATTAACTAGCTATCACAAAGCTGCTTATCGTCTCCCATCTTTATGAAATTTTTTTGAGTTTATGCAAACTGGGTGCAGTAACATTGTTTTGAATTCTCTATAATTTAAGGATAAAGTAGTAGATCTTCAAGGAGGTTTTGACTCCATTTCCCAATTTAAGATTGATTATTTAAAGTGGGTTGGATTTAACATGGCTGATTCGTTTGATAAGCCCCCTCTTTCATCTTTAGGACACTGATTTAACCTCCACTCATGATGGTTAGGCACGTAGCCTCATGATATGGGCTCTTTAAATATGTAGATCTTTAGCAAGCCTCCTCTATCAGTAATATCCAACAAAACTCATAGTAGAGGATCACCTTCACTATACTTGGTTAAGTTATGATTTTTTAAGAGGTTCAAGTAATGATTTTTAGAAGTGGATTTAAGGCTTGGGTCTCCATTCTCGCCCTTTTTACTAGTTATTAATGATGTGGTATTTCTTCTTATGTTGCTGGTTAATATGACGACATTCAGATTATAGTATAGTGGACATCTAACAAATTTTCTCGCTATTCACTATCTAGTTGAGTAGCTCGCAGCCCTTTCGGTCTCCTCTCTTTCCCTCCATACTTCTTTATTAGTTAGGTTAGTGTTGTTTGTCATTTTTCTTTGCTCTCTTTCTCATAAGCTCATAACTCTTTGTTTGAGTGTCTAGCATAATAGATGTTTAGATGGAGGAAGATAGAATTGAGAGAGTATTATCTACCCTTTGTTTGCTATTTGAGTATCACTTGGCAAAGACTATGGAATTTTTTGTTAAAGTTGTAATTATCAAGGGTACGCCGTACATTATATGTAAAAATTAGGTAAATAATTTCACTGGGGAATGCCCCTTTTAATTTTTAATAATATAAGACATTTTGTCCTAGGCAAGACTGGAGGTTTTCTTCTCTGTTCTTTCCTACCAGTGCTTGCTTGAATGGAGATATGATACTGTAATTTCTTTTAAATTAATAATATAGATCAAGGCCTTGGCCATTTACCGATCAAAAAAAATAAAATAAATTTTTTTAGAAAAAAAATATTAATTAAATAATTATAATAAAACAATATTAAATATTTAATCTTTTAATATTTTAACTCTATTTTTATCCAACTTCTTAAATTAGACTTTTAAAATAAATATTTTAAACTAAAGTACATATTTAATTAATTTAATTAAATAACATTATATTCTAATCTTTCTTTAACCAATTTTCTAAACTTAGACCTCTAATTTAGACTTTTTATTTAAAGCATAAATTTAATTAGTTTTTAATTAATCAAATATTCAAATATTTTAATATTTTTATTTT
Source organism: Cupressus sempervirens (assembly GCA_028749045.1). Taxonomy (NCBI): domain Eukaryota; kingdom Viridiplantae; phylum Streptophyta; class Pinopsida; order Cupressales; family Cupressaceae; genus Cupressus; species Cupressus sempervirens. Next base: position 632,399,955 of record CM053783.1, on the reverse strand, counting down.
AATCAAATAATATTTATTACTCAACTAATAATATTATTTAGAGTTTATTATTATGCTAGAATTAGAACTTTAATTTAATCTTTTAAATTTAATTCTTTTATTTAATTAATTTTTTAATTAATTAAATATTATTAAATATTAAATTTTGTATATATAATTTTTATGCAACAACTTTAAGAAATTTAAATTTAAATATCTTTATTAAATTAATTTTCTTTTTATTTTAATTAATTTATTATATTTTAATTTCATGCATAAGTTTTATGTAATTTAATTAAAATAAACTTTATTAATAATAGCTTACTCTTTCTTATTAATTTATTATATTTTAATTTCATGCATAAACTATATCAATTTAATTAAAATAAAATTTATTAAATTATTGCTTACTGTCTCTTATTAATTTATTATATTTTAATTTCATGCATACGCTTTATGCAATTTAATAAAAATAAATTTTATTAAATAATTGGTTATACTCTCTTATTAATTTATTATATTTTAATTTCATGCATATACTTTATGCAATTTAATTAAAATAATTTAATTAAATTTATGATTTCTCTTTCTAATCAATTACGAGATGTTTTAATTATATATTTATTAAGTCAACTAATAATATTATTTAGAGTTTAGTGTTCAAAATAAAATTCTTAATTAACTAGTATAGATATCTTAAATAAATCTATCTAAAGAAATGCCGATAGATATCCACTACAAAGTAATTATAATTTAATTTACTATATCTAAAATTATTTATATTTCCTTTATCTCCATTTATTTAGTTTTTACTAACTTGAGCTATTTGTTTTAATTTCTAAAAAATTGGATGATTTATATCTTGAAATATTATAATTTAAACAAATATATTATGTGGTATTTATTAAATTAATTATTAAGAGTATATTGTATTTATAATACAATTTAAACATTTGACATGTAGATGGTTGTCAAATTTAACTTAAATGAATAAAATTTAACATTAACATGCTCACACCATCCCACTCTACCCATTCTAAATGCCTATTGGCATTAATTATTATTAATTTAAATAAATATAATTACACCTAAATTACAACTAAAACTTTATCTTTAAGTTGAATTCTTTTATTTGATTAATTCATGAGATTTTTTTTAATAATATATTTATTAACTTAATTAATAACATTATTTAGAGTTTATTATCAAAATGAAACTCCTAGATAATTATCATTAAATTAAATAAATATAACTATGCCATAATTAGAACTATAACTTTATCTTTAAATTTCTTGCATACACTTATGCAATTTAATAAAAATAAACTTTATAAATTTTACAAGTCATTTAATAATATATTTATTAATTCAAGTAATAATATTATTTAGAGTTTATTATTAAAATAAAACTCCTAAATTATTATTATTAAATTAAATTAATATAAATACGTCAAAAAATAGAACTTTAATATAATCTTTTAAATTTAATTTTTTTATTTAATTAATTTCTCAATTAATTTAATGTAATTAAAATCAAATTTCTTTATAAAATTTCCATTAAATTATCTTTTAATTTGATTTAATTATAACAAAAACTTACCACATACTCACAAAACAAAAATGACAACTCAACTAAAGACAAAGAACATAATCAAAATCCGAGGTCAAAATCATGAATTCACGTCACTTGAAAAATTCTGATGGGTAAACTAATTTAGATAGTTCTCCTGATTTTTGAGGAAAAATGGGTTTAAGGGTTAGGATTTGGACTTGGGAATTTATCTCCCCTCTCTTACCATTAAGGTAATGCAATCTTGGCAATTCAAGGGAGTCGATATCTGGTACCTACAATCTGCATAAAATCCATGCATGTACAAACACAATATTCTAAACTAAATAAGCAATAACAGGAAGTGGTGTATCATGTAGATTTTGACTAGTAGGTGACTATGACTCCCTTCCTTAACCACATCAAAAACATCATACATAAAGAAAATATACACACACACCATAGACATGCAGTATGGGGTAAGTATCCATTTTAAAACACATATGATAATCCATGTACCTAATGATCATCAATAATTGAAATCACTGTAATAATCATCATAAAATCAATTGAATATGAAATAATATTTGATAGTCTAAAAGATAGTGCTACTAATCAACAAGCATAAACTAGCCTAAAACAGTTCAACAATAATAATAAAATGCAAACTAGGGGCATGCACTACATCCACCCCCTAGACTTAGGCTTACTCCCAAAAGCCTACAAGAATGAGAAAACTAAAGAACTCATTGTGCAGGTCCCATTAAACCCTTTCCCCCTATAGGAGGATTTGACTCTACTAAGAACACTACAACAATAATAGCTGAGATAAAAAGGTGCTATAATAACCATAAAACATACTACTGTAAAACATATGCAAAAGACATAAGTTTTGAAAATAGTATAAGCTCAATTTTTAGTTTTCCTATTTTTAGGTTTACGTATAATTCAATTTTGAAGTTTAAATGTTAAAGTTTGAGAATATACAACTAAAATCTTAAGTTCTATTTTAGTTCAACTAGTTCAAGTTTCAATTTGAAATAGATATGTACATAATATTTTAAATTTTAGTTTTTGTTCAACTAGTTAACAACTAGTGGCTTTCCAATATGCCTAGAGCTCCCAATGTAGAACTTGGGCTTTGATACCAAATGTAATGCCCTGCCAATGGATCTAAAAGAATTAACCTAAAGTTTTATTAAGTTTTTCAAACATATTTCTTTTAAGAAATAATAACATACACATCAAACATAAAGTAGTAGAAGTAATAACATACAATCATACATAAGCAAACATAATAGATTACTTTTCTTAAGGATCCCAAGACATTGAGTCACATTTAAATTTAATTAATACTAATTCAAACAAATACCACATAACACTTGTTTATGGAATGGCGAGTGGGAATGTGTGTGGGAGTAGGGAGAAGTGTTCAGGCTGGAATTCTAGAGATTCCCTTGTTGAATTTGGGGATGTTGAATCTGGGGATGCTGATGATGGAAGGCTTTTGGAGGACTCGGGAGGGGGGCCCAAGAAAATTTAAAAATGGTCCTGCTTATTTGGGGTACACTCTAATAGCAAGTCTACTTTCCCATTGGTTAGGGATATATCTATGAGGGATAAAGGTATGTACTCAATCAAAATCTCTAATCAGATTATTGACAAAAACATTTCTTGTATGGACTCAACTCTAGTTGGGAGATTAATTGGGGCCAGACCCAATATTGAAGATGTGTGGTCCTTTGTTCATAAAAAATGGATCTTGAAAGGATAAGTTGACATATCAGTGATGGCCAAATGGTTTCTCTCCTTTTTATTTTCTTGTGAGGAGGATAAGCAGGATATCCTCTGTAGTAGTCCTTGGGTTATGGGAAAGCATACCCTATTGTTATAGAAATGGACCCCCAACCTTTACTCTTTGGATGAAAGTGCTATTCAAGCCCCTGTTTGGGTTAGATTACCTAGTCTTCCTCTTGACTTCTGGGTGGAAGATGTACTTAAGGGCATTGCTAATACTTTTGGAGAGCTCCTCTCTTTAGATCTTGTGACTTTTTCTAGGAGAAGACTGAACTTTCCCAAATTTTGTGTTGGAGTTTCAAGAGGTGTGGATTTTCCTAAATCTATCTCTTTAAAATCTAAACTTGGTATTTGGGACCAATGGATTGAGTTCGAGTCTATTCCTTTTGCCTACTTTCATTGCAAAAAAGCTAGTCACTAGGCCAAGAAATGTCCTTTAAAAGGAAAGGCTAAGAATGTCAAGAAAGTGTGGGTGACAAAGGAACTCTCTAAGGTTGTGATGGTGGATTTAGGTGAGTCTGCCTCCCTAAATGATTAGCCTATGTGTTCACATGGTGGTGTGGTTGGGAGTGAGACTAGGGGTGTGGAGGTTCCCCCAAGACCTTTCGCTAATGGTGCTCCTCTTCAAGAATAGTTAGAAATCTCAAACTATGATGTGGGGGCTCCCCATCCTAGTTTATATTCACCTATGGAGACGGAGAGTGATTTGGATGCCTCTACCCAGGTTATTTTGGAGATCCCTAATAGTGATAGTTTGAAGAGGAACCTAGAAGATAGGGTGATCATGACCAAGGAGGGGAGGGATATTGTCAAAGAGGGGACCCAAAAGGATACAATTCTTCCTATAGAGCATAGGGTTCAGGAGACTATGATGGCTACCAACTTTGTTAGTGGTAAAGTTGAGGACCTTATAACTATTTCTCATGATGAGGAAGTGGTATGGGAATAGGATAGTTCTGATACCAATTGGATTTTAGTTGGAAAACAGTCTAAAGGTAGGAAGAAAGGTAGTAAAAAAAGGTTGAGGAGATTGCTCCATCCAAAAATAGTAAGAAAGGGCCCAAAGTAGATTAAAAAAAAAGGGGCATCCAAAAATTTTAAGGGTAGACATGGATGTTCTTCTTCTATGCCTATTGGAACTACCCTCAAGAATGGTGATGTTGGGTCTTCCCCCTCATCGGTTGGAAGACCATCCAATTTGTAGAAAAGAATAGCTGAGGAAAATAGAGGCATTTTTTATGGTAGTCAAAGAACCATCCTTGATTTTTAAAAAAATCATAAATTATGAAGATAATCTCTTGAAATATTCAAGGGTTAAATAACCCTCATAAACATGACATTTTAAAAAATATGATTAGGGACAATAGGCTAGACATTTTTTTAATTCAAGAAACCAAGATGTTGAAGGATAAGGTGGAATGTGGCAAGATGGCTAGCTTTTGGATTAATAGATGGATTTAGGGGGAGCTTATCTCTCAAAATAGAAATATGATGAATGCAAGATTCTTTAATTCAAAAGATGAGTTTAGTTGGGTCCTTACTAATTTTTATGCCCCCAATTCCAAATGGGGAAGGAAGGCCTTATGGGAAGCAATTCCTAATCAGAGAAAGCTTTTTCCTAAGGAGAATTGGGTGGTGATGGGGGACTTCAATACCCCTTTAAAAGAATATGAAAAATGGGGAGGCAGTAAGACCAATCTGGATAATAGATTATATTTAATGAACTTTATTGATCATCATCTTCATCATGATCTTGACTTGCATGGGATTGAGTACACCTAAACTAATAGAAGAACTGGAAAGGATCTTATTCAGGTCAAGATGTATTGTGCCCTTATTAGTAATGACTAGTTCCTAAATTATAAATGTGCACTTAATGCTCAAGTTTGTGTGGGATTGGATCATTACCATATTTTCCTAGTTGCTAATAAGCTCAAGTTTCATAAGAATTTACCCTTCAAATTTGAGAAAATGTGGATTCTTTTATCCAAACTTGGAGACTCTCATTAAGGAGTGGTGGGGTATCAAAGTGGAAGGTACAACAATGTTTAGAGTAGTAGCCAAATTAAAAAATGTAAAGAAGAATATTAAGAAATGGAATAAACGTACCTTTGGCAACATCTTTGAGAATTAAAAAAAGATTCTGGAGGAAATTAAAGATATACAAGATAGGATTCAGACTGATGGTTATTAGGTGGTCTCAAAGGAGGAGGAAAGTAGCAAACTATTTGAACTTCATGACCTTATTACCAAGGAGGAGATGTTCTAGAGACAACATTCTAGAAAGGTCTTTTTGAAGGAAGGTGACTAAAATACTATGTTCTTTCATTTGACTACTTTAAAGCATAGGATGACTAATAGAATTTCTAGAGTTAATATGGATGAAGGTTGGACTAATAATGAAGAAATTATCAAAAGGGAGGCTATGGAGTTTTTTAGTAGACTACTTCAAGGTGACCCTAATTTGGATTTGGATAAGCAAAATATGTTTCTAGAGTGGATTCCAACTTGTATCTCTAAGGTTCAAAATCTATCCCTCACTTCCATTCCTTCCACGAATGAGATCTCTAAGGTTGTTTTCTCTTTCGAGGTTGATAAAGCCCCTGGTCTTGATAGGTTTCCTTTATTGTTCTTTCATAAATATTGGAATATCATTGGTGTTGATATTTGTAATGGTGTGAAGGAATTTTTTGGTACCAGAAACATCCTTGGAGAGTTAAATGGCACATTTATTTCCCTTATTTTGAAGAAGCCGGGTGCATATAGATTGGATTAGTTTAGGCCTATTAGCTTGTGTAATTCTTTTTATAAGATTAATTCTAAGGTTCTTACTCTCAAAATTTTATCCCTTCTACTAGCTATCATCTCAAGGCAACAAAATGGGTTTGTTCCTGGTAGAAAGATCATGGATTCCATCACAATAGTTCATGAAAATATTCATTCTCTTGCAATGTCGAAAAAGGAAAGGTTTCTTCTTAAGCTTGATCTCTCTAAAGCTTACGATAGAGACGACTAGAATTTCCTTCTCCGTGGATTGGAAGTGTTTGTCTTTAATAAGAGATTTTAGGATCTTATCTTCATGCTAGTTTCATTGGCCTCCTTCTCGATGCTTGTTAATGGTTCTCCTACCTCTTTCTTTAAGGCTTCTAGGGGTCTTAGACAAGGGGACCCAATCTCTCCTATTCTTTTTATTATTTTGGTTGAATGCTTGGGGAGATTTGTGGATGATATGGTGGTGAAAGGGGACTTTGTGGGCCTTAATCTCTCATCTTCTACTTTAGCTTGCTCTCATCAACAATTTTTAGATGATTCTATTGTTATGGAGGAGGCTTCAGTGAGAAATGCTACGAACACTAAGAAGGCTTTGGGTGACTATGGGATGGCCAATGGTCAAATCATTCACTGGAGCAAAAGTTTGATTTAATTTATTAATATTAGTGAGGCAAGACAAAATAAAATCAAAAAGATAATTGGCTATGAGATTGGTTCTCTGCTTGGAACCTATATAGGTTTACCTTTGGGTTTAGCCCCTCCTGACAGCTTTTGGAATTCATTGATTGATAAAATCCACATGAAACTTGCTAGTTGGAAAGGTTCTCTCCTCAATCATGCTGGTAAGGTTATTGTTTTGAAGTCTATCCTACAAAGTGTTCTTCTTTATGCTTTGAGTGTTTTGCTCTTGATATTGAGAAAATTTAGAAGACTTTCTTGTGGACTGGAATAGAGATTTTTAAAAACTCCCTCTAATTGCTTGGGAAAATGTTTGTGTGTCATGGGGGAAGGGAGGGTTGGCTTGCAAAGCATTACTACAATCAATGAATTTTTATTGGCTAAATTATTATGGAGATGGCACAAGGAAGAGGGGGAATGGAAGAATATTTGGGTTGATAAACATAATAGGGACCACTTTGATTTTTATCATTTCCTTAATAGTGACTTAGAACAAGGGGGGTCTATGATCTAGAAGAATGCTCTAAAATTCAAATATATTTTAAGGAAAGGGGTTAAATGGAAGGTGGGAAATGGTAGAAAAAAACAATTTGGAAAGACATTTGGATCTTTGACCACCCACTTCGTGATGATCCAAGGTGGAATAGGTATATGGAGCAATGCAAGAATCAATTTGGTACTTTTGTGGCTGATTATTGGAAGGATGATATGTGGGTGGATCTTTATAGTGTGGACCATAACTTGGTTGAGCTTGGCAAGTGTTTGGATGCGTTCTTTTTAAACTATGAAGAGGATGTTCTGATATGGAAAATTGACCCTAGTGGTATGTACTCTATTGCCTCTACCTATTCTAATTCTTTCAATGATCGTGATGAACCCTACTGGGCTAAGGCTTGGGTGAAAGGCATGGCACCCAAAGTCAATATCTTCTTTTGGATTCTTCTATAGAATAAAATTCTGACTCTTAATAATCTTAAGAAGATAGGTTTCATCATTTTAAATTGATATGTTCTTTGCAAGAATGATGGGGAACCAGTGAATCATATCATGTTGCATTGTCCCTTTACCAAGAGGGTATGTGTAGGATCATGGTGTACCAAACTATGGCCTTAAGTGGCAGTAAAAAATCAAAAAATCAGGGTTATGTCAACTTGACACATAATTTTAAAGTGGTTATGGACTTTATATCAAAAAGTTGTAAAAAAATAATCTATAGGAAATTGAATTTAGTTTCAAAACTACTAGGCCTTATCAGGAGAAAAAATTAATTGATTGGTCATAAGTTTGAATTTTAATGTAGTACTACAAAAATTTCAGGGCAAAAATAAAAAGTAGGTGTATGTCTAACCGCCTTAATCAAAATCAAATGATAAATTTTTTTTAATATAATTATAGATATGAAAAGTAGGCTCATGCCCAGATGTGATGCATATTTTTTGGTATTTTTATTCCAAATAAATAATTAAATATGAATTTTCTACCAAAATTTTTTCGAAAAAAAAAGTCTTGTGTCTGACGACCTTAACTAATAGAAAGTTTTACCAAATTTAATTTTTTAAATATTTTTCTTATACTAGCCGAAGCATAGAATGTGATGCAACTTTTAGATTTAAAAAATGTTATACCATTTGAAAGTTATAGCTATTTTTCAATTAGTATGTCAATCAACACTTTACAATAATTTGCATTGATAATTAACTAATAAATACTTATCGATCTCATAATTTGATAGAAATTATATTAATGGAATCTCGAGAGCGACATTAAAAAACCCTTTTCATTTAATTCAATTTCAATCAAAACAACATTGTTAGATGACTACACGAAATCTAAGTATCACTAAAACACTCTTCAAACACGTCTTTTGTGTTGACCGGGTAGGCTTGGTAGATACCAAGCCTAATCGGATATCAGATTTGAAATTCGATATCTGATATGGCTAGGTGAATTTTGGTGAGAAATTTGAAATCCCAACCCATTTTAGAGGGAAAACTGGATTTAAGACTTATAGCTTATTATTTATAAATTATTTTTGTTATATATATATATATATATATATATATATATATATATATATATATATATATATATATAATAACGTAATGTAAAGATATAACATATAATATATGAATATATAATAATATCTTATGTTATTCTCATTATAATCGATAAATATCAGTTATATTATTATTTTTACTAAATATAATAACGTAATATTTTTATTAAATATAATAACGATATATATATGTTATTAATATATATTATTATATTATTATGTATGTTATTAATATATATGTATATTATTAATATATATGAGTCAAAGGGGGTCATAGGTTGACTTATGACCCCCTTCGACCCATTACCTAACAACATATGTCCCTAGGGGTCCTAGGACCCCTAGTGACATATTAGAATCATTCTTATGGGTCAAAGGAGCCTATGACCCCCTTCGACGTATTACGTGACGAAATATGTCCCTACGGGTCCTAGGACCCCTAAGGACATATTAGAATTGTTCTTATGGGTCAAAGGGGGTCATAGGTTGACCTATGACCCCATTCAACCCATTAAATGATGACATATGTCCCTAGGGGTCTAGGACCCATAGGGACATATTAGAATCGTTCTTATAGGTCAAAGGGGGTCATAGGTTGACCTATGACCCCCTTCAACCCATTAAATGATGACATATGTCCCTAGGGGTCCTAGGACACCTAGCGACATATTAAAATTGTCCATATGGGTCAAAGGGCATCATAGGTTGACCTATGACCCCTTTGACACATTACATGATGACATGTCCCTAAGGGTCCTAGCACCCCTAGGGACATATTAGAATCATTCATATGGGTCGAAGGGGCTCATAGGTTGACTTATGATCCCCTTCGACCCATTACATAATAACATATGTCCCTAGAGGTCCTAGGACCCCTAGGGACATATTAGAATCATTCTTATAGGTCGAAGGGCGTCATAGGTTGACCTATGACCCCCTTCGACACATTGCATAACAACATATGTCAGACATATTAGAATCATTCATATGGGTCAAAGGGGGTCATAGGTTGACCTATGACACCCTTTGACCCATTACTTGAAAACATTTGTCCCTAGGGGTCCTAGGACCCCTAGGGACATATTAGAATCGTTCATATGGGTCAAAGGAGGTCATAGGGTGACCTAGGACCCCCTTCAACCTATTAAATAATGACATGTGTGCCTAGGGGTCCTGAGACCCATAGGGACATATTAGAATTGTTCATATGGGTCAAAGGAGATCATAGGTTGACCTATGAACTCTTTCGACCAATTAAATGATGACATATGTCCCTAGGGGTCCTAGGACCCCTAAGGACATATTAGAATTGTTCATATGGATCAAAGGGGGTCATATGTTGACCTATGACCCTCTTCGACACATTACATGATGACATATGTCCCTAGGGGTCTTAGGTCCCCTAGGGACATATTAGAATCGTTCATATGGATCGAAGGGAGTCATAGGTTGACCTATGATCTCCTTTGACCCATTAAATGATGACATATGTCCCTAGGGGTCCTAAGATAGTTAGGGACATATTAAAATTGTTCATTTGGGTCAAAGGGGGTCATAGATTGACTTATGACTCCTTTTGACCCATTACATGATGACATATGTCCCTACGGGTCATAGAACACCTAGGGACATATTAAAATTGTTCATATGGGTCAAAGAGGGTCATAGGTTGACCTATGACCCCCTTTGACCCATTACATGATGATATATGTCTCTAGGGGTCCTAGGACCCCTAGGGACATATTAGAATGCTTCTTATGAGTCAAACGGGGTCATAGGTTGACCTATGACCCCCTTCGACAAATTACGCAATGACATATATCCAAAAGGGTCCTAGGAACCCTAGGGACATATTAGAATCATTCTTATGGGTCAAAAGGAGTCATAGGTTGACCTATGACCCCCTTTGACCCTTTACATGACGACAGACATATTAAAATTGTTCTTATGGGTCAAAGTGAATCATAGGGTGACCAATGACACCCTTTAACCCATTATATGACAACATATGTCCCTAGGGGTCCCAGGACACCTAGGGACATATTAGAATCATTCTTATGGGTCAAATGGGGTCATAGGTCAACCTATGACCCCCTTTGACCCATTACATGATGACATATGTCCCTACAGGTCATAAGACACCTAAGAATATATTAGAATTGTTCATATGGGTAAAAGGGGGTCATAGGTTGACCTATGACCCCATTCGACCCATTAAATGATGACATATGTCACTAAGGCTCCTAGGACCCTTAGAAAAATATTAGAATTGTTCATTTGGGTCAAAGGAGGTCATAGGTTGACCTATGATCACCTTCAATCTATTAAATGATGACATATGTCCCTAGGGGTCCTCAGAACCCTAGGGACATATTAGAATTGTTCATATGGGTCAAAGGGGGTCATAGGTTGACCTATGACCCCCTTTGACCCATTACATGATGACATATGTCCCTAGAACCCCTAGGGACATGAGAATCGTTCTTATGAGTCAAAAGGTGTCATAAGTTGATCTACAACCCCCTTCGACACATTACATAATGACATATGTCCCTATGGATCTTAGGACCCCTAAGGACATATAAGAATCATTCATATGAATCAAAGGGGGTCATAGGTTGACATATGATCCCCTTTGACCCATTAAATGACAAAATTTGTCCCTAGGGGTCCTACAACCCCTAGGGACATATCAGAATCTTTCTTATGGGACAAAGGGGGTCATAGGTTGACCTATGACCCCCTTCAATGCATTACATGATGACATATGTCCCTAGAGGTCTTGGAACCCCTAAAAAAATATTAAAATATTCTTATGGGTCAAAGGTGGTCATAGGTTGACCTATGACCCGCTTTGACCCATTACATGATGACATATCTCCCTAAGGGTCTTCGAAACCCTATGGACATATTAGAATCATTCTTATAGGTCTAAGGGGGTCATAGGTTGACCTATGACCCCCTTTGACCCATTACATGATGACATATGTCCCTAAGAGTCATATGACCCCTCAGGAAAATATTAGAATGCTTCTTATGGGTCAAAAGGGGTGATAGGTTGACCAATAACCCCCTTCGATGCATTATATGACAACATATGTCCAAAGGGGTCTTAGGACCCCTAAAGACATATTAGAATCATTCTTATGGGTCAAAGGGGGTCATAGGTTGACTTGTGACCCCCTTCGACATATTAAATGATGACACATGTCCCCCCTAGGGACATATTAGAATCATTCATATTGGTGAAAGGGCATCATAGGTTGACCTATGACCTCCTTCGACCCATTACATGATGACATATGTCCCTAGGGGTCCTAGCACCCCTAGGGGCGTATTAGAATCATTCATATGTGTTGAAAGGGGTCATAGGTTGATTTATGATCCCCTTCGACCCATTACATAATGACATATGTCCCTATAGATCCTAAGACCCCTAGGGACATATTATAATCATTCTTATGGGTCAAAGGTGGTCATAGGTTGACCTATGACCCGCTTCGACATATTACATGATGACATATGTCCCTAGGGGTCTTCAAAACTTTAGAGACATATTAGAATCATTCTTATGGGTCAAAAGGGGTCATAGGTTGACAATTGACCTACTTTGACCCATTACATGATGACATATGCCCCTAGGAGTCCTAGGACCCCTAGGAACATATAACAATGCATCATATGGATCAAAGGGTGTCAAAAGTTTACCTATGATGCCCTTCAACCTATTAAATGATGACATATGTACCTAGGGGTCCTAGAGCACCTAGGGACATGTTGTAATCATTCTTATGGGTCAAAGGAGGTCATAGGTTGACCTATGATCCCCTTCGACCCATTAAATGATGACATATGTTCCTAGGGGTCCTAGGACCCCTAGGGACATATTAGAATCATTCTTATGGGTCAAAGGAGGTCATAGGTTGACCTATGACCTCCTTCAACCAATTACATGACCACATATGTCCCTAGGGGTCCTAGGACCCTTAGGTACATATTATAATCATTCTTATGGGTCAAAGGGGCTCATAGGGTGTCCTATGACTCCCTTCGACCCATTAGATAATGACATATGTCCCTAGAGGTCCTAGGACCCCTAGGGACATATTAGAATTGTTCTTATGGGTCAAAGGGGGTCATAGGTTGACTTATGACCCTCTTCGACACATTACATGATGACATATGTCCGTAGAGGTCTTAGGACACCTAGGGATATATTAGAATGCTTCATATGGGTCAAAGGGTGTCATAGGTTGACCTATGACCCCCTTCGACCCCTTAAATGATGAAATATATAGCTAGGGGTCCTAGGACCCCTAGGCACATATTAGAATCATTCATATGGGTCAAAGGCGATCATAGGTTGACCTATCACCCCTTTCGACCAATTACATGATGACATATGTCCCTAGGATTCTTAGGACCCCTAGGGACATATAAGAATCGTTCTTATGGGTCTAAGGGGGTCATAGGTATGACCCCCTTCAACATATTACATGACAACATATGTCCCTAAGGGGTCCTAAGAACTCTAAGGATATATTAGAATCGTTCTTATGGGTCAAAGGGGCCCATAGGAGTAACTATGATCCCCTTCGACCTATTAAATGATGACATATATTCTTAGGACCCCTAGGTAGATATTAGAATCGTTCTTATGGGTCGAAGGGGGTCATAAATCAACCTATGAGCCACTTTGACCCATATGAACGATTCTAATATGTCCCTAGGCATCCTAAGACCCCTAGGGACATATGTCGTCATGTAATGGGTCGAAGAGTGTCATAGGTCAAACGATGACCCAATTTGACCCATATGAACAATTTTAATATATCTCTAGGGGTCCTAGGACACCTAGGGACATATGTCATCATGTAATCTGTCAAAGGGGGTCAACCCCTATGACCCCCTTGAACCCATAAGAATGATTTTAATATGTCTCTAGGTGTCCTAGGACCCCTAGGGACATATGTCATCATTTAAAGGGTCAAAGGGGGTCATAGGACAACCTATGACCCCCTTTGACCCATATGAAACATTATAGTATGTCCGTAGGGTTCCTAGGACCCCTAGGAACATATGTTGTCATGTAATGGGTTAGAGGGGGTTATAGGTCAACCTATGACCACCTTTGACCCATAAAAATGATTGTAATATGTCCCTAGGAGTCTTAGGACCCCTAGCAATATATGTCATCATTTAATGGGTCGAAAGGGGTCATAGGTCAACTTATGATGCTGTTTGACCCATATGAAGCATTCTAATATGTCCCTAGGTGTCTTGTGACCCCTAGGGACATATGTCATCATGTAATGTGTCGAAGAGGGTCATAAATCAACCTATGACCCCCTTTGACCCATAAGAACGATTCTAATATGTTCCTATGGGTCCTAGGACCCCTAGGGACATATGTCATCATCTAATGGGTCTAAAGGGGTCATAGGTCACCCTATGAGCCCCTTTGACCAATAAGAATTATTCTAATATGTCCCTAGGTGTCCTAGGACCCCTAGAGACATATGTCATCATTTAATGGGTCAAAGAGGGTCATAGGTCAACCTATTACCCCCTTTGACTCAAATGAAGCATTCTAATATGTTCTTAGGTGTCATAGGACCCCTAGGGACATATGTCAACATGTAATGTGTCGAAGGGGGTCATAGTTCACCCTATGACCCCCTTCAAACCATATGAAAGATTTTAATATGTCCCTAGGGGTCTTAGGACCCTTAGAGACATATGTCATCGTGAAATGTGTTGAAGGGGGTCATATGTCACCCTATGATCCCCTTCGACCCATATGAATGATTCTAATATGTCCCTAGGGGTCTTAGGACCCCTAAGGACATATGTCATCGTAAAATGTGTCGAAGGTGGTCATTGGTCACCCTATGACCCCTTTCGACCAATATGAATGATTCTAATATGTCCCTAAGTGTCCTAGGACCCTTAGGGATAAATGTCATCTTGTAATATGTCGAAAGGGTTCATAGGTCATCCTGTGACCCCCTTCGACCCATATAAACTCTTCTAATATGTCCCTAGGGGTCCTAGGATCCCTTAGGGACATATGTCATCATGGAATGTGTCAAAAGGGGTTATAGGTCATCCTGTGAGCCCTTTTGACCCATATAAATGACGCCACTAGAAATAATATAGTAAAAATAATAATAATATGGTATAACAATCATATATATATAATTTATAGATTATAATAATAATAACATAATATGTTATATATTATAATTTACATATGATAATAATAATAATATATTATAGATTATAATTTATATATGATAATAATAATATGTATTAATAACATATATATAATATATTACGTTATTATATTTAATAAAAATAGAATAAAAATAATAATAATATATTATAATAATATATATTAGATTTATAGATAATAATAATAATAATAACATAATATATTATTATAATTAATAGATTATATATTATATCTTTACGTTACGTTATATATATAATATAATATAATATAATATAATATAATTATACAATATATAGATTATATATTATTTTATATATAATAGTTATGTTATTATATTATATATTTATAGATTATATATTATATCTTTACATATTTCATAACTCAAATTAGTTATATCACTTACAAATTTGTTTTTCCCTCTAATTTTTATGCTTTTTCCCTCCAATTTTTATGCTGCTGATATCGGATATCGGATCTCATATTAGATATCCGATATCCGATCTCATATCAGATATCCGATCTCAAATCGGATATCCGATAAGGCTTGGGCCTTACTTTCCAGGTTTGGTACCTGGATAGGTGAAAAAAAGTCAGAGCAGATTTTGAAGCGCTTTTAGACGTGTTCAAACTCTACTTTTTTCACATTGCCACTTTTGGCACACCATGATCCTACACATACCCAAGAAGCTCTTGGATAAAGTTTGTAGCTTATTGAAAGTGGATTGGGTTTTCCATGCTATTATTTAAATTTTCTTTACTAGTTGGATGGTTCCTTCCAGGAATGCTTTGATTGTCAAATTGTGGGACTTCATTCCTTCTTATTTATGTTGGGGCATTTGGAAGGAGCGCAATGATAGGATCTTTAGAGGAGTGGAATCCAGTCTTGATCAAGTGTTCTATAAAATTAAGTTCCTTATGATTGAAAATATTAAAATTATTGGTTCTGGACAGCAACCTTGTAATGAGTGGGAAGAATGGGTGCTCAATAGCTAGAATATAAGGAGTTTGGGAATAACTATTAAGGATCCTAATCCAAGGAATAATGCTATATGGGACTATCCTCTAATGAATTCGTTCAAGATAAACTTTGAAAGGGCCTCGAAAGGGAACCTGGGAAAAGTAGGATATGGAGTTGTTGTTAGAAACTCTAATAGTGACTATGTGGGATGTATGGCTATTCCAATTAGGGATCAAATCAATCATTTACAAAAACCTCTGTTATTCTTCATGGTCTTCTCTATGCCAAGAGTATGAATTTGAGGAACATATGGTGGAAGGTGATTCCCTCAACATTATTAATTATTTAAATAAAATTACTAAACCATCGTGGGTCACAATTAGCAATATTATCTTCAAGGCTATTCATATTAGAAATTCTTTTCAAACATGCATTATAACTCATAATTTCAAAGAAGCCAACTTTACTACTGATTGGGCTGTGAATACGGCCTACTTTAGTGATCATAAAATCATTTAGGATTGTAATAACCTGAATAGGTTATAACTTCTTCAAACACCAAAAATCTTTATACTTCAGTTGTTTGACATTTTGTCAAACACTTTGCAAGCAAGCTCTGATACCACTATAATAACCCTCCTCAAATTTGCCCTCAAAAATGCTAATGAAAGCTAAAGGAATTTCATCAAACAATTCACATGCAAGGGACATATGACTGATATAGTATTTTAGCTAGCTTCAAATGACCTTTTTACAATTTGCATCAATGAAAATCTTGTGCTAGAAGACTACAATGGACTACACAAATGACCTAACATGAGTGTGCTACTAATTTTGACAATATTTAGTGCATATATATGATCTAAGCATGAGAAATGAACACCTACAACCAACTAGCATTTTTACAAATAGTTGGTATTCAAACTAACTAGCTGATAAATAATGATATTAAATTGCTTAAATGACACCAGCAACTATTATCTTCTTAATTGCAATGAAAATTACAATGCTCATGAAATATGGCCAAGGCTTTGGCATTTACATGGATTATAAAATGATAATGCTAGTATAATGCACACTTACAGCTGAAAGCTTATAACACCCTAAAAAAATACTAACAAAAGAACCTAGTTGTAGATGGCTAAAATAATTTCCTTCTATGTTGCCCCTTCTGCTTTGCTTTTTTCAAACTGCTTTTTCGGTCTTCTTTTTCGTACCCACTTTTCCAACCTACTTTTTTGGTTCCGCTTTTTGAACTACATTTACGGATTTCTTTTTTTGCCTGCTTTTTTTGTTCCACTTTTTTTGGGCTATTTTTTCGTATCTGCTTTTTTCAAACTGCTACCATATTGAATCTCAAGACCATATCTTTCAATGGTGTCAAGATTTTCAACTTGAAGGGATTTCGTCCTTCAAACTATTGAGATATAATCTCCAAAAAATTCTTCAATTTCTTTGATATTTCTCAGCCTGCTTAAAAGAAGCTCTTCTATTTCTTTTATAGTGTTCTCACAAGAGCTCCATCCTTCATTTTCTCAATGTGAGATAAAACATCACTCCCTTTATGTAACTTATGTCTCCAATGTTATAAAATAAAGGGGACTCTTTTAATTTAAATATTTCCCACAAACTATAGTCTATGCATTAATAAAGTTAAATATTTAAATTTAACTTTATAAAATAGCTTTATCAATGCAAAATAAATCTTATCAATGATAAACAAGTCTTCTTGCCAATTTTAAACAATTATCATTGACATACCGCTGCCATTGGATGTCCGCCAATGTCCAAGATGACTTACTATAAATAGTAAGTATGCCCAAAGTTGATTCAAAACCCCTCAGAAAGACCTGCAACTGAAACTATCTAGGCCAAATGGCCTCTAAGTCCCTTTAATATCCTAGTTAGCCTATGGGACTGTGGGGAAATAGGCTAACAAAAACATCATGCTATGAATGCTAAAAAAAGGGGACATTACAGTCCGCCCTTCCCAAAATTGCTTGTCCCCAAGCAATGGTCGAACAACAACCCAATCAATCCATCTGGATCCCAAATGTAGTCATGAACTATACTGCTGTCAGTCAACATAGGCTTCTGCAACAACCTCTAAAAATTAACCAAGAGGAATCCATAATCAAATTGGTGGATACAACTCACCCAAACTCCAAAATTAGGAACCCATGAGAAACAAGCTCTCGAAATATCAGAACCCAAGTAGAGTAGATAACCCAAACTGTCAACATAGTAAATACCATCAACACATCCCACTAGCCTATATGGAATGTACAATATAATTTTGAAACAACGATGAATACTCCCACATTAAACTACACCAAATATAGAGAATCCACACACTGCACACCTACTGCAATTATCAAAACTCTGTAGATCACCATAACACCCATGCACTGCTGATGGTGAATAGTCATTACAGGGTAGATAACAAAAATGAGAGCCCTGACCAAACCTGTCTACCATCAACTCCTCAACACATGGATCAAAAGCAAACCGATGAACATATCCTACAGTATAATGTCAGTAAAAACAACCAATCCCAGTCAAAGACTCATCCTCCAAACGTGATACAACCAACTGTGACTGATCATTAGCTAAGTCAAAGGATGATATAGCCAAGAGTGCAGAATCAACAACAACATCACTAGTCTCTGTGCCCTCCAAGTCAAACATATCACAATGCTTAGCTGTAGTGCCCAACTCAGTTGAACCTGGCTCCAGTGGAAATGGACCAAATATGCCAATACTAGTGTCATGGATAGATATATCCTCATCTCCACTACCTCTATCAACCTTGACCATGGACATCCGAGGATCACCAGACACCACGGTCCCTAATTGTACAGAATCTGGTAAAGACTGAATTCACTCTAACTCTATGGTCACCTTAGCCAAATGAAACTGTGACTCCTCAAAAGCCAACTGTGTACTCTCAAGAATCTCAGAAGTCACCTCGAGTTGCTGAGTAAGCTCACTCACCTCATCTTCCTTGGCAAATAATGCATCATATGGTGTACTCCCCCACTTCATAAGATAATCTCTGTCGGCTACCAACTGCATATAATTTTGTCTCAAAATTTAGATAGCGTCCCATAAAGAGTGGATCTCTGTCAAGGAAAGATAATTGCCTCCCTGCTCATCACTAGTAGGAGTACCCCATCCATAAACTGCTAACAACTGACGAGCAGCATTGAAATGCTCGCAAGAGATAGAAATGTCTCACTCGCCAACTCTCAGCTGACTAGACACATGATTGTGCCGACTGGTCAAACTCCTATACTCTATCCCTGGTACACTATCCAAAGGAGTAACCTCAGAATAGCTATCATCTATAATACTCAGATCCTAGGACTCTTTTGTAAACTCTGTCATATCTGAGAGATCATCAAGCCATTCCAACAAGAATGGTCGACTGGATATATGAACAATGCCCAACATAGGTGTGTAAAAACTAATTCCAGCATCAAACAAGCTACTAGCATGGATGAGAACTACACCTGGCAAACTACTAATCAAGTCCATGATGGTACAACAGATACTACTACCAAGGAATGATAGATATCTCTAGTCAAAACAATCCCAAGTACTAAGATAAGGATCCCAACATCTAATCCATGAATGGAAACCAGCTGGCAATTAAAGTAAACTTCTCACCTAAGTAATGTGAACAATACCAACTGACTTCATGCACCTATCTAAAATCTTTGAATTTGGAGTGTGAATGCTAAACATACTCATATCATCATCATGTGACCTGACTATAAAAGAAAACTGAGTCCCTGCTATACGCACTAACTCCTGAAATGAACTCACCTCAAGACAAAGCTCGTCCATGTGTCTCTCAGAATCCTAGAGAGCCATCTGAGTACACACCAAGGAATTTCAAGTATCCTCCAGCTCATGAAAAAGCCGATCAACTGCCTTCTCCTCCTTCTTTACTGCATCTTCCTTGATCTGTTGTAAGTCGTCACAAGACGAACCTGTTGTGACTCCTTTCTGTTTCTCTTGCAGTTAAATCATCCAAATGTGATTCTCAATCAATCCATGTATCCTGTCATGATGAGATAAAGCCATGACAATATTCTTGTCCATTGTCTTTAGCTGGCTTGCCAAACCAAGTAAAGAACTACTAGCCTCTATCTCATGTGAAGAAGCATCCAACTGTGCCTGATACTCATTTTTTGCAAAGTTCCGAATGCTCACTTTCTGATCAATTGTACTATCCTCAAACATGACGATATCCTCAACTTATGTAACTTCATCCAGCCCAACTATACTGGAATCACTATCTATGTCAAGCGCACAATCCAGTGTGCCTGTGATATCACCTTCAGGCTCAACCTACACAACGTCTGTAACCCCTTCTACGTGTGAAGATGATGCAGATAAACCATTACTTGAAGATGTGCTAATGTCTCCTTGTATTGAATCAGCATGTCTGTTAAACTTCTCATACAAGTTTTTTCCTATCATAGGGAAGGTACGATCCTTAGGCCTATCAAAATGTTCAATCAGTCTCTCCTTAAACTCCACATAGGAGGTAATGTGTGCATGACCCATAGTGACCATACCATGATGCCACCACTCGTGTGCTAACCCATCCAGATGAATTGTTGCATACTTAATAGCTTCTTCCTTAGGCATAAGGTTCATTTGAAAATATGTGTCAAGCTTTTGAACCCAAGCTCTTGCTGTAGACTTCCTCGAGCCATCATAATATGGTAATTGAAGTTTCCCTACTTTCTTCCATAGCTCATAGCTCTGGTTCCTGTCATGTCCATGTGGCATGTGCTTCATCCTCACATCTATATACTCCCTAAAGGTAATTGTAGCTATAAAATCTAGACCTCCAGCTTCCCAATCTCTCCTCAACTGATCTTGTATATCAATGATCTGGGGCTCTGGTACGGGCTGCTCTGGAGCTCTAGGAGGAAATGTTGGAACCATGGAACTCAAACTCACTATCCTAGTTTGCTGGGGTGCATGACCAAAATTGTTCTCAACTTGTTTGCCTCCATTATGTGCCCCATCCTGATTATTACCATTCTGATTATTTCCTCCAACCAAATTAGCATTCAACCCCATTTGACGAGCCATCATCTGCATCATAAGCTCAAATCTCTAACTCTGTTCTTGTGTTGTTTTCTCTGCTGATCACTATCCTTGTGCTAAGGTGTCTAATAATTGTAAGAATCTTTCCTTTCCATGATCTAGATTGGCATTCATTTTGTCAAACATTTTTCTCTCTATCTGGCTATTCCAAATCCCCAATAAGACCTTCACAGGGTGGCAGGACTTATAGCTTTGATACCACTGTAATAACCTCAATAGGTTATAAATTCTTCAAACACCAAAAATCTTTATACTTCAGTTGTTTGACATTTCGTCAAACACTTTGCAAGCAAGCTCTGATACCACTTTAATAACCCTCCTCAAATCTGCCCTCAAAAAATGCTGATGAAAGCTCAAGGAATTTCATCAAACAATTCACATGCAAGGGATGTATGACTGATATAGTATTTCAGCTAGCTTCAAATGACCTTTTTACAATTTGCATCAATGAAAATCTTGTGCTAGAAGACTACAATGGACTACACAAATGACCTAAAATGAGTGTGCTACTAATTTTGACAATATTCAGTGCATATATATGATCTAAGCATGAGAAATGAACACCTACAACCAACTGGCATTTTTACAAATAGTTGGTATGCAAACTAACTAGCTGATAAATAATGATATTAAATTGCTTAAATGACACTAGCAGCTATTATCTTCTTAATTGCAATGACAATTACAATGCTCATGAAATATGGCCAAGGCTTTGGCATTTACATGGATTAAAAAATGATAATGCTAGTATAATGCACACTTACAGTTGAAAGCTTATAACACTCTAAAAACAATACTAACAAAAGAACTTAGTTGTAGATGGCTGAAATAATTTCCTTCTATGTTGCCCCTTCTACTTTGCTTTTTTCGAATTGCTTTTTCAGCCTGCTTTTTTGTACCTATTTTTTCAGCCTACTTTTTCGGTTCTGCTTTTTGAATCAGTTTTACGGATTGCTTTTTCCGCCTGCTTTTTCGGTTCCACTTTTTTCGGGCTATTTTTTCATATCTACTTTTTTCAGACTGCTAACATATTGAATCTCAAGACCATATCTTTCAATGGCATCAAGATTTCCAGCTTGAAGGGATTTCGTCCTTCAAACTATTGAGATATAATCTCTAGAAAATTTTCCAATTTCTTTGATATTTCCAAGCCTGCTTAAAAGAAGCTCTTCTATTTCTTTTATAGTGTTCTCACAAGAGCTCCATCCTTCATTTTCTCAATGTGAGATAAACATCACTCCCTTTATGTAACTTATGTCTAAAATGTTATAAAATAAAGGGGACTCTTTTAATTTAAATATTTCCCACAAACTATAGTCTATGCATTAATAAAGTTAAATATTTAAATTTAACTTTATAAAATAGCTTTATCAATGCAAAACAAATCTTATCAATGATAAACAAGTCTTCTTGCTGATTTTAAACAATTACCATTGACATACCACTGCCACTGGATGTCTTCCAGTGCCCAAGATGACTTACTATAAATAGTAAGTATGTCCAAAGTTGCCTCAAAACCCCTCAGAAAGACTTGCAACTAAAACTATCCAGGCCAAATGGCCTCTAAGTCCCTTTAATGTCCTGGTTAGCCTACGGGACCATGGGAAAATAGGCTAATGACAACATCATGCTATGAATGCTAAAAAAAGGTTACATTACAAGGATTTTTATGAGTCCTTACCCCCAGATGGCCACCAATTTATCAAGTATGATAAGTGGAGATCTAAGCAAAAATATTTTAATTATGATGATGTTACTGATTTGTAATTATGAGGTGAACTCTTTCAAAGTGTGGTAGGTTATTATTTTTAGAAAGTTGAGCATTTCGCACAAATTCTAGGCAATTTTTGCCATTTCTTTTTTCATTTGTGGTGTGGCCTTTTGTTACAAAGCATTTTAGGGATTTTAAAGAACAAAAACTAGAAAATTTGTTGAAGTGAATATGGGTGGAAAAAGGAAAAGGGTGGAGCTGGCAAGCTACATGGAGTGGTGAAGCAAAACAGAGGTTTGGGATATTTTAAGGTGTGGGAATTTCACAAGGTATATGGAAAGGTTTAGAGGTAACAATCTAGCTATTACGCACCAATTTATCAAATCTTAGAAGGATGGCTCTATTATGGTTGGCAACTAGTGAATGGATGTTAACAAAGAAGTAATTGTGGAGGTCACGGGGCTGGACATGGACGAGATCAATTTTTATTAGGAGAGGAAGCTCTCAAATAGGGTCATTAATGATTTTGTGGAGATAGAGCAGGATAAAAGTTGCTTGGTAAAAATAAGTAATTCATATTTCAACCCGGCCTATGTTTCTCCACCATGGTGATTTGTGCTTTTTGTGATAATGAAATATCTAACTTTAGATGGGAGATTCACTAAGCTATATGGGTACTATTTCATGTTGGAAAATCACTTTTGACATAATGTTAGGATCAATTTTCTATTTTATTTAATGCAGTCTCTTAGTATTTCCACTCAGGCTATTCAAAAAGACCAGAATGGTGAGCATGTTTTCCATGAGGGTCTTATGCTCCTGATAATGAATGTGTTAAATTCTAAGAAGATTGTGACACCTAGGGGTAGTTTGAAAGGGGTAGACCAAGATAAGGAAGGGAGTCTCCCAGATAAGGGTTACGATTTGGATACCCAAGTTGAAGCTAAAGGAGGTATGGGGATTTTGAAAAAGGGCTCTGGTTGCAATTCTAAATAGAAGAAAAAGATTGTTGAGGAAGGTGATTTTGACTGGGAAAGTAATTTAATGGAGGAATTAGTGAGAGATCACTATAATAAGAGGAGCAAAGGTAAAGGAAAGGGTATTAAGTGCTTTCAAGATGATTGGACATCTCCTCCTTCTAATGATGAGCCTCTGGCTCACCAACTAGAAAGGAAAAGAAAATCTTTAAGGTAGTAGGAAGAGAGGTTACAGACTAGGAAGAATTGGGACTCAAATAATGAGGATGTTGGAGAATAGGGGCACCTTCTAGATTTGGGTGATAATATTGATGGTGGGCTCGAGTTGTCCAAGGGTCTTTTTGGTAACCTTGGTTCAATCTTGAAGGAGATTGGCTTCCTTAAGCAACGAATGTAGTTGATGGGCAAGGAAATGGAGCAAGTTAGCAAAATTGCCAGAGGTGAGCATACATTGGGCCAACATATAGACAAACTTTCAGAGGTTATTGAGAATGTTGAAGAAGTTAAAAACCTCATGGATAAGATACCATTGCTCAAGGCCAAACAAAGGGTGATGGATGAAAAAATTAATTGGTATTCAGGGGAAGGTGCCTAAAATGGATGTTAAGCTAGGAAATTTGGAAAATTTGTTTAAACAGATGGTTTATAATGTGGGTAACCTCTTGAAGCAGATTGAGAATGACAAAGGGTAGGACTCCCCTTTGGTGGCAGAGACTCAGGGACCAAGCAAATGCACCCTAGCTCATTCTAAGAAGAATGAGGATGTGAGTAAAAAGGATGAGATGAAGGTCATTGCTGATAATATGTATATTCTGGTGGATCAGGCTATTGACCTGATAAAGACTTCTTAGCTAGTCGGTTGTTGTTCTTTTACTGTTCTTTTGCTATCTTTTCTAGCTCTATCTTAGGTGACCTCATGGCTATTTCTTTTGTAGGTTTGTCTCATGTTGTCTTGTGCTGCGTTTCTCTGATGTTTACATCACTTGTTTATTTCTAAAGTTTTATTATTTTGTAAAGGTCTCAGGTCCTTTAAAACCTAATTTTATTTAATCAAAACAAATACAACATACACATGAAAGAATAAATAAAAGTCCAAAGTCCATTTAAATAATATACATTTGTTTTGAATGCCACTTGGCAATAACATTTAGAATGCTCTCATCCATATACATATCACAAGGTATGAAATGCTAAAAGAATATACATTTATAAAAATAGATTACATCATCCTTTTCAGATCCATGATACAAAGTACAATACAATACATGAAACCATCCACCATAAATATATAACAATCCATCATAAAGATATAATGCACAAAGTTAGAATGAAAGGAAATGTAGACAAGGAACTCTAGCCATAGCATCAATGGATAGATCTCAATGGTAAGAGTAAAAAGCACTACCATCTGACCTCATGGAACCCAAAAAGGTCCATTCCCACCATGTTGAGGAGATAGTCTCAAGTCCCAAATAGGATAACAAACTCAAAAGTCAAAAACCAACATGTAGGTTCAAGGAATCATCGAAAGAAAATTATCCTAAAGGGTACCAAGACACAAGTATCAACTAATTCAAGAGGCAAAACCAACACATAGGAAATCCACTATGCAAGTGGGCAAGTGTTATTGCATGAAAAAACTCTAAGGTTACCCAATTAGTCTTTTAATGCTCTAGCCCCCTAGTGACTCTATACGGTACTACTATCCTTTCGTACTGACAAGACATACTAACGAGTCAACTCTAAGGTTACCCAACTAGTCTTTTAATCATTTAGCACCTTAGTGACTTTCTATGGTACCAATATCTTGTTAATTTATTTTAAATCCATTTAATAAAATGTTGTCACTTATTAAATAACCTACAATTGGTTACCCTCGCAGCCACTTTGGGCCCTGGCCTCCATTGCAAGCCACTTCTTGACATTACATATAGATAACCTACCCTAGGCTCATAATTGTATAAACCAAAGAATCACAAATTAAAGAATCATAATATTTCACCTCAGTCCTATACAAGTGACTGTAAAGCATGAAAAGGTAATTCACAATAACCCATCAATTCTTTACAAGCAACTAGAAAGCATCCCAAAAATACTGATTGAAGACTCAAAAAGGTTAATTCAAACATGTCATAACATGACATCACCAAGAAAAAATTATACAAACACCTCAGTCCTATACAAGTGATTAGAAAACAATCCAAAAACAATTGATCAAATACTCAAAGGTTATATCAGATACCTCATACCATTCACCTCAGTTTCACACAAGAACACTGGAAAACAATAAAAATCAATAGATCAACACACATCATAGAGCATACCACACACATTACTATGGTTGAGTATAAAAGATCATATGCAAACATCATCATGACATAACAGAACAAACCCCCAAGCCTCTTGTAAACATCTTGATTGGCCAAAGCTAAGACAAATCCAAAAACCCCAACACTAGTAAATCATACATCACATAAAGTGCATACAAAAGTGAATTTCATAATTCATTAGGCTTTGAAAACCCTAAAGTTCAATATTTACTAAAGGTTTTTAGATTAAATCACAAACAATTCTATAATGGAAATCAATTTTCTCTTTCAACCTAGAGAAATTCTGAAAACAAAAACACAATAGGCATGAAGAAGATAGGAATTCAAAGAATGAGCAACTACCACATAAACCCACAAGATCCTACCTAGATCTGATGCTAAAACAATGAACACACAAACACGCAAAAATCTTCCTTTTCCTTTGAAAACCCTCTTTTCAAAAATTGGCTCCTCCAAACTTGTGTATCTAGAAATGAGCTCTAATTTTCTTAATAAAGAGCTTTTCCCCCAAATCAAGGCTTTGATCATGCAATCATGTGAAAACCCTTTGTCTTTAATTACTATATTTTAATTTTCATACAAACACTTTATGAAATTTAATTAAAATAAACTTTATTAAATTAAAGATTTCTCTCCCTTATTAAATCATGTGACATTTTTAATATAATATTTATTAATTTAACTAAGAATATTATTTAGATTTTATTAATTAAAATAAAACTTATAAATAAATTATTATTAAATTAAATAAATATAAATATACCTAAATTAGAGGTAAGAGCCTACAATGCATCGATAAATTGTGAGCCTCACATTGGGTAGGTCTTGGGTTCAAATCTACTCGAGATCAACACATAATAATAATTAATCTAATAATAATAATAATAATGAATGATAAATAATATAGGCTTCGTTGATTACCTATCAAAAAGAAAAAGCCAAAATTAGAACTGTAATCAAATCTTTTAAATTTAATTCTTTCATGCACATTTAAAAAAAATTTAAATTAAAATATTCCTTTATATTTTCTTTTCCTTCACTTCTTAATTACTGTAAGCATTATTAAAGCATACTTTATTATTTAAATTAATAAGAATAATTAAAGTTCATTATTTAAATGCAACTCTAATTTAATAATTATTAATTAACTAATTATAATAAAATAATATTAAGTCTTTAATCTTTTAATATTTTAATTCTATTTTGATCCAACTTAAATTAGACTTTTAAAATAAATATTTTAAACAAAAGTAGATATTTAATTAACTTCTAATTAATTAAATAACATCATATTCTAATCTTTCTTTAACCAATTTTCTAAATTTAGACATCTAATTTAGACTTCCAAATTTAGACTTTTTATTTAAAGCATAACTTTAATTAGATTTTAATTAATTAAATATTCACATATTTTAATATTTTCTTTTTAATCAAATAATATTTATTACTCAACTAATAAAATTATTTAGAGTTTATTATTAAAACAAAATTCTTAAATAATTATTATTAAATAAAATAAATATAAATATGTTAAAATTAGAACTTTAATTTAATGTTTTAAATTTAATTTTTTTATTTAATTAATTTTTTAATTTATTAAATATAATTAAATATTGAATTTTCTATATACAATTTTTATACAACAACTTTAAGCAATTTAAATTTAAATATCTTTATTAAATTAATTTCCTTTCTCTTTTAATTAATGTATTATATTTTAATTTCATTCATAAGCTTTATACAATTTAATTAAAATAAACTTTATTAATAATAGCTTACTCTCTCTTATTAATTTATTATATTTTAATTTCATGCATAAGTTTTTTGCAATTTAAATAAAATAAACTTTATTAAATAATTGCTTACTCTCTCTTATTAATTTATTATATTTTTATTTCATGCATAAGCTTTATGCAATTTGATTAAAATAAACTTTATTAAATAACTGCTTACACTTTCTTATTAATTTATTATATTTTAATTTTATGAATGCAATTTATGCAATTTAATTAAAATAACTTTATCAAATTTATGGTTTCTCTCTCTAGCTAATTACGAGATGTTTTAATAATATATTTATTAATTCAACTAATAATATTAGTTAGAGTTTATTATTCAAAATAAAACTCTTAAATAATTATTATTGATTTAACTAAATATAATGATGCCTAAATTAGAACTAAAAATTTATCTTTAAGTTGAATTCTTTTATTTAATTAATTCACAAGATTCTTTTTAATAATATATTTATTAACTTAATTAATAACATTATTTAGAGTTTATTATTAAAGTAAATCTCCTAAATAATTATCATTAAATTAAATAAATAGAACTACACCACAATTAGAACTCTAACTTTATCTTTAAATTTTTTGCATACACTTTATGCAGTTTAATAAAAATAAACTTTATAAATTTTATATTTTCTCGCTTGAGTTAATTACAAGATGTTTTAATAATATATTTATTAATTCAAGCAATAATATTATTTATAGTTTATTATTAAAATAAAACTCCTAAATAATAATTATTAAATTAAATCAATATAAATACATCAAAAAATAAAACTTTAATATAAACTTTTAAATTTAATTCTTTTATTTATTTAATTTTTTAATTAATTAAATATAATTAAATATAATTAAATATCAAATTTCTTTATAAAATTTCCATTAAATTATCTTTTAATTTGATTTAATTATAATAGAAAATTACCACATACTCACAAAACCAAAAATCACAACTCAACTAAAGGCAAAGAACATAATCAAACTTCAGGGTCAAAATCACAAATTTATGTCACTTAAAAAATTTGGATGGGTAAACTAACTTAGATACTTGTCCTAATTTTCTATGACAAATGGGTTTAAGGGTTAAGATTTGGACTCAAGAATTTATCTCCCCTCTCTTGCCGTTGAGATAATGTGATAGGGTATGCTCATCCTGGCAATTTAGGGAAGTCAATACTCGGTACCTGCAATTTACATAAAATCCATGCATGTACAAACACAATATTCTAAACTAAACAGGCAATGACAGGAAGTGGTGCATCATGTAGATCTTGACTAGTAGATGACTACGACTCCCTTCCTTAACCACATCGGAAACATCATACATAAAGAAAATATATATGCACACCATACACATGTAGTATGGGGTAAGTATCCATATGAAAACACATATGATAATCCACCTAACTAATCATCATTAATAACTGAAATTACTGTAATAATCATCATAAAATCAACTGAATATGAAACAATGTCTGATAGTCTAAAAGATAGTGCTACTAATCAAAAAGCATAAACTAGCCTAAAAGAGTTCAACAATAATAATAAAATGCAAACTAGGGGTAGGCACTACATTATCAACCTTCTGATGCTTGACACATACTACATTGCTCGACATCAACTATAAAATTACTCAGCATCAACTAATGTTTACTAATGCTCAACATCAACTAAACTTTAATCAGCATCAATTGTCTTGCTCAACATCCACTAGAATTTGCTTTCACTCTACTCCAACTAACTTTATGCTCACTTTTCATTGACTTTTCTTGGCACCTACTATCCACTCAGTCAAAGTTGATAGAAAAACTTTGTATAACTTGTTCTTCTAAACTTTCTAAGTGTAGCCAACATTTGTAACCTTAAGTAGATTATCAATACATCATGTCATCACTGTCTTAATTGATCATTGTACTTCATTACATAATCATAACTCAATCTTTCCTCTAGGTTCTTTTGCTACATCTTATTGATCAAATCCTCTTCATCAATCAACTAAGTGATAGTACTTGAATCTTATAATTAATCATCTTACTAGTGAATAGCAAGTTTGACATCAGTGACACAACAATGATTGAAACACATAGTCTTCTTCAAAAATCTCCCTCTTTCACTAATCTCTCTTCAATAATGATCTTTTCAATCATATCTCAACACTTTATTTAATTTAGAGCTATTTGCACCTTAAGAAAGTGAGGTGAGTGACCTGAGGAAAATGTATTCATTCAATAAATATTATTAGACATAATCAACCAAGAAAGGATAATCACTAAAGAAAAAATCATCATAGTAAAAGATACAATGAAAAATCCTACATGAGGTAGGACTTTAGGGACCTCTAGTGAGGTGGAAGAGATAGAGCATTGTGATCTTCTTCATAAACAAATTGTTAGAACCAAGTAGCCTTAACATGGGATGTAAAAAATATCATTTATATTGATGGAAAAGGAGAATTTATGAAGATATAAATTGGTTCCTTTAAATAGAAAATAGAATGTTAAGAGGTATAAGGTGATAGGTTGTTCTACTAAGAAGATTAGATACAAGTATATGGATCCAAACCCTACTTCTATAGAAGAATACAATAATACATGAGAAAGAGTCAAGAAATGAATTATGGATGTAATTATGAAAAAGGGACTCATATTGAAGGAAGTCAGTCTCCTAGAGAGGATAATATGGAAAATGAGAAAGGTGAATTATTGCCACTTCCATGAAAAAATTTAGAAAAGAGAAATGATTGAAAAGGAATGGAGAAAATAGTGCTACCAATTTTAGAGGGTGATACTCAAAGTGCAAACTTGTCACCAAGACTTCAAGTGGTCTATGAATTTTTTGGGATAGCAAAAAAGGAATACTAGATAAAAGATATAAGGGCAATATGAGTTTGTAGATTATATTTTTTATTTGTACAAGTTTGTACTTTGATTAATTATGTACTTTTGAGTTACAAAATAAAAACCAGTACTTTGAGTTACATAACCTTGATTTGTTGGTTTTTCACTGCCACCTAAGGCCATAGCTTGGTTGACCATGATCCTGCACATACCCATCCTTTCTGTTCCTAAATTTAAATTCCTTAATCCTTCCATCCCCAATGAATCAATGTGAGTTGAATTATGATTTTCATTGTAAAATTCCTCTCTATACTTTGAATTTATACTACACAAGAATTCTCCAATTCTATCTCTTCATACTCACCTATCTCTAGATTTAGCAGTCCTTCAAAGTCTTTTGACAAATCATCTTCCTTTGGGTAGTTCAAATTTTAAAAAAAATCTACAAACTCATATTGTCCTTATATCTTTTATCTAATATTCCTTTTTTGCTATCCCAAAAAATTCATAGAGCACTTGAAGTCTTGGTGACAAGTTTGTACTTTGATGGAAAAGGAGAATTTATGAAGATATAAATTGGTTCCTTTAAATAAAAAATAAAATGTTAAGAGGTATGAGGTGATAGGTTGTTCTATTAAGAAGATTAGATATGAGTATATGGATCCAAACCTTACTTCTATAGAAGAATACAATAATACATGAGAAAGAGTTAAGAAATGAATTATGGATGTAATTATGAAAAAGGGACTCATATTGAAGGAAGTCAGTCTCATAGAGAGGAGAATATGGAAAATGAGAAAGGTGAATTATTACCACTTCCATGAAAATTTTTCAAAAAGAGAAATGATTGAAAAGGAATGGAGAAAATAGTGCTACCAATTTTAGAGGGTGATACTCAAAGTACAAACTTGTCACCAAGACTTCAAGTGGTCTATGAATTTTTTGGGATAGCAAAAAAGGAATATTAGATAAAAGATATAAGGACAATATGAGTTTGTAGATTATATTTTTTATTTGAACTGCCCAAAGGAAGATGATTTGTCAAAAGACTTTGAAGGACTGCTAAATCTAGAGATAGGTGAGTATGAAGAGATAGAACTAGAGAATTCCTGCGTAGCATAAATTCAAAGTATAGAGAGGAATTTTGAAAGAAAAATCATAATTCAACTCACACTGATTCATTGGGGATGAAAGGATTAAGGAATTTAAATTTAGGAATAGAAAGGATGGGTATGTGTAGGATCAGGGTCAACCAAACTATGGCCTTAGGTGGCAATGAAAAACTAGCAAATCAGGGTTATGTCAACTTGAAACATAATTTTAAAGTGGTTCTGGACTTTATATTAACAAGTTGTAAGAAAATAATTTGTAGGAAATTGAATTTAGTTCTTAAGACACTAGGCCTTATTTGGAAAAAAAATATTTGATTGGTCAAAAGTTTGGGTTTTAATGCAGTACTACAAAAATTTTAGGGCAAAAAAAAAAAGTACATGTATGTTAGATAACCCCACTTAAAATAAAATGATAATATTTTTAAATATAATTATAGATATAAAAATTAGACTCATGCCTAGATTTGACGCATATTTTTGGGTATTTTTATTCTAAATAAATAATTAATTATGGATTTTCTACTATACTATTTTCAAAATTAAAAAACTCCCGTGTCTGACCAGCTTAACTAGTTCAAAAAAATCCAAAATTAAATTTTTCTTTTCTTTTTCTTATACAAGTTAAAGTATAAAATGAGACACATGTTTTGGATTTCAAAAATCTTATACAATTTGAAAGTTATAGATATTTTTCAATCAATATGTCAGTCAACACTTTATAGCTTACTCCATTAGAAAATAAGTAATAATTACTTACTTAACTCATAATTTGATAGACATTATATCGATGAAAATCTGAGAATGTTCTCAGCAAACCCTTTTTGTTTCATCAAATTTGTATTGAAAAAAGTCATCAACTACATTGTTGAAGTTAGAAACACACTACAACAGACCAAAAATATGTTTTTGGGACATATTTGGTGTTGACCATGGAGGGTTGGAATCTAGAGAAAAACCAAGCCTAATCAAGTATCTAATAATATCAAGTACCCGTTCCCAAATCAAATACCTGTTCCCAAATTAGATACCCATTCTCAAATCGGATACCCATTTTTTTTAATTAATTATTTTTTCCAAATTCTTTTGTAATAGTATGACTCCTTTTTAGGATACTTAATATTTTTTTTAAAGGCTTTAGAAACCTTAACAATACATATAATGGTTCCAAAGGATCAAAAGGGGTCATAGAGTACCCTTTGACACTCTTTAACCCATTCAATCATAATATGTGTGCTTATCAATTCTAAGACCCATAACCACATAAATGATGTGATCTAATGAGTCAAAATGGGCCTTAGAATACTCTATGACCCTTTTTGACCCATTTGATGACACTAAGTGTACTTAGGGGTCATAAGATACTCTATTACCCCTTTCAACATATTTAAACCCATAATATATATTCCTAGGACCCCTAGGAATGTATTTTCTTATTTAATGGATCTAAAGGGGTCATAGGAACTTTGTGGTCCCATTTGACACATTCAAACACATAATGTATGTCCCTAGGGTTCCTAGGACCACTAGGAACCTATGACCCCTTTGGACCAATATAAATGATTTTAACATGTCCTTAGAGTTCATGGGACACCTAAAGACATATGTTTTCATGAAATGTGTCAAAAGGGGTCATAGGTTATACTATGATACATTTCGACCCATATAAATGATTATAATATGTTCCTAGGGGTCTTATGACCCCTATAGACATGTTATAATGAAATATGTTGAAAGGGGTCATAAGTTATCTTATGGACCCTTTTGACCCATATAAACAATTATAATGTCCCTAGGGGTCCTAGGACCACTAGACACAT
Organism: Cupressus sempervirens; assembly: GCA_028749045.1. Classification (NCBI taxonomy): domain Eukaryota; kingdom Viridiplantae; phylum Streptophyta; class Pinopsida; order Cupressales; family Cupressaceae; genus Cupressus; species Cupressus sempervirens. The sequence goes on along the minus strand of CM053783.1, from coordinate 632,366,231 downwards.
ATGTTGTAATGAAATGTGTCAAAACAGATCATAGGCTATTATATGACCCATTTCTACCCATATAAATGATTATAATATGTTCCTAGGGGTCTTGGGACTCCTAGAGACATGTTCTAATGAAATGCGTCAAAAGGGTTCATAGGTTATTCTATGACCCCTTTCAACCCATATAAATAATGATAATATGTCCTTAGGGGTGCTTGGACCCCTATAGACATATGTTATAAGAAAATGTGTTGAAAAGGGTCACAAGTTATCCTATGACCCTTTCAACCCATATAAATGATTATAATATGTCCCTAGGGGTCCTAGGACCCCTAGAGACATATGTTGTCATGAAATGTGTATTATGGGGTCATAGGATCAATGCATATAAAAAATTATAATATGTCCCAAGGAGTTTTAGGGCCCTAGGGACATATGTTCCCATTAAACAGGTTGAAAGTGGTCATAATGTTATCTTATGACTCCATTGACCCATATAAACAATTATAATATGTCCCTAGGGGTATTAGGACCCCTAAAGACATCTGTTGTCATAAAATGTGTCAAAAGGGGTCATAGGTTATCTTATGACCCCTTTCAACCCATATAAATGATTATAATATGTCCCTAGGGGTCCTAGGACCCCTAGAGACATATGTTGTAATGGAATGTGTCGAATGGGATCATAGGTTATCTTATAGACCCTTTTGACCCATATAAATAATTATAATATGTCCCTAGGAGTCCTAGGGCCCCTATGGACATGTTGTCATTAAACCAGTCAAAAGGGGTCATAAGGTTATTCTATGACTCCTTCAACCCATATATATGATTATAATATGTCTCTAGGGGTTCTGGGACCCCTAGAGACATATGTTGTAATGAAATTTGATGAAAGGGGTCATAGGTTGTCCTATGACCTCTTTTGCCACATATAAACTATTATAATATGTCCTTAGGGGTCTTGTGACCCTTAGAGACATATGTTGTCATGAAATGTGTCAAAAGGGGTCATACGTTATCCTATGGCCCCTTTTGACCCATATAAATGATTATAATATGTCCTTAGGGGTCCTGGGACCCCTAGCAACATATGTTGTAACGAAATGTGATGAAACTTTCGACCCATATAAACTATTATAATATGTCCTTAGGGGTCCTGGGACCCTTAGAGGCATAAATTGTCATGAAATGTGTCAAAATTAGGTTATCTTATGACACCTTTCAACCCATATAAATGATTGTAATATGTCCGAAGTGGTCCTAAGACCCCTTGAGACATATGTTGTAATGGAATGTATTGAAAGGGGTCATAGTTTATCCTATGACTCCTTTCTACCCATATAAATAATTATAATATGTCCTTAGGGGTCCTAGGACCCCTAGAGACATATGTTTTAATGAAATGTGTTGAAAGGGGTCATATTTTATACTATGACCCCTTTTGACCCATATAAATGCTTATAATATTTTCCTATGGGTGGTAGGACCCCTAGAGACATTTGTTGTCATGAAATGTGTCGAAAGGGGTCATAGGTTATCTGATGACCCTTTTTGACCCATATAAATGATTATAATATGTCCATAAGGGTTCTAGGAGCCCTAGAGACATATGTTGTAATTTGAAATGTGTCAAAAGGGGTCATAGGTCATCCTATGGCCCCTTTCGACCCATATAAATGATTATAATATGTCCCTAGGGGTCCTAGGACCCCTAAAGAGATATGTTTGAATGAAATATGTCGAAAAGGGTCATAGGTTATCTTATGACCCATTTCTACCCATATAAATGTTTATAATATGTCCCCAAGACCCCTAAAGACATATGTTGTAATGAAATATGTCGAAAGGGGTTATAGGTTATCATATGACCCATACAAACAATTATAATGTCTCTAGAGGTCCTAAGAACCCTAGAGACATATGTTGTAATGAAATGTGTCGATAGGGGCCATAGGTTATTCCTATGACCCCTTTCAACCCATTCAAATGATTATGATATGTCCCTAGGGGTCCTAGGACCTAGGGGTCTTAGGAACCTTAGAGACATATGTTGTAATGAAATGTGTTGAAATGAATCTTATCTTATCCTATTACCCCTTTCAATCCATATAAATGATTATAGTATGTCCCTAGGTGTCCTTGGACCCCTAGAGACATATGTCATAATGAAATGTGTTGAAAGGGGTCATAGGTTATACTATGACCCCTTTTTGACCCCTATAAACAACTATAATATGTCCTTAGGGGTCTTAGGACCCCAAAAGACTTGTCAAAAGGGGTGATAGGGTACTCCATGACCCGTTTTGACTCATTTGAATACATGATATATTTTTCTAGTGGTCTTAGGACCCTTAGGAACATATGTTATCATTTCCTATGACCCCTTTTGACTCATTTGAATACATGATATATTTTCCTAGTGGTCTTAGGACCCTTAGGAACATATGTTATCATTTAATGGGTCACAATAGGTCATAAGTTACCCTATGGCCCCTTCTAACCCATTTAAACACATGATTTATGTCCCTAGGGGTCCTAGGACCCCTAAGAACATATATTGTCATATAATGTATTAAAAGGGGTCATGAGGTACTCTATGACCCTTTTCAATGCTTTGAACACATGATATACTCTGCTAGGTCTTCTAGGACCCCTATGAACATATGTTATCATTTAATGGGTTAAAAGGGGTCATAGGGTTCCCTATGACCTCTTTCGGCCCATTCAAACACATGATGTATGTTTCTAAGGGACCTAGGACCCCTAGGGACATACATAGTGTGTTGTAATGGGTAAAAAGGGGTCATAGGGCATGCTATGACACATTTCGGCCTATTAAATGATAAAATACATTCATATGATTTGTAGGACCCTGAGGGACACACATGTTGGCTGAACCCACAATAATGGGTTCCACTTTAGTGGGATGAACAAAAATGAAAAAAATTGCAAAATGAGAAATTGAGTTTACCATATGTTCGCGCGAACTTTTTTTTAATCATGTTCACGCGAACATATTTCATATGTTCGTGTGAACATATGTGATATATATGTTCATGCAAACATGATTTGTATGTTCGTGCAAGCATATATTCCCGCGAACATGGTAAATGTGTTCGTGCGAACGCCATGTTCGCACGAACATGCAAAATCACAAAAATTTTAACCTTTTTTTCTTTTTTCTTTTTTTTTCTCTTTTGACTGCCATAATTGCAGGAGAATGATCTCCTACTATAAAATAAAAAATTTTAAAATGTGCTACTCGGAGCAAGCTTTCCAATGACTATAATTTTATTACATAATTTAATCATTAAGACTTTCAAATATGAGTTTAACTCTTTATAGGTTCATTACTGATTGAACATCAACTGACTTTGACACCTCAAGAAAATTAGTGAATTAGGTCAAATTTTTTTTGAAAAATATGGAGGCACTGGCTTATTGAGATACCTTTCTATTCAAAATTAAAAAAAATGGTTTATGATAAATTGACTTCAAATTATCTATGTCAAACGGAACGTATGTCTGAATTACAGTTCATGTCACTTCAAAACTTCATAAACTATACAATATTCATCAAAAATAAATCAAACCAAATGCATACACTAGATATTGATGTTACAAATCCAACGCCGAAAGAATTACTCCATTATCATTTCTAGAAAAAAAGTTATGTGTGTCAAACGGACTGTCACTTTTTAAAATATTGAATTTTATTATGTACCACTTTTGTGAGGAGATAAAAAAAATTGGCATAAACAATTTTTTTTTTAGATTAAAAAATATGGTTACAAAGTAAGAACAAAGTACTCAAAATCACTAGTTTATGTCATCTTGAAATTATTTATAGTTTTGGAGATATAGTCACTTGAATGTGACGGTTGTTGCAAAAATATTGATTTCAGTGTCAAAATTGGTCAAAATATATGTCCCTAGGCATCCTTTGACCAAATGGGTCAGAAGGTATCCCATGACCTATTTAGACTCATTGGAACACATGTATGCCCGTAGTGAGACCCCTAGGAAATTACATCATCATATAGTTTATTAACTTAAGTTACTAATATATTTAATATATAATAATAATATATATGATATATAATTAAGGTATCCCATGACCCATTTGGACTCATTGGAACACATTTATGTCCCTAGGGGTACCCCTAGGAACATACATCATCATATAGTTTATTAACTTAGGTTAGTAATATATATAATATATAATAATAATATATATGATATATAATTATATAATAAATAATATTTTTGTATCTAATAAGTAATAACTATATACAAAAAATTATATAATAAATAATAATAATTATTTAATACTATATAATAAATTTTAGTAACTATATATAATAATTATGCTATAACTATATTATACTAGGACTTGATATAACTTAAAAATTCGTCCCCACTCCCTTTAAATTTGAATTTGGTGACATGATTTGGGAACAAAGATTGGGTACTTGTTCTCAAATCGAATACCCATTCCCAAATTAGATACCTGTTCAGGCAAGGTATTACATTTTTGGTTTAGTACTAGGATGGGTGAGAAAAAAAGTCAAAGAACATTTTGAAATATTTTAAGCATTTCAAAACTACATGTTTTTCACATTGCCACTTTTTGGCACACCATGATCCTATACATACTCATATCGTACAAACTAGATTTTCTCCAAACTATAAGAAGAAACATTGAGAAACCTAGAAATGTTGTCAATCATCTTCTTATTTAAGAACTAAAGAAGGACAAGAGTCAGGTAAAATGAAAATTTCTACATCCATGTAAGGAAAAAGAGTTTCCTTCCCAAGAAGAAATGAAGATATTTTCTTGGAATAATAGGGACTAGAATGCCCCTAACAAGTATCTTTGAATTAAACATTGCATCTTATCATTCAAGCAAGATTTAAATATGTTTTAAATTACTTGATAAAAATAAGTTTTGAAGGGACCCAAAAACCATTTACAACTTCACATAAAGAATATTTTCAACTAAGTGTAAACAACCAGACCAACTGCGAAGATATATGTTGCAATTTCTCAAAGCAGTGACCAAAAAGGAGCCCCACAAAATCAAACCAAAAGAGACTAATAGATAAAAAAAATAAAAAGATTGTAGACCCAATCTACCCAAGGGAAATAAAACCCTCATCAAGTTGAAACAAGGAATACACTGGGATTTTTCTTTATCTCCATTCTTCTAGGAGAGAAGCTTCATATCAAAATGAGGAGAGGATTTCTTATGATTTTTCCAATAAATTGGATCTATTCGAAATAGATAATACTAAGAGGATGGTGAATTAGTATTTTCAATCTTTTTTCCCACAACTAAATATTATTAATTATTTTTCCACATGCATAAGAATATAAACCAACAATGTTGAATAGTAAGAACAACCATACATAGAGAGGGATCATAACACCATATTTTGTTAACTAGGGAAATCCTAGCCAGGGGAAATCCCTAGTGGGGATGAAGCCCAATAGATGATTCACTATATAAAAGAATTTGGTTAAGGATATTGACCCTATTAGGAGTCTATGAAGAATGTATAGTGTCTCGAGTCCCTGTTAGGATAGTAGGCCTTATTAGAAGCGTCAACCCTGTTAGGAGTTGACAAGTCATATACAAATGTGTGCAAGAAGAGCCCACTACCCAAACATGCAACTATACAATAAGTGATTCAAGAGAATAGATATACACACAATACTGGATCACTTGTTGTACTTTGCAAATCTTCTGATTGTTAGTTCTTCATATAAAGAGTGACTATGCACATATCAATTTGCATCATATCTTGCATAACATTGCTTCACATCACATATCATAATATTGTATTCACAATTTTTATACTTTAACTTCACAATTGAAGTTCTTTAGTTATATCAAACATATTAATAAATTCTTCCTTAGTCAACTCACATATCATCCTTAGAGTTGGCTCATCAAGATTCAGTAATCAAAACAATTTTGCAAGTCGTACAAGTCAATTTGCTGACATGCTCTATTTTGCACTATGATGTATTTGCATCAATATTTCTTCCATTACTTGAACTAGGTTGATCATACAAACATGTGCACTAGTATGCATCATCAAGATGGCATCATACATTTGGGGTTAACTATGCAAGATAATATTCCACTAACAAATCTTGTCATGCTATTGTAACACTATCTAATACTTAGACAATTTTCCTTCACAAATAATCATGACTAAACTGCAAAACAAATGTTGCCATAAATGACAACCACATATCTCACCTTATTTGATTGATTAGTCATATTACCAACAATCTCCCCCTTTGGCATTGATGGCAACATTTTGAGAAAATTGGCTAAGTCCCAAATATGTTGTCATGCCAATCAAAGTAAATAACCATAACACAGTAAAAACATTGTATTCATGCTTTGAAAAGATTGCATCCCTTATAACTTTGATTACAAAGTTTTCTTAAAGAAAAACTTGCTACTATACTTCAAAATATAACTATATAACTTACAATTACAATTTTCCTTATTTCTCCCCCTTTGACATCAATGTCAAAGGTGCCAATAAAAAGAAAAATCGTATCAAAATCTAAAAGTTGCATCAAAACTTGGAAAAATAATCAATAAAGTTAGTCTTCAACTATGCAAGGTGTTTCTTCCAACTATCTTTCACTACATCAGACACACTAATTAGCACACATAGGGCATATGTGGCTAACTCCACTACATTCAAATCTATAGCCACAAAATTTTCATATGAGGACTTGGTTACCAAGAATTCCTCCAACTAATTTTGTAACAATGTAATCTGTGGGGATAAATGGTCCCTTAAAAGAGTGAATCTTTTCAAAATTTTCTCCTTTTCTATTTGAGTATCCCATATGCTATCATTAAGTGTTTGCATTATATGCTCAATGGTTTCTAACTTTTGATTCTATTTCAAAAAGTTATTAGTGAGCGTCTAAAGTTCAGTTACCTTTTCTTTGATTTGCTCATCAAAACTATGAAGATGAAGGTATGCCATGTTGCACTTAGCATATATCTACTTCCCTTCCTCCATACTCCACCTTAATGCCTTAATGTATTCATTTAGAGTTTCTATATCATTCCTTATATACACATGGTATTAAGAAGTTTACCATCATGCTCAGTTTGTGCTTGAATTGTAGCCACATTGGCTAGTGTTGTAAACTCATTATCAAAGGTTTTGCACAAAGTTGTTGCTCTCTGTTGGATGTCTATAGATGTATCAATTGGACTTACTATCTTCTCTAATCTGTCCAAAATTGAAGTTAGTCTTCTCAATAGACTTGATAGATTTCTTTAAAAGAAATTTACTTAAACAAGATATAAGATTTTGTGCCTCATCTTCTTCATTTGACTATACTATTGCTGTTATGGCCATTGTTGCTTGTGTAGGTGGTGTAGAAGGTTTTACTACTATTTTTTCTAAAGGCACACTTGAAGTAGCTACTTCAATGCTAGATTCAATTTTCTTAGCAAAAGGTGCATCTTCTTCCTTAGGCTCTCGATTGTTTTCTTCATTAGATGAGTTGCTGTAATCAACAATATTGCCAACAATGTTAGAACCAAAATCTTTAGATGGGTCATAAGTTCTATCCACTGTCATATTGGTGTCATCTACTTGCATAGATTCACTGCCAATGGTAATATGTAGTGAATCACTTGGAATTGGTGTTTCAATTGATTGCTCAGAATTGTGAGGTGGACTGACTACAATAGGACTTGTTTCCTCTATCTGTGCACTCTTCTCAAACTACTTAGGCATAGGGCTTGCCTTCTCTAGCTGCACACTCTCCTTTGGCATAGTAGACATGTATGTGACTATTGCCTTTTGTGTTTCCACATTTACTTCTTCATAATTTCCTCCCATGAGGAGAATGAATCTCTTCTTATTTCTCAATAATGGTGCTATTCCTTTCAGAATTTCTATTATTTCTTCCTTATTATTTACAATACATAGATTTTTCACCATATTTATTCTTATTTTCTTATCTTTCTCAATAACTCTTCTTTCTCTATTTAAAAGTCTATTGTACAAGTCTTTAGACATTTGACTTCTTAAGCTATCAAACCTTTTATCTTTTAGGATCATATTTCTAACTACAACATTCTCTAGTTATCTTCTATCCATATTATTATACAAGTCATAGTACTTATTCAATTGCAAAAAATTATTGTCATTAATAATTTTTATGTCAATATTTTCTACCCTTGGTTTCCATGCATTTCTTCTTGCTGAAGTTTTTGCTTCCTGATTTGCCAGTTCTATTGGTCTATCACCAGTTTCTTCTTTAGATTTAGAAGAACTAATTTGCAAGGTTCTTCTCCTCTTGCTTGGTCCACTTGTAGTTTTCCTGACTCTCTTCTTAGGAGGGGTTTTATCAAGCCTTTGTGGACTTCCTAGGTGATGAGACTTCCTTTGTTTTCTTTGGGTTCCTTAGAGGTTTCTATTGTGCAACTACTACATATGGCACTGTAGGTGCTTGCACACTTGTCTATGTAACTCTAACCTCGTTAGTAGGTCCAGCCATTGCAATAGGTTTAGGGGTCAATAGTTCGAATTGACCACTAGCCTTCATTTCCATGGCTATCTCTTTCACCTCTTCAAATTCCTTTCTTGACATTCCTAATTCCTTCAAGATAGAATCAATCACTTTTTCTACCTTCTTCTTGGAGTCCTTGATTATTTGACTTGTTTTGACTTCTCTCATCTTCTCAGTATATGTCCCCTATCTATGAAATTCAAAATCAACTTCTGAGTGTAGGATTATCTATGCATATCCTTCAATCACTTCCTTACTCATTTCGTAACCCATAGGTTCAATGAACTTAATTCAAGGAACTATTACCTCCGTACATGTGAAATTTGTTTCTACCATGAAGCATAGTCCATCCTTATATTTTTCCACTAGCACAAGAGGTATCATATACCTTTGTTTCATTTTATCTTGGAAAGATTTCATCATTTCGATCAATATCATTATCTTTGACTATTTCTAGTTTGGTTTAGTATGCATGAGTGATAGTCTACATTATGCACTCACTTCCATCCCAATTTGTGATACTAGGAAACTTCTTTATTGTGTAGAAGAATATATGTGTCTGTAAGGATTGAAACCTAAAGACTACACTCCTAGACTTCTTGAATTTTTATATGTTATCCAACAACTATCTTTGGATAATGTCACATAGATTAACCTCTTCACCCTTTACTACCATATAAGTTGCATGGAGAAATCTGGTAGGGATTGAATCTATTCTAGATCCATGGTTGAACTTATATCCCAAAATTTTACTGAAAAGTCTTACTCCGTCATCTTGAATGGTATTGACATTCATGTTTCTACCATAAAAACATGCATTGAGATTTGTTTCGACTAACTTACACACATTCATTATGTTCACTGGATTACATCCTTCGTTACTTAAACCTGTGACCTTATGAATTAGGTCATTGTCAATGCATATAATAGAATCTCCCAACCATAGAAGGTCATCATGAACTCTACTTAGAATTATTCTTTTCCATTCATGATTATCAAAGTTTGTATAGAACATGTGCATAACTAGGTTAAGTTGTTCTAGGTATCCATGTTCTAGTTTTAGTGACAAATTATTGTTGCACATTTTCTCTAATTCCTTATGAATCTTTTTATCTCCTATGCTTTCAATTTTACAATGAATATAACCTCTTATGTCCTCGACATGCAGAACATTTTTTAGTACTTGCAAAAATGCTCCAATGGGTTCATCAAGAAAATAAACAAATGGTTGTTTCTTGAAATTATATCTAGGTCTATTGCTTACATCAAACACTTCTTGTCTTGCCATTTTTGAAAATATACTCAAAAAATTCAAAAAATACCTTAATTTCATGTTTTAGGGTTTTTAGAAATTTTGCATAACTCCAAACTTCTTCAACACTTCAAATCTCTCTTCAATCTCGCACTTAAGATTTTGCACAAGAAAATGATGTTTGTAGATCATTTTTCATCCTTTAAATCTTTGGAAATCTGTACTTCACATTAAATGTGTATTTTCCACTAGTCCAAAATATTGTCTTTGTATAATAGAGAGGTTATTCTTCTTATATGTCCTTATCTTGATCATATTAGACAATTTGCACTTAACTATAGACTCCTTTCAATGTTTAGTATATATTGTTAACTGTGCAACTTGTGATATGCTTTCTAACATTAGTTATGATTAATTGACACACTATTTTATTGAGAGTGCTTAATGTAGATAAGATGGGTCATAGACAATAAGTGACTTTACTGTCTTGTCAAGTACATTAGAATGAGCTTCTTCCTAAATTGTATGAGAACTTCTAGCTTCTCTTTCTTTTATAAATATTTCCTTAAATTCTTCTGTCAGCTCCTTCATTTCTTCCTTTAGACTACAATCATTTCTTTTGTTGTTCCTTCTATGATTCAGATTCTTGTTAAGGTTTCTTCTATCCATTTTGAAAAAAATCGTTGTGTGTCCAAAGTTATTACATAATTGGCATACAGGTACATTCCTTCTTTGTTCATTATTCTAGTTGTTAGGTGCTCTAGAGTTCCTTGCTATGTGTTCAAGATTGTTGTATCTATAACAAACAATTTGTCTTCTTTCTCCACTTTCATTGTTGTGAGATCTTCTTCTATTGCCTTTGCAATCATGTCTAGTATGTTCAAGTTCATTACACCAAGCATGAAATTCCTTTCTTCTGTTATCCTCATCTTGATCAAATTCTTTAGATTTCTTAGAGTGGGCAACATTCTCCTTGTCCTTAGATGTATCATCTATTTTGCTTATACTTAGATCCTTTTTGACTTTAGGGGTATCAGGTTTTTTTCTCTCAATAGATTTCTTGGTGGATTATCCAAGGAAGAATCTGAGTCTAGTCTTGTCATAACTAGGTCTCTATACAGATATTAGTTCTTCAATCTTTTCACTACTGGTATATAATTTCTCAAGTTGTTGTTTGGTTTGCACCAAATCACCTTTCACAATAGTGTAGTATTTCTCTAATTTTGCATGCTCTAACTTGATAGATTCCAATTCAGATATTACTTTGCTTAATTGGGATATTAGATCTGCATTTTCAGCTTTTATTTTTGAGTCATTCTTTCCTCCATTTTTCGTAAGACTTAGTTTGAGTTCAACTATTTTTAACTCATGTTTCAAAATCTCATTTTCTTTCTTTATATTTTCAATATCATCATCACTAGTTTGCTCAATAGGTCCTTTTTGCTTCAAGTCATCTATCTTGTCCTTTAGTTCACCAATGTAATCTTTTGCATCTTTATATCTACCTTTTAGGCCATCTCTTTCATCAGTAAGTAAATCAATTTGTTCAAGAGCTTCTTCGAGATTCTTCTTCAACTATTCCATATCCATAGGGATCTTATTTAAGCTATTAAGCCTCATCTAAATAAGTAGGCTCTGATACCAATTTTTAGAAATAGATAATATGAAAAGGGGGGTGAATCAGTATTTTCAATCTTTTTTACCACAACTAAATATTATTAGTTACTTTGCCACATGCATAAGAAAATAAACCAACAATGCAAAATAGTAAGAACAACCATACACACACAGGGACCATAACTCCTTATTTTGTTAACTAGGGAGACCCTGGCCAAGGAAAAACCCCAATGGGGATGAAACCCACTAGATGATTCACTATATAAAAGAATCCAATTAAGGATATTGAGCCTATTAGGAGTCTATGAAGAATGTATTGTGTTCCAAATCCCTGTTAGGAGACTAGGCCTTATTAGAAGCCTCAACCCTATTAGGAGTTGCTTCAACCCTGTTAGGAGTTGGTCGATCATATACAAATGTGTGCAAGAAGAGCCCATTGCCCAAACATGAAACTATACAACAAGTTCTTCAAGAGAATAGCTATACACACAATACTAGATCACTTGTTGTACTTTGAAAATCTTCTAATTGTCAACTCTTCATGCAAAGAGTGACTGCACACATATCAATTTGCATCATATCTTGCCTAGCATTGCTTCACATCACATATCATAATATCACAATCACACTTTTTACACTTTAACTTTGCAATTGATGTTCTTTACTTATATCAAATATATTAATAAATTCCCACTTAGTAGGCTCACATATCATCCTTAGAGTTAGCTCATTAGGATTTAGTAATCAAAAAAATTTTGCAAGTCATACAAGTCAACTTGCTGACATGTTTTGTTGTACATTGTGAGCTATCTACATCAGTATTTCTTCCATAACTTGAACTAGGTTGATCGTGTTGGAAATCTAATTGAAAAAGAATACTATCAAAGAGGGAGATTGTTGCAAAGAAGGAAGATGGTTGATAAAGAATGTTTACAATCATTTTTTTTTCATTGATGTCAAACTTGTTATTTTTTGGAATGAAAATTGCTTATAAGATCCAAGTACTATCACTTAGTTGATTGATGAAGAGGATTTAATCAACAAGATGTAACAAAAGTACCTAAGGGAAAAGTTGAGTTATGGTTTTGTAATGAAGTTCAAGAATCAGTTAAGAAAATGGTAAAAATATGTATTGATAATATACTTGAAGATATATAGGTTGGCCACACTTAGAAACATTGGAGGAATAAGTTGAAACAAGGTTGATTGCAAAGCTTAACTAAGTTCATTAGTGAGTGCCGAGAAAGCTAGTTTGAGCCGAGTATATTTTTAGTTAGTGCTAAGAAAATAAAAAATCTAGTGTGTGTCAAGTGATACAAAAGGAGTTAAGCATCTTTAGGTGCTGAGCAAAGTAATAGGTGTCAAGCATCAGAAAAACTTAATGGATGCCAAGTGAAAGCATAGTAGGTGCCAAGCATCAATAAAACATAGTTGATGTTGAATAACATAATATGTGTCAAGCACTAAAATTTCAATAGTGTTGAGCTACTGCATTATTGGAAAAGCCAAAGATTTTCCAAATTTGAGCCAACAAATTTGTTACCTTGAATTTTGTGAACTAGTTGGAGGATAAGGATGATGAGCCGGTGGCATAGAATTTTATGTAAACCATTTTTAGGTGAATTCAAGAGGATTTTTCATGATGTTTCTAGAAGAAACAAGATATGGATTAGATTCAATGAATCCTACCTAATCCATTTGAACTAAAAATTAAAAGAAGGAAGAATCAAGCAGGAAAAGCAATTCCAAACTTCTATTTAAGGAGTCACAGGCCAAGAAGCAAGAGTTGCTAGGGTGCCAAATTGCAAAGTGGTTGAAGGGTGTCAAGGAGAAGGAAGAATAGAGCATAGAGACTCTTCTTTGGTAAGTGGTCAAAAAGAAGAATGCACTGGTACATCAAACATGAAGACTCAAGGAGACAAAGCTTGAGAGGAGGAAAAATTGTTAGAGCTGTAGAGACTAAAAGCCAAGAAAATTATGAAGAGTTGAACTGTGATTTCAAATCAGAAAAATAACTTGTGAGTTGTATTAGATCAAAAGCCCTTATTGTTACTCTATAACAATTGTGCAAGCTAGGGTAAAGTCCTATGGACTTAGGTTGGTTTAATAGACATTTGTAAATCCTTTAATAAGGTGGCATTCCAAGTGAATGTTCTAAAGTCCTCTAACCAAAACCACTTCTAACAGGGTGGTTAAATCCTTTAAATATGTCACATTTAATAGTGTGTTGTATCCTTTAACAGGGTAGGCCTTTCACAGGGCACCACTTTAGAAGAGTGAGAATTGAGTAGCATGTTACTGGTGGGTTTTTCCAAATTGGTTTTCCATGTAAATCATTGTCTTATGTGTTGATATTTCATGTGTTATTCTTGCATGTTGATTTACATTAACCTACTAAGTAGGAAAGTTTAAAGCTTGGATGAATGAATAGTTTTAAAGGCTCACTTTACTTGATGAAAAAGTTTTAGTTGGACATTTGGACCTTGAATAACTGATTCAAACCCCCCCCTGCCACCCTATCTTAGTTATTCTAGAGCATTTCTAACAATTGGTATCAAAGCCATCTACTAATTTAGTTTCAAGGTACTAGAAGTAGGAAGATCAAGATGTCCAAGAGAGAAGTTCCCAAGCTCAAAAAAGATAACTTTGCTACATGGAAAAGCCTAATGAAACTACACCTTGGATCAATAGGTGATTATGAAAAAACCTCAATTAGAGTAGAACATGTAGATCTAGCTAGAGCCCTTACAGTAGATGATTTGAACAAATGGAAGGAGCATAATCAAGCAATGTTGGAGATTGCCTTTGCACTCAACTATGTTGAATTTGATGACATCAAAGGATGTAATTTTTCATTCAAGATGTGGAAAGCCTTGTCAAATATCTATGGAGGACATCAAAATGTTCAAGAGCAAAGAGAGAAAGCCTTAGAAGAAAGTTTGATGACATGAAAATGGAGGAAGGTGAGAATGTTGCTCAATATGCCTCTAGAATGAAAGAAGTGGTAAGTGCAATAAGAAGTTTGGGTGGTCATTTGGAAGATGAAACTATCAATAGGAAATACTTAAGAACTTTTCTCCCCATCTATGCTATTAGAGTTTCAACCATCCAAGAGCTAAGGTGTGTACCAAGAAATCAACTAACTTTTGAAGGAATAGTAGGAAGACTAACTGCTTTTGAGTTGTCCAATTATGATAACTATAGACCTAAGAATCTTGAATCTACTTTCAAGGCTAAGTTATCATTGAAAGATACTAAGGAGGTGAGATCAAAGAAGAAGATTAGAAAAGGAAAACATGCATCCAGTGATAGTAGCAAAGATGAAGAGGATGTGGAACAATTGGAAGCACTACTGGCCAAAAGATTCCACAAAGGAAAAGGTAAATTCAAAGGTAAGCCCCCTATCATTTGTTTTAATTGCAATAAAGTAGGACATATTTTTGTAAGGTGTGCACAAAAGAAGAACTATAAAGAAGGAAACAAGTACAAGAACAAAAGAGAAGATGATAACGGAGATTATAAGGACAAAGGAAAAAGATGCTACATTATTGAAGAAGATTTTGATGAGAATGATGATGAAGTAGTATATGTAGCCATGAAGGATGAATCAGATGAAGATGAGGCAAAAACACTAGTAAACTATGTGAACAAGAATGACAAGTGGATCATAGATAGTGGATGCTCACATCACATGATAGGAAACAAAAGTAAGTTTATTACCTTTACTTGGTATGATGGAAATAGTGTTAGATTTGGAAATGATACTCCATGTCAAATCAAAGGAAAGGTTCTATTAAACTTATAGAGAAAATTTCATGTCATAATGCATACTATGTAGAAGGACTGAACTACAATTTGTTGAGTGTATCATAGTTGTGTATCATAGTTAGGCAATATAGGTTGCAAAGTAGAATTTGGAAACAAAACTACCAAAATCTATGATATTGATGGAAATCTAATAAGAAAATTTGAACAAACTAGAAGTAATCTATTTTACCTAGATATGGAAGATGCAACATGTCTTATTGTTAGATTTGATGATGTTTGGTTATGGCATAATAGGTTGTGTCATGTTAACTTTGATAATCTGATTAACATCAACAAAAAAAAGAAAGTTAGAGGTTTGCCTAAGTTGATGAAGCCTGAAAATACAATGTGAAAAAAATGTCAACTAGGAAAGATGACCAAGTCGAGTTTCAAAAGCAAAACCTACACTTCCAAAGAAGAACTAGAGTTAGTGCATACTAACTTATGTGGCCCAATAGAAGTACAAAGCTACCCAGGGGATAGATACATAATGCTATTTGTGGATGACTATTCTAGGATGATGACTACCATGTTCTTAAAGAAAAAATTTGATGCATTTCAAATGTTTAATTGGTATTTGGCTAGAGTTAAGAAGGAAATAGGATAGAGTCTAAAGTGCCTGAGATTAGACAGAGGATGAGAGTTTACATCAAAATAATTTGAGATTTTTACATTGAAAAAGGTATCAAAAGGAAAACATTAGCACCTAGAACTCCACCACAAAATGGGATTGTAGAAAGAAGGAACAAATTAGTAATAGACTATGCTAGAACCTTGATGATGAAGAAAAATATTACTTTGAAGTACTAAAGAGAAGTTGTAAGTATTTTTGTTTACACCTTGAACCAAGTACAAGTCAAGAAAGGTACAAATGCAACACCTTTTGAATTATGGTATGGTCATTCACCTAATGTAAATATTTTAAAGTATTTGGTTGTAATCTATATATTCTTAAGGATACTAGAAATGGCAAGTTTGATGCAAAGAGTGATGAAGGTATATTCCTTGGATACTCCACTAGAAGTAAGGCATATAACTATTTGAATACTAACACTAACAAGATTGTGGAGAGTGCAAATGTAAATTTTTATGAGCATGTAGAAGTCCAAGTTGATGAATCCAAGAAACCAAAACATTATAGATCTTCTATATACTTCTATGAAGGAATACTAACTAAAGATAAAGTTTCCAATCAAGTCCGGAATTAGCAAAAAAATTTAGTATCAGCCGAGTCACAACTAATGAATGCCAAGCTGCATTCAAAAGCTGAGTTATAGAATGAAGAAAATGCACATTTTGATTCTGAAGCTAGTACACATGGAAGAGATAATGGAATACCAGAAAGGGATGTGCAAAGTGAATCTAAAGCTAAAAAAAAAACATGGAAAGAAGGATAGAACCAAGACTATCCAGATATGTGAGAAGACATCACCTTGCAGAAAAAATCATTGGAGACAACGAAGCTGGACCAATGACAAGGAATAGACTAAGGAATGAATCATGTCTGTTGAGCAAGGTTGAACCAAAAATAGTGAAAGATGCACTACAAGATGATAATTGGCATAAAGTTATGGAAGAGGAGATAGATCAAATTAAGAAGAACAAAACCTAGACCCTAGTTCTAAGACTAGCTAATGAAAATGTAATTGCTACCAAATGGGTCTTTAGAAACAAACTTGATGAGAATGGTGAGCTAACAAGAAACAAGGGCATACTAGTCTACAAAGGCTATGCACAAGAAGAAGTACTGGACTATGGGGAAACTTTTTCCCCTATTGCAAGAATGGAAGGAGTAAGAACACTACTTGTATATGTTGCCTATAAAGGTTTCAAAGTCTACCAAATGGATGTAAAGTTTTCTTTTCTAAATGGTATACTAGAAGAGAAAGTCTACATAGAACAACTACAGGGATTTGTTGATTACAACAAGAAGGATATGGTTTGCAAATTGCATAAAGCACTCTATGATTTGAAGCATGCACCTAGAGCATGGTATGAGAGACTAAATAAATACCTTGTGAAGATAGGATTTGAGAGAACAGATGACAATAGAAACCTGTACATCAAGGTAGAAAAAGGTAAAGATATTTTGATATCTAAAATCTTTGTTGATGATATAATATTTGGAGGAAAAGATGTCCTATGCAAAGATTTTGCTAACCAAATGAAACATGAGTTTGAAATGTCAATGTTTGGAGAAATCAAATTATTTTTTGGATTACAAGTAAATCAACTAAAGCATGGCATATTTGTGACCCAATCAAAATACATCAAGGAGATACTTAAGACATTTGGATTAGAAGAATCAAAACCAGTTAGTACACTAATGGTAACAAGACATAAGTTATCCAAGAATAATGAGCTGAAGTGAATCAGACAATGTATAGATCAATGATTGGAAAGTTGCAATATGTTATACATAGTAGACTAGAAATTGTATTAGCTATTGGAATAGTGGCAAGATTTTTTGAAAATCCTAGAGAAAATTATCTGATGGTAGTAATAAAAAAAAATTGAGGTACCTAAAAGGAACTAATAACTTTGGTTTAAAAGACAAGAGGAGTGAAAATTTTGAGTTGAAAGCCTACACTAATGCAAATTGGGGAGGTAATATTGATGATAGAAAGAGTACCAATGGAGGAGCACTTTTCTTAGGTAAAAGATTGATTACATGGACCAGAAAAAAGAAAAGTTGTACCTCACAGTCCATAGAAAAAGTTGAATATGATGTTTCTGCTATCAACTGCACCAATATTGTATGGATCAAACATCTATTGCAAGGAATGAAGAAAGAGGTTACTGAACCTATGATACTCTATTGTGATAACATAAGTGCCATCAACATATCAAAGAATCTTGTGATGCATGCCAAAACAAAGCATATTACAATCAAATATCACTATGTAAGAGAATTGGTGGTAGACAAGCAAATAAGGATGGACTATGTTATTTCAAAGGAACAGATTGCTAACATCTTTACAAAAGCACTACCTAAAGATGCTTTTGAGTATCTTAGAGTTAAGTTAGGGGTGATACCCCTAGCCAAGGCTACTTGAGATAAAGCAAGACTACCCTGCATCAAATGAGTTGATTGTTGGCATATTACAAATTGATGTAGAGGATGTTCACTTTAGGATCATGCCTAAAGTAATCAAAGTGATGAAGTTCCAAATTAGTCACAGAGCAAGCTGACAGAATGAGAAATTGGAATTACCTACAAATTCTATATTTGCATGTTAAGATGCTGAAATAATAAGTCTTTGGCATTATTTTCAAAGAGGGAGAAGTAGAAAGAAACTAGTCAACATCATTTGATCAACAACATTCAATTGGATAGAGGGAGAAGTCACAAGATCAAATGGATAAAGGGAGAAGTAGTTGATACTAGAATACCAAAACATGATAAATGCATATAGAGGGAGAAATAATGTAAGAGGGAGTCAAGAGGAGTAAAGAGATCAAAGTGAACAATGAAGTGGAAGTGAACAGTGATAAGCCATAGTAAAGAGGGAGAAAATGAATGATCAGGAAGAAATAGCAAAAAGAAAAGAAAATGGAAACAACACCTAAGAGGAATAAATAGAAGCAAAGAAATCAAGATAACAAATCAAAGAGAGAGTTGTGAAAACTGATGGTAACACATTTTTCTTTTTGGAATTTTAACTTACTATTTTAACCTTGTTAGCATTTTGATAGCTTGGTTGATTGATTAAGTTTTCCATCAATGCCAAAGAGGGAGATTGTTGCAAAGAAGGAAGATGGTTAATAAAGAATGTTTTTAATCATTGTTTTGTCATTGATGTCAAACCTTCTATTTGCTGGAATGACAATTTCTTATAAGATCCAAGTACTATCACTTAGTTGATTGATGAAGAGGATTTAATCAACAAGATGTAACAAAAGTACCTAAGGGAAAGGTTGAGTTATGGTTTTTTAATGAAGTTCAAGTATCAGTTAAGACAATGGTAAAAGGATGTATTGATAAAATACTTGAAGATAAAGAGGTTGGCCACACTTAGAAACATTGGAGGAATAAGTTGAAACAAGGTTGACTGAAAAGCTTAACTAAGTTCATTAGTGAGTGTCAAGCAAGCCAGTTCAAGCTAAGTAGATTTTTAGTTAGTGCCAAGCAAATGAAAAATCTAGTGTGTGTCAAGTGATACAGAAGGAGTCAAGCATGTTCAAGTGTTGAGAAAAGTAACAGATGTCGAGCATTAGAAAAACTTAGTGGATGCTGAGTGAATTCATAGTAGGTGTTGAGTATTAGTAAAATGTAGTTAATGCTGAGTAACACAGTATGTGCCAAGCACCAAAATTTCAATAGTGCCAAGCTACTACATTATTGGAAAAGTCAAAGATTCACTAGATCTAAGCCAACAAATTTGTTGCCTTGAATTTTGTGAACTAGTTGGAGGATAAGGATGATGAGGTGGTGGCACAGAATTTTATGTAAATCATTTTAAAGTGAATTCAAGAGGATTTTTCATGATGCTTCTAGAAGAAACAAGATATGGGTTAGATTCAATGAATCCTACCTAATCCATTCTAACTGAAAATTAAAGGAGGGAAGAATCGAGCAAGAAAAGAAATTCCAAACTTCTATTTAAGGAGTCACAAGCCAAGAAGCAAGAGTTGTTGGGGTGCCAAATTGCAAAGTGGTTGAAGGGTGTCAAGGAGAAGGCATAAAGGAGAAGGAAGAATAGAGCACAATGAATCTACTTTGATAAGTGGTCAGAAAGAAGATTGCATTAGTACATCAAGCATGAAGACTCAAGGAGACAAAGCTTGAGAGGGGGACAAGCAATTAGAGCTACAGAGATTGAAAGCCATGCAAATTGTGAAGAGTTGAACTATGATCTTAAATCAGCAAGATAAGTTGTGAGTTGTATCAGATAAAAAGCCCTTATTGTTACTCTTTAATAATTGTGCAAGCTAGGGTAAAATCCTATGGACTTAGGTTGGTTTAACAGTCATTTATAAATCCTTTAATAGGGTGGCATTCTAAGTGGATGTTCTAAAGTCCTCTAACTAGGCCCACTTCTAACAAGGTGGTTAAATCATTTAACTAGGTCACATTTAACACTGTGGTATAGCCTTTAATAGGGTAGGCCTTTCACAGGGCATCACTTCAGAAGAGTGAGAATTGAGTAGCATGTTGCTGGTGGTTTTTTCCAAATTGGTTTTCCACATAAATCACTTTGTTATGTGTTGATCTTTCATGTGTTATGCTTGCATGCTGATTTACAATAACCTACTAAGTAGGGTAGTTTAAAGCTTAGATGAATGAACAATTTTAAAGGCTCATTTACTTGATGAAAAAGTTTTAATTGGAAATTTGGACCTTGAATAATTGATTCACCCCACCCCAGTTATTCTAAAGCATTTCTAACATATCATATAGAAATGCAAACTAGTATGCATCATTAGGATGACATCATGCATATGGGGTTAACTGTGCAAGAGAATATTCCAAAGGAATATTTTGCTATCAAGAAATCTTGTCATGTTGTTGTAACACTATCTAATACTTGGACAATTTACCTTCACAAATAATCATGACTAAACTGCAAAATAAATGTTACCATAAATGACAACCACATATCTCACCTTGTTTGATTGATTGGTCATGTTACCAATAGGATCCACTCACGCTAAACCACCAAAAATTCCTCCTATGAATCCAAAATAAGAAAATATGCCATAGTCAATCCAATAACCAAAACTTGAATAGAGCTAGTAGCTATAAATCTAGCAAAAGATGAAATAGAACTAGTACTAGTAGAAAACCTAGTACAAACATCCTTTGTTAGCATAGGGAAACATACATTAATAGAAGGGAAATCAAAGGAAAATCTAAAGATTAAAGGCTGGTAGTGACAATAGGAGGTCCTTTAGAATTGTCAATTAATCTAGTAGGAAGAGAACCAGTTGTAGTACTAGTAGTATCAACATCCAAACTAACCACATCACTACCCACATTAACAAAAGTAGCATTAATCAAAGTAGGAAGAATGCGAGAAATAGGCTCAACAATGGGGGAGACCTATGTAATATTCATAGCAACAATGCAAATTTTAAAAGAAGTCTCACTCCACCAAGAAGAAGTCATTTTGATCTAACCCTCTATAAATTGCATTGAGGTACCAAATGCCCAATGTTGTAGCATTTTATACATTGAAGGGAACTCCTTCATGATCCAAGCTCTAAATCCAACTCCCATTAGGAATATCAACCTTTAAATTTCTCAAGATTTCCCTCAGAAATATCCACCTCAATAAGGATTCTTGCATAACTAGAATAAAAAATAGCTAATAAGTCTTCATCAACCAACAAGAAATCACTAATTGCTTCACCCATAGGTTCTAATATAGAATCAGCTCAAAGATGAAGAGAAAAGTAGGGAAGCCTAACCCAAATTGGAAGCTTGATAAAAGATTTAGAAGCTAGGGAAAATTCTAGATGTCGTGATTTTAGTTTTAGTGGGTGGTGCTAAGATGACCAAGTGAAAGAAAGGTCACAAAGGATCTTCTTTTGATCCTCAATATCATCAAATTTAGCAATAAAAAAAACCCTTAGCTATGGGGAAAATGTGGACTATACCTAATAGAATAGGTTCCCACTCCATGGAAATCCATGCATGTGGAATTTGAAATACTTGACCATAGGCACTGAAAGAGGTAAATTACCAAGGATAACTTTAAGAAATCGCCTCCCCCAAAAAATATAAATCCGTGGAAAATCCAACATTACTTTGAAGGGGGGAAATTAATTTTTGTTGGCAAAAGAAAAAAATATGATGTTAGTAAAATTTTAATGTTAGATGTGGTTTTTCTCCAACCATTACAAAATTTCATAAAATCAAGGCAATTTTGTCCATTTTGATACAAAAGGTATATATTGAATATGACAGTTTTTCCCATTTATTCAAAAAACATATAATTGTATTAGGCGATTTTCATATTTTTTGGAAAAATATATATATGATCAGGTAATTTTTCTCATTTATTGGAAAATATATATTTTATTAGGAAATTTTTTCTGTCTATTGAAAAAACATAAATAATGCATTGGTGAATATGATAGAAAATGACGTGATTACTCATGAATCAACAACTAGAAATTAACCTGGATTATCCCACACTTTTGCTGGGGAATATGGAAGGAGCGCAACAACAGGATATTCAGAGACAAAGAAACTCCTGAGGGCATTATAGCAGAGAAAATTGACAGCCTCATGAAAGAGAACTATGCCACAACAGAAAGGACGGAGGGAAAATTAAGACTAGGAAAGAAGACAGGATCAAAAGAAGACAGCTAGCTTCTTGGTCCTTCCCCCCCCCAAAAAATGGAAACAGAAAGGATGGAGGAAATAGAAAGGATGGAGGGAAAATTAAGACTAGGAAAGAAGACAGGATCAAAAGAAGACAGCTAGCTTCTTGGTCCTTCCCCCCCCCAAAAAACTAGCATAAAGCCAATTTTGATGGAGCGGCTAAGGGGAATCCGGGTCCTATCGGATGTGGTGGAATCATAAGAAACATCTTGGGAGGGGGAATTGCGGCTATCTCCTCCCCTATTGGTCACCAAACCAACCATCTGGCTGAAGCCAGTGTGGCCAGACTCACTGTTAAGCTGGCCCTGGAGTCAAGGATCAAAGAACTGTGGCTTGAAGGTATTTTAGGAGTAACCAAACCATCATGGACCATTGAAAGCATAATTGAGGATCTAAAAATGGACTTGAGAAAATTTAAAAATTACCACGTCAGCCATGTCTACCGTGAAGCTAACGTGGTTGTTGACTGGTTTGCCAATGCAGTGGTCACATTCAATTCGGTGATGATGTGGGGAAACAATAATCATTTTTTGATAGCGGCTATTGAGCTCATCCGAAAGGAGCAAATTCAAGGTACCAACTCAAAATCTTTTTATGATGATGACACATGCTAAATCATTTTTTAAAAAGGGAATCAAAAGGAGTTATGCGAAACCCCCACCATTTCATAATAATGTGTATGGATTACATGAGCGAAAGAAAGCCAGAGTTAAACCCAAAACATGTGCATTAAAGCTTTCATCCTTAGCGATTTGTCCATCTTTGAGCTCTACAATTTTGTTTAGGGTTTAGGGTTAGAGTGGCATAAAATTGCTATGGTGGGAGAAAGGATTAGAAGAGAGCCATGGGGAGAAACAAAGAGCTGGAAAGAAAAAGGGAAGGTTTGGAAAAAACTCCAAAAGGGTGGCATAACCGGCTTCATGGAGAGGCTCCATGGCTTCGACACGGGGGTTACCAAGATAATGGTTGAAACTTGGCATAATGGAAAGGTCATAATTGATGGTGTCTCACACCAAATCACTGAGGGTCTCATTGTGGAGGTGACAGGCTTCTCCTAGGAAGGCATCAGCTTCTTCAAGGATAAGAAGATGTCTTCCAATGCTATCAACGCTTTCATCAAGAATGACAAGGAGAAACACAAACTGGTTAAAATTGACACCTTCTATGACATAGAGTCCATTAAGAAGTTCTGGGGGCTTGTTTTCAGGATCATCATAGAGTATGTCACTCTGGAGCCCAGGTTTGATAGAGTCAGAACCCATCATTTTTTTCTGCTTAATCATTTTAGACATAAAGTGAAAATCTCATTTCCTTTCTAAATTTTTACTTCTATGACTAAGAATATAGAGAGTTACAAAAAATGTCCTGTCAAGAATCCTGCCCTTCATGAAGGTCTCCTGCTCCTCATTTTTGAGTTTCTGAAAACCCAAACAAGAGTCAAGCCCATTGGGGCCTCGGGTGGCTCCTCGGAGGACACTGCTAGCTCTGAATCAAGGGAAGTGCGCGTTGTGAAATCTATCAAGTCTGAAACCCCAAAAGCCAAACCCTCTCCCCGTTTCCCTAGCAAGAAGAGCCCCAGATGCCCTCACCCTAATCCCCCTACCCCTCATCCTAAGGAGTCTAGTGAGGAGTCAGATATGGAGTTGGAGGAAGCGGATTCGATGGTAGAGAAGAAAAGTGAGTTGGAAGATGACAAGGAAAAAGAAAATGACAAGATGGAGGCGACCCCCTTGGTAACCTAGGATAACCCCAAGAAAATAAAATTGGACCAAACCCCTACCCATGATCATCTCAGCGATACCCCAAGAAAAGAAAATTGGACCAAACCCCTACCCACTGCGCCCACCTCCCCCCTAGAGATCCCCATTTCGCCCCTAGAAGAGATGATAGAAATTATGGTTGAAAAGGGAGGGGAGGCCATTAGGAAAAATAAGATAAGAGCCTGGAAAAATTTCAATATGGAAAGTGTTAGTTTGGGCATTGTTAGAGAACCTGCTAAAATCCAGGTGTTGGGGGATCTCGACTGTAACACCCACTATGACGAGCTCCTTGACCCGACTCTTCTGGTTCTCTCTAACAATGCCCATGAAATGGGTTTCAACTTCCTCAACAATGCAAAGAACAGCCTGATTGACAATTTTTGCTCCATTAAGTGGCTTTTTTAGGAAATTGAGACTCTGAAGGATAGGTCCAACCAGACCAACAACAGGGGGGAAGTCAAGGATCATGAGGCCAAAGGCAATAAAGACTAGGTGGGCAGCCAGGAAAAAGATAGAAGCAAGGACCCTAGTGACAATCAGGAGGACAGAATCACCTAGCTTGAGCAGAAGGTCCAAAGGCTGGATTCCATTCACTAGGTTGTGATTAAACAAATTATGGATGCCTTCCATACCTTGAATGAAAACATTGTCAATCTAGGGGACTATCTGACCAACACTGGTCTTGTGGGGAACATGGAGCAGAGTATAGATAATGGAACCAGTCGAGATGATCCTCAGAAAGAGACTGGTATCCAGGAAAGCCAGGGGGACTAGAAGCATGTCCCCCCTGCAACCTAGGAGGAGGAAGCCATCCAGAAGGAAAGTGACGCTGCAGAAATCCTGTAGGCAATGGAGAAGAAGGGGCAGTAGTCTGCCCGCCAAGCTCTGTTCCTAGCCTTTGCTTCCTTGGTTTCAGGCCTTTTTGTTTTTGGCCTTTTGTGGTTGTTTTTGTTATTTCTGACTTTTATGCTTTTAAGTTGTTTATTTTTGTAAAACTTTGGGTTTCAAGATCCCTGCAAAACCTGTTTTCAAAATAAAAAACAACTGGAAATTAATCATATGTTTTTCAAACCAGTCGTTATATTATCAAAAGATTATGCTTAGACAAAAATCAAAGAGTGATAAGAAAGTAAGATTTCTATAGGATTATATGTATGTGTAATGTCCTATTCCATTTATGGCATAGTGGACTCTGGTTGAAAAAACATTCTTTAATTTAAAGACATCGTGCTCAATGGTTTCCATTATTAGAAAAGTGGTTGGTTTCCAGAAATGGGACTACCTATGGAAGAGGGCTCATCAAGAATGAGAATCCAAGCCCTATTGTAAACCTAGATTTGACTATGGAGGAGGATGAGGAATAAAGTGACCTTACTACTAGGCTCATTGCAACTTCACGAGTTCTCTCTTCTAATCTCAGGGATGCCATCAAAGAGCTCAAAAAGGAGCAGGAAAAGGTAGACATCTGAGTAATGTTTGTTGAAATGGGTCTCAACCCTACTAATTTTGAAGAACAAATTACAAATGTGGTGAAATAATAAAATTGGAACTTCGATGCTTTCGGGATGTTTTGAAGGATAAAATAAGTGTTACATGTAGAATCATTGGTTTAGTTAGGGTTTATTTTGTAAAACATATTATTGAAATTGTATGAATTTGAAATGTAATGGTTCGAAGCTTTGTTGCTTCCCCTTTTGAGGGAATGTTATTGGTATACTATATATATGAAGATGAAATTTAAAGAAAATACAAAGAATATAATGCAAAGTAAAACCCTTTTTGTTGACTTTTGATATTTCTATGGGCATGGTGTTTTCTTTTGGGCTCTAGTTATTTCATAGTAATCAAATGATGTATTTAATTATTAATTTCTAAATTTGTGTGAATCATAACTTCATTTTCTAGTAAGTACTTATTGGTTAGTAGTAGTACACAATACATACTACACATGCCACATGCAACTAGGAATTGATGTATGCATATGAATGAATTTTTGGGAAATGTTTCTAATAACATTCATATCTCCAACATATATGTGTAACAAGTAACATCCATTTATAGACTATCATCTAATGATAATATATCAATGGTTTAAGGTTTGCTCTTGGGCCAAATGTCTTGGATGAAGCCTCAACCTTGTTCAAGTCTCTAGAATGGTGACACGTTTCCTTCTAGTGTATACCACTTGCAGTGAATAGTAAATACATGTCTTTTCACTAGTAGTGGCATTCCCTCTTCTATCGGCTTCTCACGCATTACAACTTTTTTGGCACAAAATTGCATTTATGTTGAAGATTTGTGAATATTTAAAAATTTAAAATAATTGACCTAGAAGTAAGATGGATAAATATGTACAGACAATTTCTTAGTCACTCAGCTTATCTATAGGCAATTGAGCTACTTCTTTTGTCATTTCTCATCTTATTTTTAGTAGTTAATAGTCTGGTAATAAGTATACTTTTAGCTCTTGTTAAATTTTGGTTTGGTTTACTTGGTGTGGTAGAGTGGTAGGCCTTGCTTTGTAGTCAAGATGGACACTCCAATTTTCTTGAGAAACAAATTGGAAGAGGAACAGAAGGACTTTTTAGGTGATGTCCTTGATGAAAACTTCTTGTCAATTTGCAATGAGGTTGTTCCTATTATGAATTTCATTAATCATGCTATGAAAAAAGTTTTGGGGTGCAAGTTTTTGGAGAATGAGAATAGGTATCGTGTCAACACTAAAATCATTTCCCATTTTCTAGCATCTCTGCTTGACCTCAGAGAAGCAAGGGTCAACATTTTGTTGCTCTTGAGGAAGAATTTTAAAGCAGAATACTTGGCTAGTGACATTGACATTATTGCTCATGTAGAAATAAGGGTGAGGATCCCTTGGGCAAGTAAAATCCACAAGCTTCTAGAACTTGGCCAAAATGGTCAGAATAGCTAGAATGTAGCCCTACAACCATTTCTAGTGGGCTTAACTATTGGGAAGATGAAGCACCATAAGAAATGGGCACGAATTGTCTTGGATTTTCTCTAAAAATTTATAACATAGATGAAGTGGTAGAGGACAACTCATTGCTAGAAGAGTTCACAACCTTAGTCTAGTCTTATGCTTTCTACATTGATGACTAGTACAGGTATGAGGGTTTTCCCCTAAAGTCTTGTTTCACTTTCTATTTTATTTAATCAAATTACAATCATTGTACATGTATCTACCTCAAATTATAATTTTCAAGGAATATCAATGAAATTTTTGGAGTTCCATATAAAATTTCATTTCATTGCTATGTTTACTTATTCAATATTTTGGCATTTTTGAATTTTCCTATTAAATTGTTAAGAAACAAAATATAACATTTAACGTTGAATTAAAATTAACATATTGAGATTTCACATTTAACAATCATTTAAATTAATAAATCACTTGAAACTTACTTTAGTGTTTGGTTTCAACACTAATAGTACAAAATAATAGAATATGTGGAACTTAATTGATAGTTACTTTTACAATCAAATTTAACTCTCCATTGGATGGGCTTATTTTACAATCAAATTTAAATTATCATTGAAAAACTATTTCATATTTTAAATTAGAAATATTCTAATATATTTAAGAACTATGTTAGTAATTTTATAAAGGCGATCAAGCGTGAAATCCCCCAGAAAGAAGATACGTGGCAAACATGATCAAGAGTGAAATAACTATGCTCATAGTAGCACCATTTGGTCAAGTTAGATCAATGACTAGAGATGATTTCCAGAAAAATGTGGGGAACACTCAACCATTTTTATAAATGCAACTGGAAAAAAGACATGTGTCATCTCTAGTCTCTAATGACTAATAAATGTGATATATATGAATGCTCAACTATTCATATTGTAATGATTTTTAAATTTTAATAAAAAATTTAAGTATGCCATATGAATTATAATAATTTAACTATACTATATTATGTCTTTAATTATATTTTAATCATTGTCAAAAACATAAAATAAGATAAATATTTTGTTAATGTAAATGGTTTAGTTTAACAAGTGTTAATAGAATTTTTTTCTTTTTTTGGCATAAATGGGAAAGCCACTAAATATATTAAATATTTTATAAAAGAAACTAATTCAAAACTTAACCAAGAAAGAATTAGAAAGAAAAATTGAAATCCTTGCTAAATACAAAAGATAAGAAACATCGATACTTACAAAATACCGTATCAATGAGATAAGTTTCCTAAATACAATGAAGATCATATACATCCTCCAAAACCAAAAACAATCATCTAATCTAGAAATTGTCAAAATTTCAAAAAATTGACAATTGAGACAAAACCATTAGTCACTCCTCCATGGCAGCATATGTAGGCATGTTAGATAAAGTCAAAATGGTGACATCATGAGTTTCCCAACCCCAACTAGCATTGAGTAAGGGCTGAGGAGATGAATCCCAACTAGACCCATGCAATGCACCCTAAGGGGCCAAAGATATAGGGACATCATGAGAGGAGGGAAGCTGGTTTGAATAGGAAGGAAGATGCTCCCTTGATGGACCCGAAGCATCCTACAATTTAAAAGAATGAATATCCTAGGAATCCTTAAACTATTGCTAAGAGGTAGGATTCAACTAAGATGAAATCTATGGAGAGGGAGATGGAAAGGTCTAGAACTCTAACAAGTATAGGATGGTATGCCCTACACACTGGACCTACTTAGCCAGTTGAAATCCCAGTGCCTTAACCATAACTTGCAGATTATTCTTCATAAGATGGGAACTCTATTTTTGAAATGATTACTGGAGAGCCTTGCAAGTAGCCAAGAAGTCATTCTTTTGCATGAGCTATGACTGCATGAAGAGACCATTGACCAAAGCATTACCCACCCACAAGTCATAATGTTGCATTGCAACTTGCAATTTATGCTCACCCCAAAACTTGTAATGAACTACCCTAGCCACCAGGATCTCCAGAAGGGGAATAGAATACAACAAATCCATTTCTTTTGACAAAAAAATGGACACTATGTTGGATGGAAATAGGAAGTGCATGGATGAGGGGGAGAGAATATCTTCCCCAATCACATGTCTAATCACCCACTATATAGAAGGTGAATGAACAGAGAACATGACATCTATAGCTGAATCTGCCACCATCAAAGGGAGAATACATTCATCCATGTTTGGTTGAAGCCAAATCCAATAATTTTTTGGCAAAATTGATCAATGAAACTAATAACATGAGTCACACTTGATGCAGGCCTCCACGTTGAAGAACAATACCAAACCATCAATAATGAAAAGAGTGTAGAAACTAACAACTTGATAGAAATAAATGAGGAGTGTGAACTATAACATGTGTGAATTAATTCCATTAGAGACTAGCATGCTCAAAGGATATGTAGGATAGATATTCTTGTGAGATTTAATAACATTAGACATCAAAATAATTATGTCCATCCAAGTTGCTTAAAGTACAATTATGGTATGAGTATGCCAGAGCTTTGATGACTAAGTTTTACATAATCTTGATTATGAGAAGATCAAATTCATCATGACACATAGACCCAAAAATATGTCGTCAAGATTCAACATTTAGCAATATCTGAGGTGATAAAAAATTGTAGCTCTTTGAATTTAGCAAGAAAAGATGACTACTGAAAATATAAAATTATAATGCCATCACAATCTAGATTTGAAAGGTAATAAGCAACTTGATTTCCCTCTTGTAAAGTATGTGAAATACATAATTCTTGATATTTATCTAAAAAATTCCAAATTTGAGATAGAATGTACTTTAGTTGCAAAGAAAATGTCTACCTTTTAATGCAAGCATCAATGAGTACCTGTGAGTCACCTTCACTATGTAGACCTTGAAAGTTACCCTTTTTGGGAAGAACTAAACTAGCAAATAGGGCATGAGCTTTAGTAAGATTATTGGTGCCTACTGGTAAGGGGCTAGACATAAATGCTATCAATTTCTCATTGTAGTTAGGAATACATGCTCCTAACCTTGATTTACCTAGATTTCCTCTAGAGGCACCATCAAAATTGATCATCACATACCCTAAATTTGAAGGATACCAATGTACACCACAATGATCAACTTTAGGCTGAAATTTTTTAAGGCAAAGTCCACACCTCTACTTCAGGCCAATAGAGCAGGTACATGGCACACAATTCCCATAAGAGAAACTGGCCCAAAGCCATTCTCCATTATGAAGGGGAGTCGAACCTGTGACCTCAAGAAAGTAAATCTCAAGGTATAAACTAACTCACCTACAAGTGGAAGCTAAAAAATTTTGAGGCAAAGTCCACACCTATACCCCAGGCCAATGGAGTAGGTACATGGCAAACAAGTCCTATAAGGGAAACTAGCTGAAAGGCATTCTCCACTACAAAGGGGAGTCAAACCTATGACCTTAAGGAACTAAATCTCAAGGCACAAAAAAACTCACCTACAAGTGGTAGCTTAAATTTTTGAGGAAAATTCCACACCTATACCCTAGGCTAGTAGAGAAAGTACGTGGCACACAAATCTTGTAAGGGAAATTGGCCCAAAGCCATTCTCCACTACGAAGGGGAGTTGAAGCTATGACCTCAAGGAAGTAAACCTCAAGGCATAAACCAAATCACTTAGAAGTGGAAGCTATATTTTTGAGACAAAGTCTACACCTATAACCCAATCCAGTAGAGTAGGTATGTGGCACACAAGTCCCATAAGGAAAAATAGCCCAAAGTCATTCTCCACTACGAAGGGGAGTTGAACAAGTGACCTCAAGGAAGTAAACCTCAAGGCACAAACCAGCTCACCTACAAGTGGCAGCTAACTTTTGAGGCAAATTCCACACCTATAACCCAGGCCAACAGAAAAGGTACATGACACACAAGGCCCATAAGGGAAACTAGCCCAAAGGCATTCTCCATTATGAAGGGGAGTTGAACCTATGACCTCAAGGAAGTAAACCTCAAGGTACAAACCAACTTACCTATAAGTAGCAGTTAAAAATTTTGAGGCAAAGTCCACACCTATACCCTGGGCCAATGGAGTAGGTATGTGGCACACAAGTCTCATAAGGGAAACTAGCCCAAAGCCATTCTCCACTATGAAGGGAAATCGAACCTGTGACCTCAAGGAAGTAAACCTCAAGGCACAAACCAACTCACCTATAAGTCATCGCTTAAAATTTTGAGGCAAAGTCCACACCTATACCCTAGGCCAGTGGAGCAAGTATGTAGCACACAAGTCCTGTAAGGGAAACTAGCCCAAATCCATTCTTCACTATGAATGGGAGTTGAACCTGTAACCTCAAGGAAGTAAACTTGAAGGCAGAAACCAACTCACCTACAAGTGGTGACTGTTAATAGAATTTTTTTATTTATTAGGAAAATAGGTTTTACAAGGATCTTGAAACCCAAAGTTTTATAGTATTAAACAACTTAAAGCAAGAAAGTCAAAGAAAAAAAAAAACAACCTCAAAAGGCTAGAAACAAAGAGGCCCAAATCCAGGGAAACAAAGGCCAGGAATAGAGCCTGGTGGGTAGACTAGTGTCCCTTCATCTCCATTGCCTGCAGGATTTTTGCAGCGTCGCTTTCCTTCTAGATGGCCTCCTCCTCCTGGGTCGCGAGGGGGAAATGCATCTGTTCCCCTTGGCTTTCCTAGATTCCAGTCTCTTTCTGAGGATCCTCCTAGCTGGTTTCATTCTTTGTACTCTGCTCCACGTTCCCCACAAGATTGGCATTGGTCAGATAGTCCCCCAGATTAACAATATTTTCATTCAAGGTATGGAGGGTATCCACAATCTATTTAGTCACAACCTGGTGGACAGAATCCAGCCTTTGGACCTTTTGCTCAAGCCGGGAGATTCTATCCTCCTGATTGTCACTGGGGTCCTTGCTTCTATCTTTTTCTTGGCTACCCACTTGGTCTTTACTACCTCTGGCCTCATGATCCTTGACTTCCCCCCTATTATTGGTCTGGTTGGACCTATCCTTCAGAGTCTCAATTTCCTGAAAAAGCCACTTAATGGAGCAAAAATTGTCAATCAGGCTGTTCTTTGCATTGATGAGGAAGTTGAAACCTGTTTCATGGGCATTGTTAGAGAGAACTAGAAGAGTCGGGTCAAGGAGCTTGTCATAGTGGGTGCTGCTGTTGAGGTCCCCCAACACCTGGATTTTAGCAGCTTCTCTAACAATGCCCATACTAACACTATCCATATTGAAATTTTTCCAGGCTCTTCTCCTATTTTTCCTGATGGCCTCCCCTCCCTTTTCAACCATAATTTCTATCATCTCTTCTGGGGGTGAAATGGGGATCTCCAGGGGGGAGGTGGACATTGTGGGGCTAGGGGGAAAGTTAGCATTATTGCTGAGATGATCATGGGTTGGGGATTGGTCCAATTTTCTTTTCTTGGGGTTATCCTGGGTTGTCAAGGGGGTCGCCTTCTTCTTGTCATTATCTTTTTACTTGTCTTCTTCCAACTCACTTTCCTTCTCTACCACCGAATCCGCTTCCTTCGACTCCGTATTTGACTCCTCACTAGACTCCTTAGGATGAGGGGTAGGGGGGTTAGGGGGAGGGCACCTGGGGCTCTTCCTGCTAGGGAAGCGAGGAGAGGGTTTGGCTTTTGGGGTTTTAGACTTGACAGATTTCACAACGTGCACTTCCCCTAATTCTGAGCTAGCAGTGTCCTTCGAGGAGCCACCCGAAGCCCCAATGGGCTTGACTCTAGTTAGGGTTTTCAGAGACTCAAAAATGAGGAGTAGAAGACCTTCATGAAGGGTGGGATTCTTGACAAGACATTTTTTTTAACTTTCTATATTCTTAGTCATTGAAGTAAAAATATAGAAAGGAAAGGAGATTTTGTTATTATTATAATATAATAATAGAATTTGTTAATAGAATTTTGTAACTCTCTATATTCTTAGTCATTGAAGTAAAAATATAGAAAGGAAAGGAGATTTTGTTAATAGAATTTTGTTATTATTATAATATAATAATTATTATTATTATAATATAATAATAATTAATATTATAATTATAATACAATATGATGGTGCAAGTGTTGATATAATAAAGGGATTCCACTACTACTATTGGATGAGCAAGGATCAATGGCTCAAGATGTATTTTAGGTCAATTTGGGTAGCACTCAACTCATTTTCCCAAATCACTCCAAAAAGAAGACACATGGCATACATGTAATACTAGTGACTACTCACTAACCATTTTGACATGGACAGTGGATATCATAGTGACACACAAGACAGGGCATCAAGCTGACCACTGTTCAATCAACTCAGATCAATGACTCCAAATAAATTTTGGGTTTATTTTGGAAATAGTCAACTTGTATTCACATATTACCTAGAAAGAGGACATGTATTATGCTTGGTAGAAAATATATTGTGGCATTGGTAGCCTTTATAGTGTTACACATCATTCAATCGAAAAAGATTGAATTGCCCTAGTCATATTTTGGGCTGATTTTGGTTAGAGTAGTCTTGCTTTCTCAAATATTGCAGAAAGAAGATACATGCCATACACGAATCGAGTGAGAAAGGAGACATGTAGGATTGATGTAGACATGTTGCAATAATGGGACATGTAAAATATTGATAGATAACATCATTGGAGCATCAAAGATCAATGGCTTGAGATTTATTTTGGGTTGATGTTGGCTACCTTCAATTTTTTTCAAAATTTCCCCAAAAAAGACGTTTTCAAAAAGAAGTGAAGTCACCAAATTTTTTATAAATTAGCAATAATTACTAGAATTAATCATGAATTATACTATAACATCATACATTTATAATTTCATAAATAATTATAATACCACCTATCCATTGTACAATGCATGTTAGAATTAATATCAAACACATGCTCAAGTCTGTCAATTTTGCCACTTGTAAAGTTTGTTTTTGTACGAACCCCAAGGTTTAGTTTTCATTATTCAATCTTGGATCTCTATAGTATGCACAAATTACCAGTCCAAGATTCAATAAAATTATTAGGGCATCAAAAAGTAATTACAAATCATAATTTGCAAGTTGCAACACAAACCTAGTCTTCTTAGATAGCACACAACATCAGAGAAAAAATATATCAATTAGAGTTTCAACTTTCCAAGTAAGATCTTGAACACATTTTTTACTGACAGTTTAGTAACTAGTATCAACTATAGAATTTAGGGTTTAATTTCCAATTTATAATACATTGTTAGCCTAAATTATTCACTTTCTAGTGGCTAGGTAACTTGAAAATTTAAAAATTAGAAATACAATTTAGCATTTAAATGTTATTCGTGTCTATAAATTGTAATTTTTGTTTGTATATAGTTTTTTAAAATTTTCAATGACAATGAAAACATACAAAAGGATTCGCACTGGCAATGGAATTGCAACCCAAAAGAAAACATAAGGGACTGGGAAACTATATTTTGACATGCACAAACTTGTTTAAACACTAGCTTTTACTAATGAATTTTATGATATTTTGGATCTTGTTATCTATGGAAGGAGTATTAAGGAAATTAGATATCCAATTGAAGATAAGTGGAATGGTACACAAAAGGAGTCAAAATATATTGAATTGAACAACATGATAGGGTGCATTGTAAACAAAGTTGCAATGTGGATTGGTGGAATTGCCTACTTGGGGTTCCCTCATATATTCCCTGATCTAGAATTTGTAATAGTTTGTGTTGAAAACTATGATGACAAAAAAAAGGAAATTGTGAATCAAAATACACAAGAGATAATTTTTTCTATCACATTGAGTGAATTTGGTAGAATATTGGACCTAGGGTTTGAAGAACAAAACCCAACCCACATTGACCTAGAAAAAATTGGTAGAAACATGTGACAAGGTAGGTTCAGATTGAAAAAATTATTATATCAGAGGGTTAGTAGTGTATTCAATTTTCCTTGTGATCATAAACCTCCTTATGAATTGGATATTTTTTACAGTGGGTTCAAGATATTGTATCTCTGCTATCAATGTGTTTAGGTTTGGAAAGTAATGAGAAAGTGGGTGCCAACATTTTGGAAATGATTTTCAATATTCATTTTCTAAAATAGCCTGTAAGATATAATTATATTGGGCACATTGTACATCACATGAACAAACAATTGTTAATGATTAATAGAGGGTTAGACCCATAATCACATAAGACATTTGGATACACGGCCTACTTGTTCTATCTTCTATTATCAAAGCATTGTCAAATTTTTTAAACAAAAAAGATTCATCTTAAGATTGATAAACCAATATTTGAATGGATATTTGTGATTAAGATGGCTGATCCCCAAGGGAACTACACCCTCTTTGCAGAGTTCTTTTTGGCACAAATTTATCATAAAATTATAGGCACTTAAATGCTGAGATTGCCTATCTTATAAATGACTAGTTCAACTAGGAAGTCAAATTAAACTGGCTAATGGGTACTTTATGAAAGAGTGCATTGTATTAAGATTTTACAGTTTAATTGTAGAACCCTACAAACTTCCAATACATGTGATAGAGAGGATATTTTCATTAGAATATGTACAACAGATGGAAAGCATAGATGTAATGTTTCATGGTCAGCAAAAGAAAACTATTTTTCCTTCCTTGTCTATCAAATGTGGAGGGTTCACATTTGAGAGAAAAGCATTCAATGTAGTACAAGAATTTGTTGCAGCTTTTAAATTTGATGCTGCTAGGCACTAGCAGTATGATCCACTAAACATAATTGGTACAAAGCTCATAATGAATGGAAACTATGCAAGAAAATGTCAACATGAGAGTGTGTCATTGATTGAAAGATTCAAAAATATGGACTAATGGGAAGATGTCAAAATGGAGATGGATGAATTCTCCAGTGAAAAAAATATTTCAACACAAGAATTCTCAGCACAAATTAAAGAATTACATAGAAAAAAAGAAAAAGTATAGCTCATGAAATCCTACAATTTCTACTAGAAAGTGGATCGTCCAAGTAAAAAACACCTTCCAGATGTCATAAATAAAGGTTGTGTAATTACACAGTGGTGTCGATCAAAAATTAATACATTTTGGGAGATGAGGAAGAATCTCAATGAACCTAAGACCTTTGTAGATTTTGATGACTTTCCTAAGGATGAAACATTTATCAAATTATGGGATAATGAGAATCCAAATATAGTAGTACCACAATGTGATGCAGATGATAAAGGAAATGAGTATGAGTTTTGTAAGGATCCTTCATCCATAGCCATAAGCACTACCACTAGTTCCATTAAATCCACTACTCCAACTACTAGCAATAGTAGTACATTTGATTCAACTGGATAATATGTTGTACTTAATCAGAAGAAAAGGGAAAAATATTGCATAGGAGAAAATATGATAGAAAAAATGGGTTATCTAGGTGATGGTAGATTGGGCATCACAGGTCAAGAAAATTGGTATCCACTTCTTATACCAAAGGTACTGAGACCTAGTCATAAACCAATCATTGGAGTGAGTCAGATGACCTAGTAGGTTCTTCAAAAAAAGGTGAATCTAAGCTATTATTCATGTCCAGGGTGAATTTATAACCTCCCAAGTTGTTTCTTCCTCAAAAGGTATGATGTGACTAACATTTGACTAGATTCCTACAACTAAAGGTCACTGCAGAAAGAAGCAAAAGGTTCTAGATACTCATATTGATACAATGCCAATAATAATTCCCTCAATGTAAAACCTTCAAATCAGTCCAAATAATCCACTTGTTAGTGGAAATGGGGAAGGATTAGGAAGGGGTGATTTTGTTGGTAATCCTCAAAATGCAATTATTACAACCTTGATCATTGGTGGAGACAAGGACAATGTTGCAAGTGCTCTTTCTCCTTTGAAGCATCATATTCTATCAATAGGTCCAAATTTTCAATTCAATAATTTTGTAACAAATTTTCTAGATAAGGTGATGACATGGAATTCAGGTGGGAATATTCTGGTAGAAGTAATAAGTCTTATTAAACTGGAAAAAACCTAAGGAAGTACAGTGAAGATCTTATTGTAATTATGTTAATTTATGAAAGCTGGGGTGTGATTTATTGTATTAATGGAATTTATGTCAAATGCAGTTAGGAGGTGAGGTTAGCAGTGTCATATTGACACATTTTGTGGGTCAATATTTTTGTCCACCCTTTTTCTCGAGGTATAGAAAATTTATTTTGGCACTTTTCAGAGATGCAAAAACTAGAGCTTTCAAAGGGTTGAGAAGGGTTTGAAAAGGTTAGTATTTGTGAGAATTGTAGGGGTAGAGAGCATAGAGATGGTGGGAGAACAAAGTAGGAAGGAGCCTATGGGTGAAGTGAAAAAATGGAAAGAAAGGGAAAAAGTTTGGGAGAAATTGGAGAAGGGAGGTATAGCAAATTACATTGCTAAACTCCATGGCTTTGACCAAGGTATAACTAACACTATGGTAAACTCTTGGAAGGATGAGAGAGTTAAACTGAATGGAGTTTCTTTTTAGATTATAGAGGAAGTCGTTGCTCTTATGTCTAAAAGTCTGGCGGAGGGTTTCAAATTTTATAAAGATAAGAATTTGTTTGTGAATGTGGTCAAGGATTTTGCAAAGAAAATAGAGGAAAGGAATGATCTAGTAAAATGAAAAACATACTATGAAATGGATTCCATCAAAAAAATTTGGAGGTATGTTTTACGAGCTTTTATAGAGTATATTTCATTGGATACCAGATTTGATCAGGTGAGAACCCATCACTTTATTTTTCTTAACCATTTTTGTCATGGCATAAAGATTTCTTTCCCCTTTTCTTTATTTACTTCTATGATCAAGGCTATCACAAGATGCAAGAAAAAACCCTCTATGAATCCTATCCTACATGAGGGATTATTGTTGTTAATTTATGAGCATTTTAAAGCCTAGACTTTAAGAAAATCTCCTCAACCTAGTCTAGGTGCCTATAAGGACTCAGGTAGCTCTAGTTTTTCCTCTAATTTGGAGGATATTGAAAGTATCAGTTTTGAGGAGGAGGAAAATTTTCCCTTTGGCAAGAAGGTTAAAGAGTTAGAGAAAAAATTGCCCTGACCTATTACCCCAAGTAGGAAGAGCCTTAGAGGACATGGGCCTAAAATTACAGGTCAGGGTGATGAAGAAAAAAATGAGGAAGGGGAGGATATAAAATCTGATGATGAGGAGGAGGAGATGGAAATTAAGAGGGAGGAACCAGTTGGGAAGAAAAGGAAGAGGGAAAAATAGATGGATGCTAAGGGGGTTTTAGGGTTAGGGCCTAATATCTTAGCTATTCCTCTTTCCCCTATTCATCCCCAGGAGTAGGAGGAGGAGATTGGAGGAGAGGGTGGAGAAGTGATTATAAAGGATAGGCAAAATCCATGGAGAAATTTCAATGTTAGAACATTCAAGATGGGGATTGTCAGAGAGACAATGAATCCCCAAATTCTAGAAGAAAAATAGGGCCAGCTCTAGTTTGAAGAAATCATCGATCTAGCTATGGTGGCAATAATAGATAATGCTAGGGAAATGGGCATGAATCTATTGAATAATTCTTGCAATAGCATGATTAACAACTTCAGGTCAATCAAATGGCTTTACCATGAATTGGAAGAGGTTAGGGAAAAAATTGGCCAAATGGAAAATAATAGGAAGGAGCCAGGTCTAGGAAATTAGAAGAATAAGAAGGATAGAATTAGTTTAGCTAAGAAGAGAATCCTAAACCTAGAAAACTATAATCACAATCTGGTGAACTAGATGATCTCCATCCTCAATTCTATCAATGATAACATTCTATCCCTTATTGGAATGTTAAAAGCTAGAGACCTGCTAGACAAGAATGAGGACAAGGAAAGGGAAAGAGCCATGGTGGAAGAGGATGCAGTGACAGAAATTACTTTTAGTACCTTGGATTGGGAATCTTAGAAGAGTCAAGAGTAGATTGCTGAGGAGACTCACAAAGTCTATGAAGCAACTCAGAGGATGTAGGAGCTCAAGAAAAAGATAGAGGAGTAATCATGTTTTATTTATTCCTATCTTTTTTTGTTAGTTTACTACTATTTTTTGTCAAGTTGGCTTTTTCTTGTTCTGGCTTTTTGGATGTGAGTTGAATTGACCTTTTCATTGGCCTTTGTGTTTGGCTAGACTTTCAATTATTATCAACTATGTGACTTGTCTATGTTTGGCTAGGATTAATATGCTTATTTTTAGCCTTGGTTTTTGTTATAATTATTGGGTTTTAGGATCCCTGTAAAACCTTTTTTTCTTATCAAATTTTTTTTTCAAGAAACCACCAAAAATAAATAGAAAAAGTAATAAGTCATTCAAGAAGGACATACTTGAGGTGGCATATTCTCAAGAACTTGCATTTAGCATGATATTTCCAACGTATAACACCAATAAATATATCGGTGTTTTAAAACTACCTGGTTGCAAAGGAACTAATACCAAGATGCAAAAGACAAGATTTAGTCTAAAGGTTAACTATTTCCTATACTCAACTTAATTTGCTTCAAATCTGGACCAACATTAACATAATCACAGAGGATTCTCTACACTTTAGTATCTCTAGGGCTATTGGTGGGTGCACCTTAGGGATGTAAATGTGACTGGTTTATGATTTTCTTTTCAAATATGTGCTCACTGATATTTTTCTTTCAGATCTATCCCTGTAGAAGATAATGGTCACAATTCTTCTTGGATCTGTAATAAATCCTTGATTACTAGAGCTGACTACAATTCAAAGGGAAAACATTACAAGTAAACAATGACTAGCACTTTGATTCTTCACAGAGAAAAGTATATATCGGTTTGATTTATAATTGTGCTTTGTACAATGATATGAACTCTTCAATTTTCAATTTGAATTGATGAACAATGTCTTATCCATTGTTAAATAGAGTCTACCCAATAAAACTTTGACCTAATTAATTTTCTTACAATTAATTTTATCAGCAATTAATCCTGAATTTCATTCTTATCATGTCCCTCCCATACATCTAGAAACCCTATCAATTCAAGAAAGCATTTACTAACTCCTTGAGTTAAAAGCAATCAATGAAAAGACATGCAACCCATCCAAGTTGCATTAAAATGAAATAACCTTGTTCATTCAATCCCAAAATTATAGATATATGAAAAAGGAGACAAAACTTAGAGACATGGATATCAAAAAACCTTCATTTGTATTAACCTTCCTTAAAAATTCATACAATACTGATATAAACTCAAGAATGATTCAAGATATGACAAAATTTTCATTCAATATTCACTTGTATTCCTCGATTGTAAAATTTAATACAACATATAACATTGACACCAAAAGCTAACTAGACCAACTACAAAATAGCATAAACACTAAAATTGTATACACTTCAGACCTCAACTCCACATCTTGGAAATCCTTTTATAGGAAAGATTGTAAAAAGCTTTAGATGGGAGGACACATGTCAAAATCCTATTAAAGAAACAAATGCAAAGATACATTTTATTCAATTACATTTCAAACATTCTTTGTACTTGATCAAAATTCTAGATGTAGTTACAAAACTAGTAGATGGTACTTTGAGCAGGTGTCTTTAACACAATTTTGTTTGTCTTCAACTCCTATCACTTTCCTCGTCTTTTATTTGTTCCTTTTTCCTCTAACTGCATGCTTGCACTACCTAATCACTGTCACCGGATGGTAGGGCCTTTATATCTACCATGACCTCCCTAATGGAAACATTTGTATCTATATCATGCCAGGTAGCATCCCTAACTATATCTAACCCCTCGAGGCATTTGTTCCATTTGGCATCAATTATAGCCTTAACCTCTATAGTTATCTTTGAAATCTCTATTTCTGACTTGTGGAGCATGTCAATCAAATCATACACTACATCTCTACTTGTATCAGTATTGCAATATGCTAAGAACCTAGGATGATTCAAAATGCTATCAAAGGATGTTGACCATTCCACCCAGTCCTTAATTTTTCCATCACTCTCCAAAACTATAGGCAAAAAAATTGGTGTTCCTATGGCAATTACTTTCATTTTATTCTAGACTAGTTGCAACTTGTTACTAAAGAAACATTCAAATCCATCACTTTATTGATCATCTTTCTCGTGTTTATAACAATTACCTTAGGTAGATATTTCATCTATGCCAAAAAAGCTACAAGGCTATCAAAAAATGGAGTATAAGGACCCCATGTGGTAAAAAGAGGAGATAGTAGGGCTACTACCTCTGAACCTCTGTACTTTTCTCCTTGCAACACAAGATAGTTGTTGTGAACATTCTGCAAGACCAATTTCAATGCATTTATTTTATGAACCAGCAAGTTCTTGATTGCTTTAATTTCAATCTCTTTGTTTGATTCTAGTTTCTCTTAATCTACTTCTATTGCTTGGCCTAATGCTTCACATGTTTCAAGTACATGGCCCTATGTTTGCACACCTCTATCCTAGATTTTTGTAGCTAATTTGACAATTTTTTTTAGTGCTACTATTTTATTTTCCAACTTGAGGGTTTTCTACTCTAAGACATAAGTCTTCTTCATTTCTTCCTCATAATGCCTCCTAGTTTTGATGTACCTCTCATAGGCTCTTTCCAATTATGCTTAAAGGACATCCACCTTATTCTTTCCTAGCAATGCCATAGAGGTTTGCATCCCATATATTTGGTTTTTGGATGTATAGTGCACATTCCAAAATATTACATTCCCTCTAGGGGACTCTTTGATTTCCATAAGGGTGGGCTTTTGATCCTCTAGAGATAAACTCCATATAGCCATTGTTTGAGCATAAATATTGTAGCCTAACCCTCTCGACTCTTCTAGTTGGTTCTCATTTTCAAAAGATATTCATTTATCTTGTCTTCACATATAATTCAATAGAAAGGAGGAACTGATATCACACCCTAGGAAGACAATCATGCCACTTGTTTTCACCAAATCTTTGGCCTCTTCTATAGTGAAGGTTTCACTAGTAGGGTCATACTCTTGCAGTTATGTACTAACTCAATAACTACCTCATCAAAGCCACTTGGGTTTATTTGTAGAGACAACTCATTTTGTTTTTAACTTGAACAAGAAGCTTTTGAATTCTTTATTTTTGATGAAGTTGTCATTGCTCATGAATTCATTTGCTTCAATGATCCTATCATTAATAATTTGAGCCTATTTTCTCATCTTCAATGGTCTAATCCATCAAATAATTTCTCCTAACATTATCAAAGTACTAGCTACCCTTGGGAAAGATCTGCAGGGCCTTTTGTTGAGCCTTTTGTAGAATCTCCACCATCTTCTACTTCTTATTCATGTGCTCTCCCCACTCTAAGATTTTAGGCTGATCCTCTTCATCATCACTAACTTCAACAACAATTTCCTCACTAGAGTAGTCAAGATCAACTTTATTTCTTATTTCTTTAGGTAATTGGGCTGATTTCTCATAACAAATTTCAACACATTTATCTAGTCTAACCCAGTAGTCCATTTTAGGATAGAATCCCTTAAAGGATGAATATACCTTTTTTGGCTCCTTCTCAAAATGGAAAATGTCTCAAAACTAGATCATTCTTTCCCTGCACACACTTTCATCCAATCTATTAGAAATGACATCCTCTTCCCATATAGTTTTTGTAAAAGGTAAACTGTATCATCTCATGCTTTTTAGGGCATTCTTGTTTTCAATGGCATTCTTTCCTATCTCAAAATATCCTACCTTGGTGCATCTACACAATAATGTTCCTTTCTTGAAAAGGTTTCCTAGGTATTGTCTATTTAGTGAAATTAATTGCCAAAATACTTCTACAAACCCTAGTATTTTTGGGACATATTTGGGTAGAATGTGGAATGGTTGAGGGCACCCATATATTCTAATGATAGTATACTCCTCAAATAGAAAAATAATCCCCCAATCATGTGTCAATTGTCTCCCAGCATCAAAACACATATTAAGCAAGTAACAATCTTCTTAACACTCCTAGGAATTATTTTATTAGCCAATCCTATCATTTTTAAAACAAGATGAAAAAAATAATTATAAAAAGAAATAACATATGAATATGGGTAGAACCTTTGAGTAACCTTGTCCATCTTTTCACTAGTATCCTTTCTCCCTATTCTTTTGTGCATTTGAAGAAGCTCTGATCAAAGGAATCAACATTCTTGAATATGATCAAGTGCATGATCAGAGAGCAATGAGGGAACCTAAAATTCTCCAATTGTCCCTGTTGTGCAGTAGTGATCTCCTCATGTATCTTGTCAATTTTTTATGTCACATAATCATACCCAAA
The DNA here is from genome assembly GCA_028749045.1 of Cupressus sempervirens. NCBI lineage: Eukaryota > Viridiplantae > Streptophyta > Pinopsida > Cupressales > Cupressaceae > Cupressus > Cupressus sempervirens. The sequence goes on along the minus strand of CM053783.1, from coordinate 632,322,689 downwards.
ATTGGTGTTGGGGTCTTGAATATTCAGGGCCATGACATACTGTCCTCCTAGGGCATTCATGGTCCCATTTGAACCTAAGACTTTATTGAGGCCAAAGACATTATTTTGGAAATAACTCTAAAAGAATTCAAGAGGCATGATCTTCTCTACTTGCTTCTTTTTTGGACTTTCTTCCTTCTCTTTATGGTACATGGGGATGTGCCTTGTCATTTTTTGACCCATATAAAAACTCTTCTAGCTCTTGAAATTATCAACTAGGTCATTGATGTCAATAGGCAATGATATTGGGCCTCCCAAATCAAATGCCTCTATGAATGTTTCTTTGTCTAGGGACAAGAAAATTCTCCTTTCTCTCCTTTGGAATGATTTACTGATTGGATTGTAACACTTGATTAATGCCTCCACTAGGTCCATATCTACAAATACCTCTAGCACAATCAGTTTTCCCAAATTTCTGACCCAAGTATTGCAAACTAGAACCTTTTTCATTATGTTCTTATAGAAGAACCAAAATAATTAATATCCAGTTCTATCTAGAACCTCTGCATCTCTACATAATACATATGGATCTCCAAAAGTGTGGTCATTTGTAGATTGTACATTAATTGAACCAGGTAGAATGTGAATCCATTCTTCAACAAATGAGCTAGGTCTTTTAGTTTGTGAACTATATTCATCAATCAAAGCCTGTGCAATCAATTCTCCTTCATTCTAAGCCATCTCTTCAAAATATTTAATCAATTATGAATGCTATATGTTAGATAATCACTGAAAATCACTTTGTAACTCAAATTTTTCTTTGGAAACTCAAATGATTCTATAACTTGTAATGAAAATCTTTGTCTTTTAGAATTTATTTATCTTTGCAATAGAAGTGTGGCATTAATGGAATTTAAAATTGGCATGCTTCAAAATCTATCAATCCTTGAAAATTTGGCAAAATCTTTGTGTTTTCATACTTTGTACTTCCAAATCATACTCTTTTATCTAGCTTAGACATGGCTGTTAAAATTACTTTTATACTTTAAAACTAAAAGTTGTGATGATGTGATTAAATCTTTATCACTACTTTGTCATGGTTTCCTCTCTTTTCGTATCTCAATTTGTGACCATGTGAATAATTTTATCTTTGTTATTTCACAACCACACACCTCTTTTCTTCAACTATTGAGTCTGGCTTGCATCATTGTGTTTCTCTTTGTTCACAACTTTGCAACTTCATTTCTTTACAAACCACATAGGCTTGTGAGAATAAATCCACTTTTTTTATACTTTATCACCACTTCACAATCATTTACCACTTTATCTTACAAACTATTGTGATCTAGTGATGACTTCTTTATTCATTCCTTTGCATCTTCACCACAATTTGGAACTTAACATATTTCATGCTAGTGACGATGTAAGGCTTCATATAATAACCTTGTTGCTTCTTCACAACTACCAAACATGATGCTCATTCTAACCTTGAAATATTGCATTGACCATTTTCTTTGACTGCTACTACATCTCACAACATTACAACTTAATAATGTAATTGTCATTGAAAGCTTTCAAAAGTGTGATCAACAATTCTTTGCTACTTTGCAACTTAAGATATTAACAGTTAATGAAACCATGCAAAGAGGTGATGATTATCTTTAACTATAACATTTTGATTTTTTGAAAGCTTTTAAATTCACTTCTTTACTTTAGCTTTTGACTCACAAATATGTGATTGATTCTTTGTTTGACCATCACCTCTTTTCACAATTTTTAGCAAAGATCTTAACGGTGAATGAAAACCTTGTGATCTTATGTTGGCCTTTAACTTTAACTTTTCTAAACTCACTATAGCTAAATCTTGTGATAGTGCAATCTTAAGCTTTTGCAACTTCATATCTTTGACCATGAGTCAATCATAAACTCAAGTGATGTTGTGATGGTCTAAAACTTAACTGCCTCACCACTTAATCACTCCATCGCAACTTAATCTATCACTTTGCTCCAAACCCTTGTGAAAGAGAGATGAGCATTTCTTCTAACTATTAGAAGTATTTTATGGTTTAATCGCATGACCATGCAAAAATGGTTTTCTTTAACTATTTCTTGACCAATCACTACTTCACAACTTAAAACACTAGTATTCATCTTACCTGTGTGATATTTTGACCAGCTACTAAATTAATTGTCTTCTCTATCATTTTTTCTTTGCAACTTGAATACTTAACTCAACATATAACTCTACAAAGGCATGATTACAAGCTTTTTCACCCTTGCAACCTTAACCTTGGGTTTCCTTTAACCAGCAGTGAGCATCTAATAACCCTTCAAACTAACTGCTTCCCTCTATTTGCATCATCATGACTTAGACTTGAGGGTTAATTTGAAGCTTGTGATCTTTCAATGATTCAATTTTTATTTTTTTTGTCATTTATTCACTTCATCACAACTCATAATATTTTAAGCCTTCACTAACTTGCGATCATGTTCTTTCCACTATTTTCCCCCTTCACATCTTGAACTTGCATGCTAGCACTAACTGCTCTAACACTATGATAAACTACTTAGAAACCTTTTGTCTCCTTCACATCATTCAAAATGATTAGTGATCAAAAGGGTGTGATGTTGTGATTAAAGGGTTTTCACAATATTGCAAATTAAAATATAAGGAGACATGAGATATAACGAAACAATGAACTCAAAATACTTAGGGATATAAAATGAATAGGTTAAAGTTTTTTGTATATCCCTATTTTATTATTTACAAGTCAATTTCAAATGAAATCCATAAAAAAAAAGACATAAAAATTTTCCCTAAGGTTTTTATGAGGGAGAAAACAAATATTCAGAAACCCTAAGTAAATGAGAATGAAATTATACCTGATTTTCACAAGATTTCACAAAATTTTAGATACATAAAAATTTAGGCCATCGAAAGAAATGATGGAATTTATGATTGTTTCTCCCTCATAGCTAGATAATAATTGACCAAATAATGAGACAAATCCATCATATTTTTATTTTAGCACACTATCTATCAATTTATCCAAAGTACAAAATATGGACAAAGACAGTGTAGTTAAAAGGACCAACTCTATGATCTACAGTTCACTGTTCAAGGTGGAGAGAGAGAAAAAAGGTCTAGAGAAGGAAAATAAAAACTTAAAAGTAAACTTGGAAAATGAAAAGGAAAAGGAGAAATAAGCATATGGTAGGTGCAAAGAAATAGAGAAAATGATTAGAAGTGCTTCCTCTCAAAGACCAAGTGCATAACCTCAACCAGAAAATATGGAGGTAGAAATGAAAATTCTAAAGGAACAATTGGAAGAAAGCAATAAAATGATATCTAATGTAAATGTAGAGAGAGAAGTAGAACTCAATATGTTGAAGGAAAAATTAAAATAGAGCAATAAGAAACTTAGTGATACTCTGAACCATGTTAATATGGAAGTCGATGTAAAATTCAAAGAACCCAAGGACAAATTGCAAGAATCAAATAAATAACTTCAAGATGAAAGTGCATTTGTAGTATATATTTTCAAAAGGTTGGAGCCTAGTGGACATACAATTAGTAACATAAATAAGAAATTTGACAATGAGAGGGAAAAAGAAAAATAGTGTGAAGAGAAAGAATAGGAAATAAAGAAATAAAGTGAAAATTAGTTGTCACAAATGGTACAAGAGGTAAAGAAGGCTAATAAATCAATCAAAAGGTTTGAGAACAACTTTTTTGACTTAAATAAAAAAATGACAAACTTAATCAAGTTAAGTGTTGGAATTTACAAGTGAGAAGAATACTTCTAAGAAGGTGGAGTGAATCAGAAGTACCAAGCTTTAAGCTATCAAACTTTTAACTGAAATTAATACATGCATGAAACATTTCTAATTAACATAAAAGTAAAAGCATGCATGAAAATAGACAACACAATATTTGATCACCCAGAAACCCTCCAAAATGAGAAGGTAAAATTGGGGTGGGCATGGCACCCACAACTAATCACTATAGCAATATGTAACTTGTCAAGGTTACAGAATTTGACCATCATCAATGGTCTACACTGTGAAAGGCCTACCTTGTTAAAGGCTCCAACACCCTATTAAAAGTGACATGTCTAAAGGATTTACAAAAATTCACCTGGAATGTTACCTTGTTAAAGGATTTACAAAATGGTTGTTAAACCAACCTATCTTCATAGGATTTTCATTTTCCTAATACAATGTCTAGAAAGTATAGTAGAATATGTTGACCTAATAGGTTACAATCCTTAATTACTAATTTTAGATTGATGTTTAGTCCATTCTAATCTAATCCTCCTTAATCTAATATGATTTTGTTTTTAGTGCTGATACTCTATTTTGATAACTGATACTACACTATTGTCCTTCTTCTAAGTCTTTACACCCCTTTCACTTCCTTCAAACTTCACTAGTATTCTCTCATGCATTCTCATACATTTCTATACATTACTGAATTATGGGGTTTCAACCTCCTAAAAAAGGTTTCATGGCTTAGGGTCAGGTGTGAATCTATGATTGAGATTCATCCATCTTTCTTGATCAAATCTTTCCATTTTTCTGATTGGTTGTATGTTGATTTCATAGGGAATAAAAAAGATTCTATCTTATCTTTAAATCCTTCGAGATTCATCTTGTGTTAGCTCAAAAATGGTTTACATCTTAGTTTGTGAGGTCACAAACTCTTGTGTTGATTCTATGTTACTCGACACTTGCTGATTACTAATGCTCAACACATATAGAAATTATGTCTTGCTTGACACCTATAGAAATTATATCTTGCTTAGCACCTATAGTTTACTTAGTAGTTGAAACTTACTTGGCACTCTCTATCTACTCGACATCTAAATGATTCAACACTTGATGAATTTCAGGCTTAGCACATACTATAACTCAACATTTTATTATAATCGGCATAAACTTAGAAAATTTCTTAAGTGTGTTGACACTTAATTGTCAAAACCAATCTAAGACCAACAATCTCCCCCTTTGACATAAGTGTCAAAAGCACTTAACTATTCGTGATGAATTTAATCTCTTTGAGTATAATATACATCTATTTGACATACATACAAAACTTCAAAAATTATTCAAAATTTTGTGAAGATACCTCAAAATTTGTAACTCCCCCTAAGTTGATGTTCCTTTGGTGTATCCACAACTTCTCATGTTGAATTTGTCTCATGCTCATTCTGATACTCTTTATCTCTGCCTTACCATTCTACTTTGTTCTGACTCCCCCTTTCACATAGCTTCCCTTGTAGTTATAGTTTCCTTTTGGCTTTTCTATTTCTCCCCCTCAAAATTTATCTCCAAATTTATATCCCCCAATTTAACAATATTATCTCTGAAATTTTTTTATCTGCCCCTTTTTTGATACTTATGTCAAAGGGGTCTATACATTAACTAAATATTTTACCAAAAAGAATTTATTTACCTCCATTACTATCCTCAAAGTAGCATCCTAGTTTTCTAATGCAATTTCTAGTTATCTAAGATGGATGGTCGTCTCTGCTGCAAGATGAACTAGGCCTTCCAATGCAGAAAGATTGGGGTCTTTCTGTAATACATTTTTTTCTTAGGCTAGTTCTTTCTACAAAATTTCCATGTGCGAGGTTATGGTAGATTGAATTTGTATTAACTTTTCCTTGGTATTTGCCTCATGCACTGTTAGCACAACTAGTTCCTTTTGAGTGTGAAGCATAGCTTGAAAATGCTTCTCACTCTGAACTGGATTCTTAGGTAGTTACATAATAGATATCTTTAAATTCCTCCCCAAGATCATTATTTGTTGGCTGGTTTCTTGTGTGAAAATTGATGGGTCACACACTTTTGAGTATAGTGAGAATATATTCTCAAGTATTGATTTTACCTTTTCAATCTTCTTAGCTAGCTCAACTTGTGAAAATGCTATTTATTTTAATATTCTTTCATTCACCTTTGTTTGAAACCTCTTTTTAGACCATTCTAATAGTTTTGCATTTGCATCAAGGCCTTCATTCTGTACCTAGTCCACTATACTAGATAGTTGATCCATAATGGGCTTGGTTTCATTAGGTACTTGTGTGCTAAATGCATCTAGAAAGATGTCTTTAATCTCAATTAATGCGTGCCTTTGTTTATACTCATTTTTTAGTATCTCATGTTTCTTTTTCTTCTCTAATGCTTCTTGCACTTCATTTATCTAATCAATGTTCACATTTTCATAGTCATACTTGGAAATGACTATGTTGTCATCTAGTGTAGGGTCTCCATAGTGAAGTACCCTTGCAACCTTATTAGAGCTCAAGTGTGGTGCTGAAATTTGAAGTGGTATTTCCTCAATGCTCGGCATTTGAGTTGTTCTTGTTGGTGTCCCTATTGTAGGAAAATTTATCAATGTTTGTATTGCCTCTTGTTCCTTCTCCTTAGGAATTTCCTTGTCCTCTACAGATCTTTCCTTGTCAATTATCATGATCTATGGGAGTGCACCTTGTTCTTTTACTATAGAGATATAGGTATCCATCTGTCCCTTTTGATCCTTTACTGGCTCCTTGGCAGTTATAGTGACTAGTTCTGTGGAGTAAACCTTTGCAGATGTGTCTACTACTATTTGCACTATTGGTTGTCCACTTGTAGCTATTGGGATATGAGAAGTTGGTTCTTGTGGATTCACCTTATCCCTTGTGAAGTCAACTATAGCCTTTTGTCATTCTTCCACACTCACCAAGACCAAATTTGTACACAATTGAGCTTGTAGTGTAGTCTGGTGAAGAATATTATTGAGATCCTTTGGAATCAACAGATTGATGTTTTGACCAAATTTTTTGGGAACATCTTGTACAGTTATTGTATTTGCAGGTGTGGTAGTTCCATGTGGAGGATTTAGTGGTGGCAATTGTGTGTCTTGCACACTTTGTTCTATTTGCTATTGTTTAGTAGTTGCCATATCATATTTTTGTGTTTCCTTCTCCACTTTGTCATCTTCCTTTTCTTTTTCACCTTCTTCCTCCTTATCATTGTCCTCTTCTTCATCATCTTCATCATCTTCTTCCTCTACTTATGTTGTGCCTTCACCAAATCTATCCTTAAGCTTTTTCACCAATATGTCATTTTTCTTCAGGGTTGAAGCAGTTTTCAATTCCATTTCAACTTTGGACTTCACAACATCAAAAGTGCCAAAGGGTTTTGCATGTTGTATCAATATCTTATGCTAGCAATGTTGTGATTATTTTTTATGCCTCATAAATATTAATTTCATATCCAAGTGGCCTTATCCATCTCACCCTTGATACTTCTACTTGGATGTATGTGAAATCAATGTCAAATAAGAAACAAACATCATTAATATGTTGTTCGACAAGAGAGACAAGTATCCTAAGTCTCTGTTTCATTGACTTTTTAAAGCCTTAGAAGTAGCTAGTCATTATAGTTTCAAAATTTGCCACCATCTATTCTATGTATTCATTCACCTATACTACTATTGACCTGTTTGTTTTCCAACTTACCTTTCCAAAAGAGGGGAATTTATTCTCTACATAGAATAATATGCATATCAAAATTGCTCCAAATTTGCATTGGAAACACTTGGACCTTCTTATGGCTCCCAAATTCTCCATAATCTATTGTAATTACAGTTCAGCTAGATCATAAGTATGACCCTTCTTAACAATTTTGTATCCTACATCTACTACAATACAAGGTACACTATTGAGTCGGCTTGACTAGTAGAATTTATGGGATATGACCCTAACAAAAAATTCTACAAGAGGATCTTTGATGGTGTTAATAGTCATCTCTCTCTTATTCCATTTTTCCCTAGTGTTCTTCTCTATGGCTTCTCTAGAATCACTTCTTAGGGTTTTTGGTCATTCTAGGGTTGGGTACCCAATTACTCTATGTATAATTCTCTTAAATATTTTAATGGGTCCATCTTCTAACCATAGGTGTCCATCATGGATTCTAATTAACATAATTCTTATCCTTTTAGTTTTGAATATAGTGGGTAGATCTAGGGCATGGGTTAAGCCCTTCCTCTCAACAATCGGAAATTCTTCCTTCAATACCCTATTCTCACAATTTTTTTCATATGCCTTTTGAATCTCCATGTCACCAATTACACCTATTTTACATTAATAACACCTTCTAACATCTTGCACCATCACAACTTTCGGTAGAATTATAGATAAAGCTCTGGCAGGATCATTTTTGTATGCAACTTCAAGAATTAGTCTAAAATCTAGTTGTTTAACTTCATTATTGACCAATTGAACCTCAAACAACTCCTTATCCTAGGGTTTCCTAGAGCTAGATACCATTTTTGAAAAGTAGGGTTTCAAGACGTAAAAATTGCTTAACTACGTAGCTCAACACAAGTGTAAATACCTTAAATTAATGAAATGATGTTGAATCTTGGTTGGAATCTTTGCAAAAACATCAATCTCTACTTGGAAACTATTTCTACACTCTTCTTTCTCTTTCTTTGTGTTTGTGATGATGAAAAATGATTGAAAACTTGACCTTATACCCTTCATTTCATAGCATTTTAATGCTTAGTGCATATACAACTGTCCACTTAGTTCCTTATGCAATTCTACTCACTCGGCTTCCATTCATTTTCCAACACTCAGCATCCACTACTAACTCGGCTTCTACTGACTTTGGTAGACAACTCAACTTATACTATGATTTAATTTGGCAACAATGTGAAAATTTTGAAGATTTAACTTTGCATCTTTATTCATGTTGATCTATCCTTTTCATTACTGATTTAGTCTTGGAACTAGTGCATGATAAAACATTTAAATATCAACCTCGCATACCTTATTTTTTGTAGTTGGATGAAGTGTGACCACTTGACCTTTTAGGTGAAGTGATCCCTCCATTGGATGTGTTGCTTCCAACTTTTCTTTTCCATGTTCTACTCATTTCTCCTCTAATGTGTTCAACATCAACTTTCCCTTTTCCTTTGTTGAACTCAGAGTTGGGTGCCTTTGACCTAGTTGGGCAATACTTGCTGATGTGTCTAGTCTTTAGGCAACTAAAACAAGTGGTTTGACTCAACCACCTATCGTAGTTGCCACTAAAGTGTTTTTTTATGTAGTTCTCAATAATGTGTCCATATTCTTGATAGTAGTGATAGCTCTGCCTAGTGTTGCAGTCCCAATTGTATTGATGTCCATGATTATTTGTCTTTTTTGGTTGGTTTGGTGTCCACATAGGCTTTGATCTGCATTCAAAGGCTCTATGTCCATACTTCTTGCAATTGTAGTAGTGACCTTCAAATCTTGGTATCCTAATGGTTATAGCCCTGCAATCATATGCCTAATGACCTTGCTTATTGCACTTGTGACAATGACCCATGTTTTTAGGTTTATCATGTTGATTGACATTCTTGCTCCTACATACATTAGAGGTATGTCCCTTTTTACCACAAAAATGAAAAGTGGGTTTAGTATTCTTACCTTTGTCACTTCTTTCTTTTGCAATTTTAGATGACTCTCCTTTTTTAGTGCTAGTGTATCCTAGTCTTGAATTTTCATTGTTGGATCTTGGTGATTTTAGCAGCTATTTAAAGTACATGATGGCTTCATTAGGTTAGATGAATATTTCTACAATTTTTTTTTCTCTTCTCAAGTCATTTTGAAGTTGTTCATTTTGCATCTTTAGTGTGGAGATCTCAATGTCCTTGACATTCAGCTCATGATGGGCATTCATCATTTGGCTTAGGGTTTCTAGCTGCATGTTGTAAATTCTTGCAAGCTTAGTTGATTTTTTCTCTAGTCTCATCTTCTATCATAGCTTTATCTTCAATGGCTCTCTTCTTCTATTTAGTCACTTCACAAAGCATCATGGCTTGTGATTCTTGTTCAATCTTGAGAGTTCTAATCTCTTTTGCTTGAGCTCTATTCTTCTCCATCAGGTCTAAAATTGCTGCATCAAAATCCTTAGAATCTCCATTGGAAAAAACTTTTGAGGTTTCAATCTCCTTATACTATGTACCATTTTCAGCTATGGAGGTCTCTTTTCTTCTCTTTAGGGATTTCCTCAATTCTTCCCTAGATTCTTTTAAAGAATGTAGAATGAGATGTATCTCAATCTCCTAATTCTCTGTAATCTTCCCAAGCTTCTATACCTCTATTTCAAGATATTTTCTTTAAGCTGTAAGGCTTCTCCTTGTAAGAACTAGGTTCTAATTCCAATTTTTGAAATTTACAAGTGGGGAGAATACTTCTGAGAAGGGGGGGGGGGGGGTGGTGAATTAGAAGTACCAAACTTTCAGCTATGAAACTTTTAACTAAAATGAATACATGCATGAAACATTTCTAATTAACATGAAAGTAAATGCATGCATAAAAATAGACAACACAATATTTGATCACCCAAAAACCCTCCAAAATGAGAAGGTAAAACTGGGGTGGGGATGACACCCACAACTTATCACTATAGTAATATGTAACTTGTCAAGGTTACAGAATTTGACCATCATTAATGGTCTATCCTATGAAAGGCCTACCCTATTAAAGGCTCCAACACCCTATTAAAAGTGACCTATCTAAAGGATTTATAAACATTCACTTGGAATGTCACCTTGTTAAAGGATTTACAAAATGCTTGTTAAACCAACCTATCTTCATAGGATTTTCATTCTCCTAATACAATGGCTAGAAAGTATAGTAGAATGTGTTGACCTAATAACTTACAATCCTTAATTGTTGATTTTAGATCGATGTTCAGTCCATTCTAATCTGATCCTCGTTGATCTAATATGATTTTTTTTGTAGTATCGATACTCTGTTCTAATAACTGATACTTCAATGTTGTCCTTCTTCTAAGTCTTTATACCCCTTTCACTTGCTTCAAACTTCACTAGTATTCTCTCATGTATTCCCATACATTTCCATACATTATTGAATTATGGGGTTTTGACCTCTTAGGGTTAGGTATGAATCTACAATTGAGATTCATCCATCTTTCCCACTCAAATCTTTCCATTTTTCTGATTGGTTGCATGTTGATTTCATAGGGAATAAAAAAGATTCAATCTTATCTTTAAATCCTTTGAGATTCATCTTCTATCGACTCATAAATAGCTTACATATTAGTTTGTGAGGGCACAAACTCTTATGTTTATTTTTTATTACTCAACACTTACTGATTATAGATGCTCAAAACATATACAAATTATGTCTTGCTCGACACCTATAGACATTTTTTCTTTCTCGGAACCTATAGTTTACTTGGTAGTTGAAACTTGCTTGACATTGTCTATCTACTCGGCATCTGAATGACTTGGCACTTGATGAATTTTTAGCTTGGCACATACTATAACTTAGCATCTATATTATACTTGGCATCAACTTAGAAAATTTCTAAAGTATGTTGACACTCAATTGTCAAAACCAATCTGAAACCAATACTAAGTAATGAAAAAATGTTGGGGGGAATTATGGCAAATAGTGATAGATTGTGTGATTGGTTTGAGTTGTATAAAAAAATGTGAGCTATCTGTGGGACTATCAAAGAGAAGATTGAGAAGAACAATGATTTTTTAAGCTCAAGAAGACTACAAGATAGATTATACATGTAATCAACATACATAGTAATAGATATTTGGCTAACCAAGGATTTCATGACCATGCTAGTGCATCAGTAAACTTATCAGCTATAATTCAAAAGTGCTAGAGTATAAGGGAAGGAGAGGAATATTTGAAGTCAACTCAGAGAAAACTCACCAAGATGGATGATGGAGAAAAATTAATGATAAGCCTTGGTTTTCATACTCCTTGCTCTGGCAATTCATCAACAACATTCATTGGAAGGGAAGCTTACCAAAAATCAATGGAGGCCAAAATGATGTTTGAATTAGTCAAGTTTCCTCAAGATTGAACTCCTCAAAGTATTTTGAATTGCATCAAACCATTGCAGAATCTAAATGCACTATTGGATGTATCATTTCTTTTAAGTAAATCTTCCAAATATGGAAATTTGATGAAGTTAAAGGTCATCTACTATAACATTAAAAATCTTAAAACACCAAATGAAGAAAATTTAACATCTTAGGTATGTGTAGGATCATGGTCAACCAAACTATGCCCTTAAGTGGCAATGAACAATTAACAAATTAGGGTTATGTCAACTTGAGGTGCAATTTTAAACTTGTTACGAACTTTCAATCAAAACATTGTGAAAACAAAATCTATGGGAAATTAAATTTAGATTTTGAACTACTAGACCTTATTTGAAGAAAGAAAAAATTGATTGGTCAAAATTTTGAATTTAAATGCAATAATACAAAAAGTTCAAGACAAAAATAAGAAGTATGTGTGTATCTGACCACCTTAATCATAATCAAATGAGAATATTTTTTAATACGATCCTAGATTTAAGAAGTAGACTCATACTCAAGTGTGTAACATATTTTTGGGAATTTTTATTCCAAATAAATAATTAATTATGAAATTTCTACTATAGTATTTTTCGAATTTAAAAAAATCCATGTCAAACCACCTTAACTAATTCAAAAATTTCCAAAATTCAAATTTTCTTTTATTTTCCTTATAGTAGAAGAAGTATATAATGTGACACATCTTTTGTATTTCAAAAATGTTCTATCATTTGAAAGTTGCATTTATTTTTCAATCAGTTTGTGAATCAACATGTTATGTGTAACTCCATTAGAAAATAAATAATAATTGTTTACTAAATTCATAATTTGATAGAATTAAATTTATGAAAGATAAGAACATTCTTAAGATACCCTTTTCATTTCATTAAATTTGGATTAAAAAAAAGTCATCAGACATGTGTTTGAAGTAAAAACACACACAGAAGAATAGGCCAAAAACATGTTTGCAGGACATTTTTAAGTTGACCATGTAGGGTTGGTATCCAAAGCAATACTAGGCCTTATAAAAGTAATAATATCATGGTTTGGTATCAAGATGGGTGAGAAAAAAGTTAGAATAGATTTTGAAATGCTTTGAGGAGTTTCAAAACTACATATCTCTTAGATCACAACTTTTTGGCACACCATGATCCTACACACACCCTCCTATAAAAGATGATTGAATCTTAAATCATATCATAAGACATCCATTAGGAATTAGAGTATGTGACACTTGGAAAGTGATTTTAATCATCTTTTTAGTATTTAATTTATTTTTATTTTTATTTGTTTGATATGATTTTAAAGTTTGAACTTTATTTCTTGAACAAGATAAACGCGGTAGCAAAATCAAAATGCTATTTTGATTATTAGGCATATCAAATGCAAAGGAAAAAAATTGTTTTTGATGTTGATTTTGATGCTAGTCTAAGACTCTTCCCATAAAGAAAAATGAAATGAAGTTGTTTTTGCTCCATTATTTTTATATTTATATAGAAAGGAATTCAGGATCATTTGCTAAATGTTATTGTTGTAAATTTAGTACTTTTAACTCATGATTATAAAATTGGGCATTCAAATTTAACTTTTGTAAATTGAATTCATTGAATTCTATCAATTATCATGTGTTAAAAAGTTAATGAGAATGAATATGAATTTTATTGAATTCTATCAATTATCATTGAGTTACTAGTAAGTATTAATTCATTATTGACACATCATAGTGTAAGTGTTAAACTTGCCACATCATCTCATCATATGAATCTTCGGATTCCTCACCATCATAATCAAACAATCCATCATGCTCCATGTTTTCTCCAGTAGGCATATCTTTGTCATCTTGATAGTAATGCTCAACTTCAATATCAATGCTCCCAGTACCAATACCACTACTTGAGTCACTAATCTCATTGTTTGAAACATTTCCAAAACCTCTTATTTGGTGTTTCTTTTTCCACAATTTTAGTACCCTTTCATAAGGAAAAGTATTGATTATCTAGATGTATATAGCCTTAGACAATTTTTCAAATTCCTATCTATTTTATTTCCTACCTTTGATTTTAGGAACCCCAAAGCACTAAAAACTCTCTTATCCTCCATAAACCCCACTATCATGGTCAAACATAATTCAACAAGGTTGATAATTTCTTATATTCAATCTCGCAACACTTCGCTCTAAGCTAGATTTATTCAAATTTTTGTTAATGATCCTTCTTCTCTAGGGTTCTGCATAAGATCATATTGTTCCATCATTATAATGGAAAAATATCAAGACTGGTCTCTCTTAAATGAGATTCATCTAAAATTCCATTTATAGTCACACCATTTATTTCTTTTATTTTGCAAAATTGATCTATCAAAATCATTAATTTATCTCTAAAATTCTTAGGACTTATTAAACTCCATTAATGGGGAGACACAATACACATTGATTCAGGCAAGTCATGTCAAGAAAATCTTTCTCTAATTTTTGAGGAAAGATTACAAAAAATATCCTTTCCATAATTCATTACAGAGTCAACAATGTCTTCAAACACTTCCTTTGTAATAGTTAATTTTGGCTACGTGGGTTTCTTTCCTTTTCTCATGGACATGAGCCTTTGATAATAGTGCATTGGTATCTCAACACCCCATATATTGGCACATAATTCCCCCTTTGCATCAATCTTTAAAAAGTTATCAAGATTTTCAAAATCTATAATTCTCATCCACCTTGAAAGTTTTTCATCCATGCAAAATGAATCTAGATTTCTATAGAGATTATCAAGGGTTGTACATGTCATTTATGCTGCATATTATATTCTACAATATACATTAATATTTGTTGGATCTTCTTTATTATATTTCCCATTTCCTCTAGCATGGGGACAATGGTTTCTAATGTTAAGAGTGTGTCTACATTACTTAACCTTTCAAGTAGATTTCCATATTTCTATTGACCACCCTGATCATCGTGAGTTGATTCCATTGTACCAAGCAATGATTGATATTTAGATAAAACTCTATGAGCTGTTCCATCCAAAAAGATCCATTTGGCATCATTATCCTTAATCATATTTCTCCCATTAGTTAGGCCTTCAACAAACTAGTGAAATTGCCTAAATAGTTTAAAACTTTGAAAAAAGTTTCTATGGATCTCTTTGATTAAAACTTCATCTCTATATATTTGTGGAGAGTTGTTGAAAATTCAAAAAGCTAGATTCATTTTGTGGGCCATGCAGTGAATTCCAACAACATCAAGTGTAAGGAATTCTTTTGACTTTGTGACAAGACCATTCTTGTGGCCTTGCATTACTAAAGCTCCATCTGCTCCAACACACACCAACTTTTGTGCAATCATCATTTTACCTATACCTCCATATTCAATTAGGAAACTCTTTACTAATTCAAATATGTTTTTCACCATTAAATTATCCTTCATTTTAACAATAGTTGGTAGATTGGGTTGGCAAAAAAAATTGTGTATAGTGTAAACATGTATGCATACTAAGGAAGTATTGTCTATTATTGTAACCTTGTCCAAATATAATACAATGAAATTTAACTTTTAATTTTTCTTTGATATTTTCCTTTTCAACCTCAGCAAGAAAACTTGCCCATTCTCATTTTTTATTTACTGATCAGTGACTCCTCAAATAATAATAAAATTTTTCAAAGTGTAATAAACATCTACTTAACTATGGGTAATCTCTCACGATGCACCCTTTTCTTAAAATATAGAAGACAACACTTAACTGAAAAGCTTTACCCATTTCTTGAACTTACATTGCTTTTCCAAGAAGAGATTCAATGGAGCCTTTTACTTTAATAGGCTTTATCTATATTTTCTCCTAAAATTCTAATATTTATACATTCTTAACATGTTGACATCCCTCCTTGGTTTTCCATCTTGTCACTAATTTTTCCATTCCATCTATGATTTACTTCTCATAAACTTTACCCATATGCTTTTCTATGGTGTCAATTTTTAGTTGCAACCTCTTTTCCTTTTTATTTATCCTTGTGTGTATTGTACATCTACATTCTACTTGAGGCTCACCTTCTTTTGGATTGTGTGCAAGTTTAATGAATGGATACCTTGAGGCCCATTCTATTTGAAAATTTCTGATTCATAGATCCCAATGTCGATCATTTTTGGATTCAGTACCAATTTTTGCATTGTATTCTATTTTTCCCTTCCTTAGTCATGCATCATCACCATCTTTGGAATTTGAATTGAATTCTATTATATTATTCTGGGTACTTTGGGAATCGACCTTTAGATCTTGGCTACTCTAGATATTTACCTAAATATCTTCTTCAAGTTCATCGTGATTAGATATATTAGGTTTGCTAACTTCTTAAATATGAGCTAGTGGAACTGGTAGAGATAGTGGTTGGGAATCTTATAAATGCACTTGTGATGATGTAGCTTCCTAATTTTAGCCACCAAAATATGATGCCAAGGTGTGAGTGTGTTTGGCTAGCCTTTCTTGATTTCCACCACATGTAGGACTCTTACCCTTGTCCATGTTTGACATCTCCCAAGATATATAGGCTGCCATAAAATTCAATATGTTCAAAAACTGAGACTCAACTATAATCTATTATATATATTTATCTAAATAGTATTCATTGGTTGCACAACCTACACTATAAAATATAGATGTCCTAGGTCTCCCTGGTTACGACATGACTCAATGGTACTGGTCACTAGTCCTAGATGATAAATGACCACTAATAGTCAAACTTGTATGTACTAAATATAATAAATAACTAAAATTATAGAGAATAGATAGATAGGGGTCTGAGTTAGTTAACTTTGGCTATAATACAGTTATCACACTCGCCACTTCCTTGGAAAAGATCTCGGCAATATGAGAAATTGAGACTTCACTACTAATTAGAATTAGGAAAACCTACTGATCTATGAATGTATTTATACCACTCTTTTTTGGTGAAATCCGTAGGAATATTATAGTGCATACAAAATATTTGGCAGAGTTCGCATAAGAGAAACCCATATTCTAGAATTTCTAAGGCAAATATGGTTCATCCATTATGTGGCCATGCATAATATACTTGGAAAATTTGAATTTGTGTAGACACTAGTCCATATATTTGGGGGCCAAATGTCATCCCTCTCCTAAAATATTTTTTAAAACCAAGGGTGAATTGAGGTCATCCAAAAAGTTACGCTTGGGAAATCATAGGAGAATGTATTTAATTTGTTGTGTACCAAAATATTTCTGATTGGCTATTTCATTTTGAAAGGAGATCCGATGGCATAAATCCTCTAGTGATTGACTTGGGGGTTTGACTTATGTTTGGTAAACTTGAGGCAATGCACAAACCCACATATGCATAAAAAAATTTCCAAACTTATCTTGGTTGATCGGAAATAATCACCAAATGGAAAATATTTTCCACCATAGTGAACCCTATAATTCAAAACATGATATGAAAGAATATTGAAAGCACCCACAATATCATTCACCATGTCTTCCTCCAAATGGAGGAAAACATTATTATAGATAGAAAAGATATCATCTACCTTAGGAATTGGTCCACAACTAGGAATAGGAACCATATACCCTACCACATCCCTAGTAGCATACAATTAAGATCCATGAGACACCCTAGTGCTAACACCCATTCCATCCCTAATGCTTACACAAATACCTAATCCAAACACACCAGTATTAGCAATGATACCAACAGCCAAAAAAAATCATAGCTCCAATAATGCTTGTCAACACTATCACTTGTATCAACACCTAAACTAGTTATACTAGAGCCAACAATAATACTAGAAGATGACTAAACCCTAGCACCAACACCATTACAAATGCTAACACCTATGCCAACACTTGTGTCAATACCGAACTAGAAGCTCTAGTGCCAACAATGACACCAACCATAAAAAAAACCCTTGTTCCAACACCTACACCAATACTAGACCCAAAACTAATACTAGCCCCTAAACTATCCACAACAATACCAATAGCATCACCAGCTAATGATAAAACCCTAGTGCAAACATCTGCATTAGCACCAACACTAACTCCAACTCTAGTAGCCATAACAAGAGAGAAGGTTAAAAGTTTATCAAGCAAAAAAATTAAAAATATCAATAGAAAAATTTGGGAGCTAGAATCAATGAAAGATATATGATTTTCATGGGGCTTAGAAAATTGTTGGAACCAAGTAGAATGCATTTTAAAAATGTGGAAGGAAGAACCCATTAATGGCTTGGAGGTTCAATCATAAGCTTGATTACCAATTTGAATTTCTCAATAACAAATGTTTTGTAACTCCCTACTCAGGAACCCAAAAGAAATAAACTTAATATGTTACAAAGTTTACTGAACTATTTTTTTTAAATTTTAAACAACATCAAGTAACAATAATGCAGAAGCAATATATACATACACATCAAGAACACATAATCAATTACAAATATAGTTTCAATTCTTCAACGGTTACTTCATGTTGAGTCAAAAATGTTTATAATAATTAGTTTAAGTCTTAAGTACAATGTCATGATTACAAGAAAATAACAGATACATCATCACATAAGAAAATTCATAAGTGCAACTAATAATATGAAAGCACATCTAATGAATAGCATCCACTGCACATGTCACAAGTTATGTGAAAATAGATAAATGTAAATCATAATACAATAGAATATCCTATAAGATCTCAAAACACATGATGCATAGATACATCAAACAAATATAAGTCTTCAAGATAAGCAGAAGAATGATAATGATACCACTGTATCAAGGAGCATCCAACAATTGTCAATCTAAGGGGGACCCAAATGGTAAGAATACACTATCTCCCAACCATATAGTCACCTAATCAAGCTCTCACTCCCACCATGCAGGAGAGATAATGTATGATCCACACATAGATAATCAAATTATAAAATAATTCTAAGAAAGGAATCTCGATAGCCAAATCGACCTCAAGGGTAAACTACTCAAGAAGAAAAGATGATCAAAATTGAAAGGACACTCATTTCAATACTAACATCTCATACCAAGACAACATACAAATACCAAGACCAAATATATACAACCACCTCGAAATCAATGTCAAGTGTCACAAGCACAATGACCAATAGATAAAAAGTGTCCTTAATAAAAGTAAACTACAAATCACTAACTCCAACAATAAAAACACCACTAACAAATAACTAATCATTTAGTAATAAAAGTCAACTATCAACAATAAATAACATCTAATCAATGAGCAAGAACTCATTATAAATACATCATCAAAAGTAATATCCAACAAGTACACCACTAGAGGCAAATATAAAAAAATCATGGAGACTCAAGCTACATACTATGGAGTGACATTACATGAGCCAACTCTAAGGTTATCTTTGTAGACTCTAAAGACCCTAGGCCCCTAGTGACTCTATGTGAAACTAGAATACCCTCTTGTGATGATGATGAAACTAGTCATACTCTCAAGGTATCATCTACATCTCATCCTTAGTCTATACAAGCACTCAAGGCATAGACGAGGAAAAATAGGCAAGATATTTTAATTACTATGTTATCATTTGTTACACAACATACAATGAGTTACCTTAGCAGCCACTTTGGACCCTGGCCCCCAATGCAAGCCACTCCCATAGACATGCACCTAGATTACCTTCCCAAAAATCACAAACCACAATAGTCTCCCATACCACAAGAGTAATATTGATCAAATTTGGTTCCTTAATAGGCAACCCAAAAAATAACATTGGTTCTCAAAACCCAAGTTCTCATAAAGCTCAATAGCATAAAGCTCATAACATATAAATCTTAATTCAAATCATACAGTTCATCATGACATCCAGTCAAATAATAATAAAGGAAATCTAAAAAAAATGCCTCTAGTGCACATCTTAACTTGGCCAACTAAACAACCCACAAAGAAAAACCATCACGAAAATAAATATTAAACACATAGTTTTCAGCCACATGATTTAATTCCACCACTTTCTCTTATTTAGTTTGGGTCATAAGGATGTGTTTAAAAATAAAGTAAAAATATACATATTAATATAAATTGTTGTGTTAATATACTTATTTAAAATAATAAGTATTTAAATACCTAATCATTTTGTGCATATAAAATATCATGTAATATTATCATGTTATTAATTTAAATAATCTTAAATATAAATGATTTAATTAATAACATAACTGTATATTATTAGATTAAATACTAATATCAATTTCATTCCTAATATATTAATTTGACTTCTATTTAAGTTCAATATTAATATTTACTTTTCTTTTAATTCATAATGCAAATAGAGATAAATTATAAATTTAATTTAATTATTTATAATTTCTCTCATAAAGTCAAATAGTTATTAACTAAATGATTACAAAGTGAACTCTACCACAACTTTTGTTAAAATATAATAAAATTCTAAATATTTATATATTAACCTCCCTCTTGCATTAATAAATAAAAATTTATTTATATGCAACTAAGAGTTTAATTAGACTTAAATAATTTCACTAATACTAACATTCACTTTATAACTAAATAAATAATATTTATTTAATTTTATAAATTAATAATTAAAAAAATTATTTTTTTAAAAATAAATAAATCTAAAAATTAAATTATATAAAATAAAAATGCACATGCAATTGGTATTTTCACATGTCTTTGATCTCTCAAATCATGCAACCATACTATACTTAGTTTTCTATTTTTAGCATATTTGTTGTCACGTGCATGCAACCATACTATACTTAGCTTTCTATTTTTAGCATATTTATTTTCACATGCATGTAACCTTACTATATTTAGCTTTCTATTTTTAGCATATTTGTTTTCACATGCAGACATAAGTTTAGTTACAACATGTTTTCCTCTCAATTAATCTTTTTCCTTTTTCAAATAAATTTTGCAATTAAATTATTTTAGATATAAGAATAATATTTATCTATATTTGGAAAATTCATGATAATTTCATGGTTCTAATGACAAATTTAAAGTTGAAACCCTAACTATTCAATTTATTATTTTTTTCCAAATTTTAATAATCAAATTTTCCTTATATTACAAAGGGGTTTATAAGAATACAATTATAATAATTTTCTATAGTTTTTTCTATAATTTTTCTCAATCAAGTTTTCTTGATTAATTAGTTTTTTCTTTTCAAAATCGACAACATAATTCTTTATTCAACAATCACTATAGTAAATTAATAAGCAATATGCAAACACCCACAAAAAACATGAAGTAGACAGGTCTTTTATAAAATTCTACAACGAGTTTTCAAACCCTACCTCAAAACCACAATTAAAATCTGAGACAATCTGTGAATGGATGCAAATCCAAACCCTCTAAGATTTTTAACAATTCTTTTGATTCAATTCTGAATTTTGCTCCCTAAAACTTGTGTAATTGCAAAATGAGCTCTAGATCTCTGATAAAGAGTTCTCCCCTAAATTGGAACTCCAATTGTGCAATCACGAGAGGGGACTCACTGATCAATTATTGTTTATTACTTTATTACCTTTAACCTTTTCATGCACAACTCTTTTAGATATTTAATTATAAAATATGTTAATTTAAAAAATTATCTTTCTCTCTTTAATTAATTTTAAAACATTTTTAATAATATATTTATTAATTTAATTAATAACATTATTTAAAGTTTATTATTAAAATAAAACTCCTAAATAATTATCATTAAATTAAATAAATATAACTATGACACAATTAGAGCTATAATTTTATCTTTAAATTTTATCCTTTTATATTTTATTTTCCTCAAGTTTATTAATTAGTACAAGGACTAATTAAAGCATAGTTTTTTAATTTAAATTAATAATAATAATCAAAGCTCATTGTTTAAATGCAACTCTAATTTAATTATTATTAAATAAATAATTATAATTAAACAATATTAAATCTTTAATGTTTTAATATTTTAATCCTCTTTTTATCCAACTTCTCAAATTGGACTTTTAAATTAAATATTTTAAAATACATATTTAATTAATCAATAATTAATTAAATATCATCATATTCTAATTTCTCTTTAACCAATTTTCTAAAAAAAGACTTCTAAATTAAGGCTTTTAAATTAAAGCACATATTTAATTAGTTTTTAATTAATCAAATATTATCATGCTTTAATATTTTCTTTTTAATCAAATAATATTTAATAATTCTCAATATTATATGTTTAATCAAAATATTATAATTAAATCATTTACCAAATAAATCACATAGCATAATTCACATAAAAGCAACATTACAAAAACAAACCAAAGCTCAAAATCAAACAACATGAACAAAGATAAACTCTCAGATTTTAAAAAGGGTGGAAAGTCAGTTATAAGTCATCCTTGCAAGATAAGTATTTAGGTTGTGGATGGGATTGGACCTAAACATTATCTCCCCATTCTTACCATTGAGTTATTGTGATAGGGCATGGTCATCCTGGCAATTACGGGAATTCAATTCCTAGTACCTATATTTTGCATAAAAGACAAGCATGTACATGTATATAAATATATCTAAACTAAACAAGCAATGGAAAGGAGGCCAAACCCTAAGGGAATGTCATCTAGAATGTTGCAACAGAGAATGAACGTCCTCTATTGCCAAAAGAAGAAAGTGTGATTCACACATCCAAGCTCTTATCAAATGCAAGTCATAATCATCCCATGATCAGCAATGAGACTTTCAGCCCTATTTATCCTTTTCTTCATCCTTCTGGAAGGAACTAAAACATTAATTAATTGCAAGAGCTAGAAGCTTCCTCCTTCCAATAATTAACGTGTACCCTAAAAATTCCTCCCTGACAATAATTAATTAAATCACGAGAGGCTTCCATCCTTCCAATAACTAATACATACCCTAGAAGCTACTCCCTTGTAAATAATTAAATTAATTAAATACAAAGTCACCTTTAATTTTTAATTGAATGACTTTATAAGAAATTAATTTAATTTCTTATTATCCTCCACTTAGACTTTGGAAAACATGAGAGCTAAAAGATGGGATCATTACAAGTACATCATGTATATCCCGACTAGTAGGTGACTATGACTCCCTCCCTTAACCACATCAATCACGACAAATAGAAAGATAAAATAGACACATGCAAGTATGGGGTAAGTACAATAACAATTATAAGTCAAACATCAAATGCTTAGATAAAATAATGCATCATTATGAATATGAAGTAATCATCATTGAAGCATCATCTAACATTGCTATGAAAGAAATTATATTGATTAGTTTTACGAATCATTAAAGTATAATTAATGCACTAGTAACCATAATCATTAATCAATATGTAAAATATAATCAAGTCAGTAATTCTTTATTGATATACATGTAATCCAAGTCATGAAATATTTTCATAATTATAAATACAATACCCTTGAAACTAACATATGCATAAAATAGGCACAAACGTAGTTTGGTAAGTATTATGGAAAATAAAATTATAGGTAGGCACTACATGTTTATGGCCACAATTTATTTTTTTTTAAAAGTGGAAGTGTGAAAAGCGATAAGTGGCATTTATGGTAGATGTTTAGAAATTAATTTCATCATTATCAAGGATTTCAGTGTCATTATTCATCACTCAAAAAAAGAGGGGGCATACAAAAATTATTTGAACTTCAAATTGACTTCAGGAATTGGGTGACAAAGGAGAATCTTTTAGAGGTTGAGTTGAAAATGGAACATTCAAACAGAATAATAGAAGAATTGGTTTTAGTCATATACCTAAAAAGTAAGATAGATTTTTCTACAAAGATGACCTGACTACTTTCTCCCTTGATCTTGAAACATTCATTTCTCCCATCTTAGGATATGATCACTTTCCCATTCAAATGAACATTTTAGGAGAAAATAAATTATTATTACACCCATCAAAGTTTGAGAGCATGTGGATAAAAGATGAATAATTGGTTGTATTAACAGACATATGCATCAACTATTTGTTAGAGGGAACCATATCATTTTATTTTTTATCTAAACTAAAGAAAATTGAAGGCAAAATACTTAGTTGGAAAAAAGATCATTTCAAAAACAATTTTGAATTAAAGAATTTGATTGAACAAAACATCAAGGAACTCAATTAATAAGTAATAATATAGCGTAATAATGTTGGGTCTTCCCCCTCATCGGTTGGAAGACCATCCAATTTGTAGAAAAGAATAGTTGAGCCAAATAGAGGCATTGTTGATGGTAGTCACAAAACCATCCTTGAATTTAAAAAAATCATAAATTATGAAGATAATCTCTTGGAATATCCGAGGGTTAAAAACCCTCATAAACATGACATTTTGAAAAATATGATTAGGGAAAATAGGCTAGACATTTTTATTATTCAAGAAACCAAGATGTGGAAGGATAAGGTGGAATGTCTTCCTATTTTCAAGGCATGGAGGATTATTGGAAATGCTTCTAAAGGAGCTCCGAGCAGGATGGTTGTTTTTTGGATTAATAGATGGATTCAAGGGGAGCTTATCTCTCAAAATAGAAATATGATGAATGTTAGATTCTTTAACTCATAAGATGATTTTATCTGGGTCCTTACTAATTTCTATGCCCCCAACTCCAAATGGGGAAGGAAGGCCTTGTGGGAAGAAATTTCTACTTAGAGAAAGCTTTATTACTAAGGAGAACTGGATGGTGATAGGGGACTTCAATACCCCTTTAAAAGAATCTAAAAATTTGGGGGGCAGCCAAACCAATCTGGATAATAGATTAGATTTAATGAACTTTATTGATCATCATCTTCTTCATGATCTTGACTTGAATAGGACTTAGTACACCTAGACTAATAGAAGAACTAGAAAGGATCTTATTCAAGTTAGGTTATATTTTGCTCTTATTAGTAATGACTAGTTCTTGAATTATAAATGTGTACATAATGCTCAAGTTCGGGTGGGATTAGATCATTACCCTATTTTTCTAATTGTTGTAAGCTCAACTTTCATAAAAAATTACCCTTTATATTTGAGAAAATGTGGACTCTTCATCCGAACTTTGAGACTCACATTAAGGAGTGGTGGCATATCAGAGTGGAAGGTACAACAATGTTTAGAGTGGTAACTAAACTGTAAAATGTCAAGAATATTAAGAAATGGAATAAACATACCTTTGGCAACATCTTTGAGAGAAAATTTTTATTTTGGAGGAACTTAAAGATATACAAGAGAGGATGCAAACTAATAAGTATGAGGTGGTCTCAAGGGAGGAGGAAAGTAGCAAACTAGTTGAACTTCATGACCTTATTTATGAGGAAATGTTCTGGAGACAATGTTCTAGAAAGGTCATTTTGAAGGAAGGTGACCAAAATACTAAGTTCTTTCATTTGACTACTTTAAAGAATAGGATGACTAATAGAATATCTAGACTCAATACAAATGAGGGTTTGACTGATAATGAAGAGATTATCAAAAGGGAGGCTATGGAGTTTTTCAGCAAACTACTTCAAGGTGACCCTAATTTGGATTTGGATAAGCAGAATATGTTTTTGGGGTGCATTCCAACTTGTATCTCTGAGATTAAAATCTGTCCCTCACTTCTATTCCTTCCATGGATGAGATTTCTAAGGATTTTTTCTCTTTCAAGGGTGATAAAGCCCTTGGTCCTGATCGATTTCCTTTTTTGTTCTTTCATAAGTATTGGTATATCATTGGTGCCAATATTTTTAATGGTGTGAAGGAATTTTTTGGTACTAGAAATATCCTTAAAGAGTTAAATGGCACCTTCATTGCTCTTATTTTAAAGAAGTCAGGCATGGATAGATTGGATCAGTTAAGGCCTATTATCTTGTGTAATTCTTTTTATAAGATTATCTCTAAGGTTCTTACTCTCAGAATTTTATCCCTTCTTCTAGCTATCATATCATGTTGCATTGCCCCTTTACCAAGAAGCTTTGGGATAAAGTTTGTAGCTTATTGAAAGTGGATTGAGTTTTCCATGCTACTATTCAATTGTTCTTCACTAGTTGGATGGCTCCTTCCAAGAATGCTTTGATTGTCAAACTATGAGACTTCATTCCTCTTTAACTATGTTGGGGCATTTGGAAGGAGTGCAATGATAGGATTTTTAGAGGAGTTGAATCCAATCCTATTAGGGTTTCTATAAAATTAAGGTTCTTATGATTGAGAATATTAAAATTACTAGTTTTGGACAACAACCTTGTAATGAGTGGGAAGACTCATTTTTTAATAGCTAGAACCTAAGTATTTTGGGAATGGATATTAAGGAACCTAATCTAAGGGATAATGCAAGATGGGATTTTCCTTTGGCAAATTGGTCCAAGATAAACTTTGACGGGGCCTCAAAAGCTAACCCAGGAAAAGCAGGATGTGGAGTTGTTATTAGAAACTCTAATGGTGACTGTATGGGATGCATGGCTATTCCAATTGGGGATCAAACCAATCATGCGGTAGAAGCCTATGCTTCTCTTCATGGTCTTATCTATGCTAAAATTATGAATTTGAGGAAGATATGGGTGGAAGGTGACTCCCTCAACATTATTAATTGTTTAAATAAAATTACTAAACCATCATGGACAATTAGAAACATTATCTTCAAGGCTATTCACATTATAAATTCTTTTCAAACATACATTTTAACTCATAATTTTAGAGAAGCCAACCATATTGTTGATTGGGCTATGAACGTGGCCTACTTTAGTGATCATAAAATCATTTGGGATTATTATAAGTCCTTACCTCCAGATGGCCGCCAATTTATCGATTATGATAAATGGAGATCTAGGTAAAAATATTTTAATTATGATGGTGTTAGTAATTTATAATTATGAGGACTACTCTTTTGGCATGTGGTGGGTTATGATTTTTAGAAAGTCAAGAATTTTGCACAGATTCTAGACAATTTTTTCCATTTCTCTATTTGATTGTGGTGTGGCCTTTTGTTACAGAGTGATTTGGGGGTTTTAGAGAACGAAAACCAGCAAATTTGGTGAAGTGAATATGGGAGGAAAAAGGAAAAGGGTGGAGCTGGCAAGCTGCTCAAAGTGGAGGAACAAGATAGAGGTCTGGGATATTTTAAGGTGCAAAAATTTCACAGAGTACATGGAAAGGCTTAAAGGTAATAATCCTACCATTATTTACCAATTTATTAAATCTTGGAAGGATGGCTCTATTATGGTTGGTAACTAGTGAATGGATGTTACTAAAGAAGTAATTGCAAAGGCCATGGGGTTGGACATGGACAAGATTGACTTTTATCAAGAGAGGAAGCTCTCGAATAGGGCCATAGACATATTTATGGACAAAAAGTAGGAGAAAAGCTACTTGGTGAAAATAGGTAATTCATATTTCAGCCCAACCTCTATTTCTTGACCATGGTGATTTGTGATTTTTGTGATAATGAAATATCTCACTTTAGATGGGGGATTTACTAAGTTGTATGGGTACCATTTTATGTTGGAAAATCACTTTAGGCATGATGTTAGGATCAACTTCCCATTTTATTTAACACAATCTCATAGCATTCCCATATAGGCTATTTAGAAAGACTCGAATGGTGAGCATATTTTCCATGAGGGTCTTATGGTCCTTATAATGAATGTGTTAAAATCTAAGAAGATTGAGAAACCCAAGGGTAGTTTGAAAGGGGTAGACCATGATATAGAATGGAGTCTCCCAAATAAGGGTTATGATTTGGATACCCAAGATGAAGCTGAGGGGGGTATGGGGAGTTTGAAAAAGGGCTCTGGCTGTAGCTCTAAAAAGAAGAAAAAGATGGTTGTTGACTGTGATTCTGACTGGGAAAGAAATTTCATGGAGGAATTAGTGAGAGATCACTATAATAAAAGGAGTGGAGGTAAAGGAAAGGGTGTTTAGGGCTTTCAAGATGACCAGGCCTCTCCCCCTTCTGATGATGAGCATCTGGGGATGTTGAATATGGGGATGCTAATGATGGCAGGGTTTTGGAGGACTTGGCAAGGGGCCCCAAGCAGATTAAATAATGGTCCTACTTATTTGGGGTATGCCCTACTTGCAAGTCTTCTTTCCCACTGGTTAGGGATATATCTACAAGGAATAAAGGTATGTACTCAATCAAAATCCATGATTAGATTATTGACAAAAATATTTCCTATATGGACTCGACTCTAGTTGGGAGATTCATTAGGGCCAAACCCAATATTGAAGGTGTGCAGGCCTTTGTTAATAAAAAATGGATCTTGAAAGGACAAGTCAAAATTTTAGCGATGGCCAAAGGGTATCTCTCCTTTTTTTTTTTTCTTGTGAGGAGGATAACCAGGATATCCTCTATAGTAGTCCTTGGATTATGGGAAAGCATACCCTATTGTTACATAAATGGACTCCCAACCTTTACTCTTTGGATGAAACTACTATTCAAGCCCCTATTTGGGTTAGACTACCTAGTCTCCCTCTTGAGTTCTGGGTGGAAGATGTGTTTAAGGGCATTGCTAATACTTTTGAGGAGCTCCTCTCTTTAGATCTTGTGATTGTTTCTAGGAGGAGACTAAACTTTGCTAGATTTTCTGTTGGAGTTTCAAGAGGGATGGATCAGCCTAAATCTATCTGTTTAAAATCTAAGCTTGGAATCTAAGACCAATGGATTGAGTTTGAGTCTATTCCTTTTACCTACTTTCATTGCAAAAAAGCTATTCACGGGGCCAAGAAATGTCCTTCTTTGAAAGGAAAGTCTAAGAAGGTCAAGAAAGTGTGGATGAGAAAGGAACTCTCTAAGGGTGTTGGGGTAGATTTAGGCATGTCTACCTCCCTAAATGATCAGTCTAAGTATTCAAATGGTGGTGTGGTTGGGAGTGAGACTATAGGTATGGAGGTTCCCCCAAGACCTTTTGGTGATGGTGCTCCTCTTCAAGAATAGTTAGAAAGCTCAAACTATGATGTGGGGGCTCCCCATCCTAGTTTGGATTCACCTATGGAGATAGAGAGTGGCTTTGATGCCTCTGCCCAAGTTATATCAGAGATCCCTAATAGTGACAGTTTGAAGAGAAACCTAGAAGATAGGGTGATCATGACCGAGGAGGGGAGGGATATTGTCAAAGAGGGGACCCAAAAGGATATAGTTCTACCTACAGAGCATAGGGTTTAGGAGACTATGATGTCTGGAAACTTTGTTAGAGGTGAAGTTGAGGACCTTCTAATTGTTTCTCATGATGAGGAAGCAGTGTGGGAAGAGGATAGTTCTAATGCCAATTGGATTTTAGTTGGAAAATAGTCTAAAGGTAGGAGGAAAGGTGGTAAAAAAGATAAGGAGATTGCTCCATCCAAAAATAATAAGAAAGGGCCCAAAGCAGATTCAAAAAAAGGGGAGTCTAAAACTTTTAAGGGTAGACATGGATGTTCTTCTTCTATACTTGTTGGAACTACCCTCAAGAATGGTGATGTTGGGTCTTCCCCCTCATCGGTTGGAAAACCATCCAATTTGTAGAAAAGAATAGCTAAGGAAAATAGAAGCATTGATGATGGTAGTTAGAGAACCATCCTTGATTCAAAAAAAATTCATAAATTATGAAGATAATCTCTTGGAATATCTATGGTTAAATAACCCTCATAAACATGACATTTTGAAAAATATGATTAGGGACAATAGGCCAGACATTTTTGTTATTCAAGAAGCCAAGATGCTAAAGGATAAGGTGGAATATCTTCCTATTTTCAAGGGAGGAATATTTATTGGAAATCTTTCTAAAGGAGCTTTAGGTAGGATGGTTATTTTTTGGATTAATAGATGGATTTAAGGGGAGCTTATCTCTCAAAACATAAATATGATGAATGTTAGATTCTTTAACTCAAAAGCTGATTTTAGCTGGGCTCTTACTAATGTGTATGAACCCAACTCCAAATGGGGAAGGTCTTGTGAGAAGAAATTTCCAATCAGAGAAAGCTTTTTGCTAAGGAGAACTAGATGGTGATGGGGGACTTCAATACCCCTTTAAAAGAATCTGAAAAATGGGGGGGTAGCTAGACCAATCTGGATAATAGATTAGATTTAATGAACTTTATTGATCATCATCTTCTTTGTGATGTTGGCTTGAATGGGATTGAGTACACCTATACTAATAGAAGAATTGGAAAGGATCTTATTCAAGTGAGGTTGGATCGTGCTCTTATTAGTAATGACTAGTTCTTGAATTATAAATGTGCATGTAATGCTCAAGTTTAGGAGAGATCGGATCATTACCCTATTTTTCTAGTTGTTGATAAGCTCAACTTTAATAAAAATTTCCCCTTTAGATTTGAGAAAATTTGGACTCTTCATCCAAACTTGGAGACTCTCATTAAGGACTGGTGGGGTATCAAAGTGAAAGGTACATCAATGTTTAGAGTGCTAGATAAACTAAAAAATGTCAAGAAGAATATTAACAAATGGAATAAACATACCTTTGGTAACATCTTTGAGAACAAAAAAAAGATTTTGGAGGAACTTAAAGATATACAAGATAGGATTCAACTAATGGTTATGAGATGATCTCAAGGGAGGAGGAAAGTGGCAAATTGGTTGAACTTCGTGACCTTATTTCCAAGGAGGAGATATGCTAGAGACAGTGTTCTACAATTTTTGAAGGAAGGTGACCAAAATACTAAATTCTTTCATTTGACTACTTTAAAGCATAGGATGGCTAATAGAATATCTAGACTCAATACAGATAAGGGTTTGATTGACAATGAAGAGATTATCAAAAGGGAGGCTATGGAGTTTTTCAGCAAACTTCTTGAAGGTGACCCCAATTTGGATTTGGATAAGCTGAATATGATTGTGAAGTGCATTCCAACTTCTATCTCTAAGGTTTAGAATCTGTCCCTCACTTCTATTCCTTCCATGCATGAGATTTCTAAGGATGTTTTCTCTTTCAAGGGTGACAAAGCCCCTGCTCCTGATGGGTTTCCTTTTTTGTTCTTTCATAAGTATTGATATATCATTGGTGCTGATATTTGTAATAGTGTGAAGGAATTTTTTGGTACCAAAAATATCCTTAAAGAGTTAAATAGAACCTTCATTACTCTTATTCTCAAGAAGTTAGGCATAAATAGATTGGATGGCCACTGATCAAATCATTAACTAGAGAAAAAGTCAAATCTACTTTATTAATGTTAGTGAGGCAAGGAAAAATAAGATCAAAAAGATAATAGGCTTTGAGATTGGCTATGTGCCTAGATCCTATCTAGGTTTATCTTTGGGTTTAACCCCTCCCAATAGCTTTTGGAACTCACTGATTGATAAAATCCACTCAAAAATTTCTAGTTAGAAAGGTTCTCTCCTCAGTCAAGCTGGTAAGGTTATTTTTTTGAAGTCTATCATACAAAGTGTTCCGCTTTATGCTTTGAGTGTCTCTAAAATTTTGAGAAAGTTTGTTCTTGCTATTGAGAAAATTTAGAAGACTTTCTTATGGACTGGAACGGAGATCAAAAAAAGACTTCCTCTAATTGCATGGGAAAATGTTTGTATGCCCCGGGACAAAGAGTTACTACAATGAATGAATTCTTATTGGAAAAATTATTATGGAGATGACATAAGGAAGAGAGGGAATTGAAGAACATTTGGGTTGATAAATATAATAGGGACCACTTTGATTTTAATCATTTCCTTAATAGTGAGTTAAAACAAGGGGGGTCTATGATCTAGAAGAATGCTCAAAAATTCAAAAATATTTTAAGGAAAGGGGTTAAATGGAAGGTGGGTAATGGTAGAAGAGTTCCTTTTTGGAAAGACATTTGGATCTTGGACCACCCATTTTGTGATGATCTAAGGTGGAACAGGTATATGGAGCAATGTAAGAATTAGATTGGTACTTTTGTAGTTGATTATTGGAAGGATGATATGCGAGTGGATCTTAATCATGTGGATCATAACTTGGTTGAGCTTGGTAAGTGCCTAATGCATTCTTTTTAAACCATAAAGAGGATTATCTGATATGGAATACTGACCCCAGTGGTATGTACTCTATTGCCTCTACCTATGCTAATTCTTTCGATGATCGTGATGAACCCTGCTAGGCCAAGGCTTGGGTGAAAGGCATGACACCCAATGTTAATATCTTCTTGTGGATTCTTCTACAAAATAGAATTCTGACTCTTGATAATCTTAAGAAGAGAGGTTTCATCATTATAAATTGATGTGTTCTCTGCAAGAATGATGGGGAATTGGTTGATCATATCATGTTGCATTGCCCCTTTACCAAGAAGCTTTGGGATAAAGTTTGTAGCTTATTGAAAGTGGATTGGGTTTTACATACTACTATTCAATTGTTCTTCACTAGTTGGATGGCTCCTTCCAATAATGCTTTGATTGTCAAACTGTGGGACTTCATTCCTCCTTATCTATGTTGGGGCATTTGGAAGGAGTGCAATAATAGGATTTTTAGAGGAGTGGAATCCTGTCTTGATTAGGTTTTCTATAAAATTAAGGTTTTTATGATTGAGAATATTAAAATTACTAGTTCAAGAAAGCAACCTTGTAATGAGCAAGAAGATTGGGTGTTTAATAGTTGAAACCTAGGGATTTTGGGAATGGATATTAAGGAACCTAATCTAAGGGATAATTCTAGATGAGATTGTCCTCCAATGAATTGGTTCAAGATAGACTTTAACAGGGCCTTGAAAGGTAACCTAGGCAAAGCAAGATGTGGAGTTGTTATTAGAAACTCTAATGGTGACTATGTGGATGCATGGTTATTTCAATTGGGGATCAAACCAATCATGTGGTAGAAGTTTGTGCTGCTCTTCATGGTCTTCTCTAGGCTAAGAGTATGAATATGAGGAAGATATGGGTGGAAGGTAACTCTCTCAACATTATTAATTATTTAAATAAAATTACTAAACCATCATGGATAGTTAACAATATTATCTTCAAGGCTATTCACATTATAAATTATTTTCAAACATACATTTTAACTCATAATTTCATAGAAGATAATCATACTGCTGATTGGGCTACAAACATGGCTTGTTCTAGTGATCATAAAATCATTTGGGATTTTTATGAGTCCTTACTTCTAGATGGTTGCCAATTTATCAATTATGATAAATGGAGATCTAGGCAAAAATATTTTAATTATGATGGTGTCAGTAATTTTTAATTATGAGGAGAGCTCTTTTGGAGTGTGGTGGGTTATAATTTTTAGAAATTTAGGCATTTCACATGGATTCTGGGAAATTTTTTCCATTTCTCTATTCGATTGTGGTGTGGCCTTTTGTTATAGAGTGATTTGGGGGTTTCAAAGAAAGAAAACCAGAAAATTTGGTGAAGTGAATATGGGAGGAAAAACAAAAAGGGTGGAGCCAGCAAGCTACTTGAAGTGGAGGAACAAGACAGAGGTCTGCGATATTTTAATGCACAAATATTTCACACGATACATGGAAAGGCTTAAAGATAACAATCCTACTATTATGCACCAACTTATTAAATCTTGGAAAGATGGCTCTATTATGGTTGGTAACCAATGAATGGATGTTACCAAAGAAGTAATTGTGGAGGCCATGGGCCTGGACATGGACAAGATTAACTTTTATTAGGAGAGAAAGCTCTTAGATAGGGCCATAGATGAATTTTTGGAGACAGAGCAAGAGAAAATCTACTTGGTTAAAATAGTTCATTCTATTTCAACCCGGACTCTGTTTCTCAACCATGGCAATTTGTGCTTTTTGTGATAATGGAATATCTCACTTTAGATGGGAGATTCACTAAGCTGTATGGGTACCATTTTATGTTGGCAAATCACTTTAAGCATGATGTTAGGATCAAATTGCCATTTTATTTAATGCAATCTCTTAGCATTCCCACTCAAGCTATTCGGAAAGACCTGAATGGTGAGCATTTTTTCCATGAGGGTCTTATGGTCCTCATAATGAATGTGTTAAAATCCAAGAACATTGTGAAACCTAGGGGTAGTTTGAAAGGGGTAGACCATGATATGGAAGGGAGTCTCTCAGATAAGTCTTATGATTTGGATACCCAAGATGAAGCTGAGGGGGGTATGGGGAGTTTGAAAAAGGGCTCTAGTTGTAGCTCTAAAATGAAGAAAAAGATGGTGTTTGATTGTGATTCCAATTGGGAAAGCAATTTCATGGAGGAATTAGTGGGAGATCACTATAATAAAAGGAGTGGAGGTAAATGAAATGGTATTAAGGGCTTTCAAGATGACCAAGCCTCTCCCCCTTCTAATGATGAGCCTCTGCCTCACTGGTTGGAAAGGAAAAGAAAATCTTCAAGGTGGCAGGAGGAGAGGTTACAGACTATGAAGAATGGGGATTCCAAAAATGAGGATGTTGGGAAATATGGGCATCTCCTAGATTTGGGTGATAATATTGATGGTGCACTTAGGTCATCCAAGGGTTTTTTTGGTAACCTTGGTACAATCTTGAAGGAGATTGGTTTCCTCAAGCAACAAATGTAGATTCTTGACAAGGAAATGGAGCAAGTCAGTAAAATTGCCAAAGGTGAGCATACATTGGGCCAAAACATAGATAGACTTTTGAGGGTTCTTGGGAATGTAGAAGAAGTTAAAAACCTCATGCATAAGATACCACATCTTGAGGCCAAACACAAGGTGATGGATAAAGAGATTAGTGGTATTTAGGGGAAGGTGTCTAAAATGGATGCTAAGATGGGCAATTTGGAAAAGTTATTCAAATAGATGGTTGATAATGTGAGTAACCTCTTGAAGTGACTTGAGAATGACAAACGGAAGGACTCCCCTCTAGTGGAAGAGATTCAAGGACCTAGCAAACACACGCGAGCTCATTCTAAGAATAATGAGGATGTGAGTAAAAAGGATGAGGTCAAGGTTGTTGTTGAGAATATGCATATTCTGGGGGATCAAGCTATTGACCTAATAAAGACTTCTTAGCTAGTAGGTTTTTGTTCTTTTACTATTCTTTTGCTATCTTTTCCAGCTTTGTCTCAAGTGACCTCATGGTTGTTCTTTTTTGAGGTCTATCTCATGTTGTCTTGTGCTAATTTTCTTTGATGCTTACTTCTCTTGTTTATCTCTAGACTTTTGGTTTTATGTAAAACATTTTGGGTCCTTTAAAACATGTTTTTACTTATTCAAAAATCAAAAAAAATATAAGGAGGAGTTCTTAAAGGAGGATAAAATCTTTCTAGGTTAAGAAGAAATTATTTGGCTCAAGAAATGTAGATAAATGTTTCTTGAAGAAGGAGACAAGAATAAAGGACTCATTTCACATAAGTTTCAAACAAAGGAGAAGTGTTAATCAATTCCATAAGATCATTGATAATAATGGTAGTATTTTAAAAAGACCAAAAATAAATTTTAAAAAATAGTTTCCTCTACTCAGGTTTACTGAACAATTTTGAGGTCCATTAGATTTTATTGACCAAAATAGATGTTGAATGATATCCCCAAGATTGTATCAAAGGATGACTAAATAATGTTAATGAAAAAAATCTTAGAGGGGGAAATTATTAAATCCTAAAATCAACTTCGTCCAAATGAAGCATCAAGTGCAATGAATTTCCAACTGACCTTTATCAGAATTCTTGGCCAATATTAAGTTTAGAAATGAATACAACATTAGAAGTAGCAATATTTTTTGGAAGATATTTAAGAAAAATTAATAACACCCTTATAGTTTTCATGCAAAGAAATATAAATCAATAATTTTAGATGAGTTTCGATCAATATCTATATGTAATAGCATTTACAATGTAATGAAAAAAGCACTTGCCAATAGACTTAAAAAACTTCATCCAAAAATTATTGAGGAGAAACAAATAATATTTGTGCTAGGAAGATCTATTTTTCATGGGCTAATCATTTCCCAAGAATCTATGCACTCGATCCAAAAAAATAAAGATTCCAAGAAATTAGATATTAAGAAAGCATATGATAAAGCTACTAGAGATTCTTGGCCAAGTGCATGGAAGGGTTTGGGTTCTATGAAGTATGGATAAATATTATGTTTTATTGTTCATCTAATCTAAGATTCTCCATTCTTATAAATTTGAATCCTCATGGTTTCTTTTATAGCTCAAGAGGAATTCTTCAAAGAGATTAGTATCATCCTTCTTCTTTATCATTATGGTTGAAACCCTAGGAAGGAAGTTATGCAACATTCAAAGAAAGATTTTTTTGAACAAGTAAATGTGAAATCTTCAATTCAACCAATCAATATTCAACAATTTGTAGATGATACAATATTATTTGGGAAAGAATGGAGAGGGGAAGCATTACAATTTAAAATGGTGCTAAAATTTTAATCCAAATCTTCATGATAGTGAATCAAAACAAATCTCAATTGTTTTTTTCATTTTAAAGAAAGAGTTTGGAATTATTTTTAAGGAATATAAGCTCCCATTTATATATTTAGGGATATAATTGGATAAGTCTCTGAGATAAAATTCATCATTGAAATCAATAGGAAAAAATATTAGATAGGAAAATAGAATCATGAAAATTGAAATGGTTATCATGGGAAAATGCAATAGTAATATTCAAGGCAACTTTATCTATAATTCAATTTTTTTTAATATGTTATATCTCACTTCCTAGTAGAGATTACATTGATTTGGTAAATAAGTTGAAGAAATTGTTTTAAAATGGCATTAAAAAAAAAGATAAATATGCAACCCTATTGAGAATGGAGGAATGGGCATTAAGAACCAATTATGGTAGAACAAAGAACTAGTAGAATTGTGTTTTATAAAATTCACAAGAGACACATCTTAAATGGATTAGGGTCATTAGAGGTAAATATCTCACAAACTCAAACAATGGAGGTATTTTAAGGTTATAATATTATCCAAGGGGCTCTCATATCTATTATTTTATCTAGAAATATAATGATATCATACACAACCACTTATCATGAGGTATAAAGGATGAGAATTTGAAAGACTCTTTGGGACATTAACTTGTCATTAATAACTTTATGGAGATAAATAAAATTAGACACATTTGTGAACTCAATTGAAGACAATAGGTAAGAGATTTCATTGTATTTATATATCAAATTTGTGCTACAAATGAGAATGGAGAACTTTTAAGAACTTGAATTTTTAGGAAACATGGAGAAATTATTCAACATAGATTTATTTACTTCAAACAAGATACTGATAAAATAATATATAATGTCTCTACATCAAGATTATATAATGTGAAGGATGAATATAAGGTAGCATATAGGTAGCAATAAAGAGCCAAGTCTTAGTTACCAATCCACTTGTGTTGGAACAAGAAATGCATGCCAAAGGTAAGCATGTTCAATCTGGAAGCTTTATGAGGTAAAATTTTAATAGAAGACTATTTTAAAAGGATTTGTTTTCAAGGTACCTCAATTTTCTTCTTATGTAATAATGGTGAGGAGGATGTCAATCATGTATCCTGCTCACTTTCACTTTCTTCCAAGATGTTGAAAATAGTTATGTACTAAATTATGATGGCTTTCAAGATTGTCAAATGGCATTGTGACATTATTTTAATATTATCTAGGAGCACATAGAAATAGTTTATTTGGTACTATTGAACTTAATATCACCTTCGATTGTAGTATAGGACATTTGGAAGGTAGGATTAGAATTTTTTTAAGGCAATCTATAAAATGGGAAATGCTTATAACTAAGATGGGCAAAAATATTGTTGAAACAATGCATTCAAGCATATATGCTCAAAATTATAAATCAGTTTATTTCATAGGTGGGGATGATAGAATGCACTAAAATTTGGTTTGGTTTGAGAATCTTTGAGAAAACTATAAAGAGAAAAAAACAAATAGCACCCCCAAATGTAAGATGGTTTAGATTGAAT
This sequence comes from Cupressus sempervirens, assembly GCA_028749045.1. Lineage (NCBI taxonomy): Eukaryota > Viridiplantae > Streptophyta > Pinopsida > Cupressales > Cupressaceae > Cupressus > Cupressus sempervirens. The sequence goes on along the minus strand of CM053783.1, from coordinate 632,285,046 downwards.
ATTAATGGTGCTTCTAGAGATAATCAAGGACCATTAGGAGAAATGTGCATCATTCATTTATGTAAAGGAATATATTGTATCAAGATTATCAAAATTGTTGGAATTTTAAAATACTAATAATATAGAAATTAGAAAACTAAACAACTAAAAATGTATCTTCTTCCGCTTGTAGGTGGCCCCCCTCTATATAGAATATGTAAACCCTTATTCAATTTTATAACTAAATCTAAGAGTCTGTTTGGATCATGGATTTGAGCAAGAAATGGAATTCAGAATTCTCAAAAATTCCTAATCCATTATTTGGGTCTGCAAAATGGGAATTGGAATTCAGAGAAATGTAGATTTGGTATCCCCATTTGACCCCCAAAATAAGAATTCCATCTCCCCTCAAAATACTTGTTCGTTGGAATTCCCATTTTAATTCTTATTTGAAATATCATTTTTTTAAAATGAGGATTCCAACTAAAGTGAAATTTAATTGGGTTTGACATTTAGATGCCCATTTGGGCACTTATTCATATTTTTGAAATTTAATTGAGTTGTAACCAAGAGAGCGAGGCTTTTGAATAAATTGGACCCTTTGCATCTACTTTGGGTACCTTTTGAACCTCATTTTGTAAAAATTAGAAAGATTATTGTAGGAATTCATATTAATACAAATTTTTTAAATTGGGGAAAAAAATTTTCTATTGTTGCACCTACTCATATGTTTGGATTACATAAAATAACTAGTAGCACACATCTAATTTATTTCTTCTTCCTTTTAGACTTTTCTTGAATTTTTATCTTGCAATGAACATCAACATTTCATGCATGTGTAGAGTTGGAAGCACAATGAACAGGTCCTTGAACAAATTGAAGATATGAATCATCTTTGTTACTATAACTTTTATATTCATCTTTTGAACCATGTATTCCTATTTTGAACCAAACAAGCTTGGAATAACAAATTCTGAATATCAAATATTTTTGGGTTTGAACCAAATAGTGCTAAAATAAATTCTAGAAACCATAATAATGATTTCAAGTTCAAGAATCCCAAATAAAAGATTTTGAATTGTAATTCCTAAATCATAACCCATCAACCAAATGAGCCCTAAATGATTAATATTACTTTCTAGGATTAACTTGATAAGATCATTTCTACTAAATGAGATTTTCATTTAACCATGATACATGATATTACTAATGTTATTTGATCTGAAAAATATATGCCCTCTTATTTTGGTCTCCAAAACCCTTGAACATAAAATTAATTATGTATAATTAAAAGAAATGATATACCTATATTTCATCTAGATAGATGGCAATTGAAATGATACAACTCAAATTTCTAATGAAGCTCTTTGTGCCACTTGGTTGCCAATATTTGAGGTCATCAATAACTTTAGCCTATACCAATGATCAAACTCATAGCTCATTATATTTAGGTTGAAAAAAACTCAATGCCTTCTTTTCCAATTTATATGTTGTCAAACATATGTCACATGTTCTCTATTAGACTTAGTGTGAAGAATTTGCATGAAGTACTTGGCTTTTGGTGATGTCACAAACAATCATGTATATTCCTTTGTGGTCTTGTTTTTTGTTTTTAAATAATCCTTTTTATATACCTGGCTCAATTCATACAATTTCTTCCATGGTTTAAGTATTATTACATTACCTAAAGATGTCGTGAAATTTATTCAACCCAATCCTCTGCACTTTTTCTTCAAATGGTACCTCACTGATTCTATATATGCTTAGTTCCTTTCAATAGCGAATGCACAAATCCTATAAATACTTATTTTGAAGGAGGTATTCAAAATTATCAAGTCTCGTAGTTCAAGACTCAATTCAATGCATATTCAGTAACTTGTTCTTCATTGGTAGTTGACAATAGAAACTTTTAATCAATCTAACACAAAAAAAAAAAAAAAAAATTCCTTCTAAAGAAATTTTAGCCATTCAAATTCTTATACTCTTAGGATAGGTCATCATGTGATTGTTAAGTTTATTTTGGCCAACAGTCACTATTCAACATTTTTAGAGATAATTTATGGATCCAATGGCTCAACAATTGTTGATTTTAGCTACTTATTTCTTAGCAGTCATTCAAGATAGAATACTAAATAAAATTTTTAATAATTAATATTGTAGATAAATATTTTGAGAAAAAATACAAGGCAATAAAGGAGAGAGAAACTAGTATGTTGAGCCACATGTCTTTTTCTCTATAAGCAAAGACTACTTATTCTAGCCCCCACTATTTTTCAATGCTTAAGTTTATATTTTAAGCAATAGTTGCTCCATGAAAGTAGGAATAGATTCCAAATTAACCTTTTTCAAGAGTTGGAAAATGGCATGGGAACTCTTTGAGTGTTTAAATTTAAGCACAAATTGCACTTAAGAAGCCACATGAGGACATGAGGCTAGGGCTCATTTGGTTGCTAGCATAGGAATTAGAAATTAGAATTTAAAATAGGAATGGAAATGGAGATTGAGAATGAGAATAGGAACTTGCAATTCCAATCCTATTTGGTTCATCTAGAATTTGATTGAGTATATGTTAAACCCATGTTTGGTTTTACTAAATTAAAATTGGAATAAGGAATAGGAATTTAATTTATTTAAACTTTCTAATAGTTTCCCATAGGAATAATATTGAGCTTATCATAGGATTAATATTGAGTTGGACCAAAAAAGAATGCATTGTCAATAGATTAGAGGTCAAGAGGATGAGCCAATACTATATAGGGTTTGTGCAAAGATATTGGTTCTTCATTAGTTTTGATGTATAAAATGATTCCATTTCCTTTCTCATTGTTATTCTCTCTTATATTTTCAAAAAAATTAATGTGAAACATTTGTAAAGAAATGATAATCCAATTTAGTTATTAATAGAGGTTGGTAAATGATAATTTTAGTGGCTAGCACAAATATTCTAATTAGATTTAATCAAACAAAAATTCTTAGGAGAAAATGAAACAATGCATTCAGTGATTTTTATCAAGAAATTTTGTATTTATATAAGTAGCCCATGTAGAAGGAATCACCGCAATGTTATCCAAATTTAAAAATGCCATGATTGTGTTGGCTCCTAATTTGATAGAATTTTAATATCCTTTTGGGATGTGGAAAATACCTAGGAATCAGCTACAAACCATGACAAGTATCTCAAAACATACCGTTAGGACTAACTAACAAGACATTTTAAGTCTTCTTCCCTTTGAAATCTATAGGATTTAGGTGGGTATACCTTGGAATTAAGCACCACTTACCTTTACAAAAATATTTAATATTAATTCCCATTAAGCAAAAAATAGCCCTCAATTCCTCTAATTTAGAGAAAACCAAAGGAATGCTAGACAACAAACCCTACATATCTTGAAGCTTCCTAAATCAAGTATAGGCTAGCCATTTTGCATCTACAAGAAAACATCAAATATTAAAGGTTTTGATTAATGAACTTGACACTATGTAGGCCTATCAACTTGCTCAAAATCATTACACAATTGGTGCTTTATCTATTGGGTTATTTACTCATTTAAGATGATAGTACAATCTTAGATCTTCTTCTTCACCTTGAAGAAAAGATCAATACACAATCCAAATCTCATACTTATCATAATCTCCACATTAAAACCTTTTATTCTCTCATATCACATTAAGCATTTACTTAACAAGTTTGATTAACATAAAAAATGTAGAATGAGATATAATTTAAAATAAAGTACAACTGAAATCAACATACTTGTTATTGAATCAGAGAAATTAAAAAACATGAGAAGAGACAAGATCCAAACTAAACCATTGAAAAAAAAATTCATTTGTATTAGTTTTCTTGAAATAATACAATTGGAGTATTAGATTTTGTGAAATAAAATAACTCAAAATGGACTTAGAACACTGAAACTGTATATGAGAAAAATAAAATGTACCACACTACACAATATTTGGATGGACCAAAAACATAAAATGACATTCATTCTCTCAAAATTTAGAGCCTCAATCCAAATCTAGGAAATCCTTTTATAGGAAAGGGATTGTAACAAGCTTTAGAGATGGCAAAACATACACACATTTCACATTTTCATTTGACAACCAGTACTTATTACATATAAGATAAAATAAATAAAAATAACATTGTCGCCAGTTGAGAAATAAATAGATGGGAAGCTATGTGTTCAAGATTAATTGTTTGTTTGTAATTTAAGTGTATCTATAATGGGTGAACTGCAAAAGTAACATACCCTATTCTAATAGTTGTCTTTCCTCTTTTTTCTCTTCACATTGTTCCATTTCTATTTTCTAACTATCTTGGGCTAGTGGGGCTTCAATTTTTGCTATGGCTTCCCAAATAGTGATTTATATTTCCACATCATATCATGTATCATCTTTAACTACATCTAGTTCATTTAGGCTCTTGGTCTAGCTGACATCAATTATAATTTTTGCATCATATTCATATCCATTTCTATTTTATACAAAGTATTAATGACCTCATAAAAAGGTTGGTACATCTACATGTCTACTGAAATAGGTCATAATCCTTTCATTATTCAAAATGTTTTCAAAATATGTGGGTCATTCTTGTCAATCCCTTCAATTTCCTTCGCCATCAACAATATGAGGTATGAAACCATATGTACCATTAGCAATGGTCTTGATTTTATTGTATATCAATTGTACCTTACCAATAAAAAATTTGTATAATTCCTTGACTTTAACAAGCATTTTTTTGGTAGGAATAATGATTTCTTTTACAAGTTCCTTCTTCAAAGTCATCATTAGAATTAACCAATCAAAAAATTGATTGTATGGACCCAACCTTTTAAACAAAAGAGTTAATAAGGAGAGAACCTTAGAGAATTTTTGTTCTGCACCTTGCAAAGAGCTGAAAAATCTATGAACCACTTGACAAATATTTTTCAATTCATTTATTTTTTGATATAAAATGTCCTTCATTGTATTTCCTTCTACATCTCTTCCCAAGTCCTTTTCATCAATATTCATACTCACCTGTTTCTCTGTTACCTCAATAGGATTTGGTCCTTCTCATTTTGCCTGAACTTCTTTCTCATTTACCTTAGTAACATGTCTAGTAACACTCTTTAAAGTTTTTATTTTTATTTATAATTATTTTATCTTTTGTTTCATCACATAAGTATTCTTCATTTCCTCCTCATACTTCTTTTTGGTAGAAACATAAGTTTTTAATGTTTTAGCCAACTGATATTCTATATGATTTATCTTGTCCTTGCTCAATTTTATTACTATACTCAACAAATGAGAGGCTTCTCCACCAGATGTTGTTTACACATTCCAAAATATCACACTCCCTTAAGGTGTGCCTCTTACCTCCATTAGCTTGGGCTTATTTGATTTAGGTGCTATACTCCATACAACCATGATCTATGCATCTACATTGTAACTGGATCCTCTTTGTGGTCCTCCTAGGCTAAAAGTTTCAAACAAAATTGATCTATCATATTTCCTAATTTAGTCCAATATGAAAGTGGAGCTCAAATCCCACCCGAGGAGTAATAATATCCCATTACTCTTTACTAGATCTCTAGCCTCTTCAACAGTAAGAGTTTCACTATTTTCATAGGCTTGGAATTTTTCCACCAATTGACAACCTTTTCATTAGAATCACCAAGTTGCAATGTCAAAATGAGCTTATTTTGTTTCAATTTGAATAGAAAACTCTTAAACTCTTTAATTTTCATAAAGTCACTATCCTACAAGAATTTATATACTTGGATGATTCTACCATCCAACATCTTAGTGACCATCTCCAATTCACCAGGAGCCTTTTGACTTTTAGTAGCTTGACTTATTAGAAAATTATGCCTTAATTCATAAAAGTATTTACTTTTTCTAGGCAAGCACTGCAAAGCTTTATCTCTAGCCTTTTGCAAAATCTCCTTCAATTTATGCTTCTTCCTTCCCCCATGTGCCCATGATGATGTTTCATCTTTTTCTTTATGTTCTTCTACTTCAAGAAATATGTTAGGCTCAAGGGATGTAGGGTTTACCCTTTCCTTCTTTTTCTCTTGAACTTCCTTAAGCATGTGAGACATGATTTCTTGATAGTTTTCAATGCACTTAGTGAATCTCTCCAAATATTTTGCATCACTATAAAATCTTAGGAAAGTAGGATCATTTCTCGTAATCTCTTCCTCAACCCTCATTATGTCTTTCAACTTTAGGGTTCTATCCCTACATGTATCATCAAATAAATTTTTTTTAATCACATCCTCCCAATACAAGGGTTTGTTTAGATGTATATTATGCTCTCTCATTTGCCTTAATGCAGTCCTAACCACATCTTCAGGGCCATATGTCTTGGTAATTAAAGCTAGCAGTTTGTAATGTCTATGAAATGCATCAATTCCATCTATAGCATCATTACCAATGTTGAAGTTCCCAACCTTAAAATTTCTACACACAAGGGTTCCCTTCTAGCTAGTAGACCCTGGCTATCCCCTATTCATCAAAATTAGCTGCCAAAAGAATTCCATAATTCCTAATCTCTCAGGTATAAACATAGACATAACATGGGGTGGTTGTGGGCATCCATAGACCCTCATAATAGTACAATCTCCAAATAAAAGTGAACCCCCTTAGTTATGTTCTAATCTAGCATCATTATCATAGCATAAAGTGGGCCTAAGGAATTTTCTCACTACTCATGGATTCTTTCCAAATTACTTCCTAGAATATTCATTATTGGAACACAAAATTATTATAAATTTAAATGGAATTGGTATAAGGATAAAAAATTTTCCATACCCTAGTCTAGTGTTGCATAGGAAGTGCCTCTCTCATCTCTTCAGTCAAGTCATTAAAATCTATATTGATATGGACAATGTTTTTGTATAGAATTTGGGTGCATGATCACTTCATTATGATGAAATTTGAAATTTCTCATTTCTCCCTTTTATGTAGTTATGATCTCATTGTGCAAAACTATGATTATGTTCCTAACATAATCATATCCCACATTAGTGTACATATTTTGAATATTTATAAATATTATATATGTAGCAACAATGACATTCATAGTCCCATCAACTCCTAACACCTTGTTTAGACCAAAGACTACCTTTTGGAAATATTCATAGAAGTATTCAAGTAGCATGTGTCTATCAACCTTCTTTGGAATCTCTCCCAACTATTTATTTCTCATGGGAATATGATACCTCATAACCCTATTGGTGAATAAACCCTTCTATTATTGGAAAGTTTCCTCAAACTTCTCCAAATCAATTTCTACATCCATTGGTCCCTCAAGACCAAATGCTTCTATTAATGAATCACTATCTAATTTACATAACATGTTGTTGTGTCATTTATGAAATGATTGGGTGATAGTATTATAAGCCTTTATCAAGGCTTTTACCAAATCTACATCAACAAATACTTTTGGTACAATTAACTTACTTAGAAATTCATTTACCATGGGCTAGAAGTAGGAGGGGTCTTCAACTTGTTATAATAGAAGAACCAAAAGAGTTCACCTCCATTAGTTTCAAGGGTTGTAGCATCTCACCAAAAATTATATGGGTCCCTTATCTAATGTGTATTTGCATATTGTGCCTCAGAAGCTCCAAGGAGAAGTTCTAACCATTCTTTAGTAAAGTGTCTTGGATTTTTAACTCATGTTTGTGCTAGACTTATAGGAACTTCTTCAATCTATGCCTCTACAATCAGTACACCTTTGTGTCCTTCCATTCTTGAATTAGCAATTAACCTTACAAAACTTTGTGAATTATTTTCTCTAAAAATAATATGGCTCTAGAAGTGTTCCAATGGCTTTTATTTTGAACAGTTTAATAGCTTCCACAAGTTAGAAACAACATTAATGGTTTAAAAAATTTGCATGCATGAATTCCTTTAAATCCTCATAACACCACCTTTACTTATACTTTGTGGTTTTTGTATAGCTTCGTCATCATAGAAGAACCAAAAGAGTTCACCTCTATTGGTTTCAAGGGTTGTAGCATCTCTCCAAAAATTATATGAGTCTCTTATCTCATGTGTATTTGCATACTATACATCAAGAGATCCAAGAAGAAGTTCTAATCATTCTTCAGTAAAGGGTCTTGGATTTTTAACTCATGTTTGTGCTAGACTTATAGGAACTTCTTCAATCTATGCCTCTACAATAAATGCACCTTCTTGCCCTTCCATTTTTGAATTAGAAATTAACGCTAAAAGTTTCTTTGAATTATTTTCTCTAAAAATAATGTGGCTATGGAAGTGTTGTAATGGCTTTTATTTTGAATAGTTTAATAGCTTTCACAGGTTAGAAACAACATTAATGGTATTAAAAATTTTCATGCACAAATTCCTTTAAATCCTAAGAACAAAACCTTTACTTATACTTTTTTGTGTTTGTATAGCTTCATCATTAGTTCATATTTTTCATCATGGTACTATCTCAATTTTCTAGACCCAAGTCTACCTATCTTCAGAATTGTTGCATGAATTTTTGAATAGGAGTTGTGATATTAAGCTTCAAGATTTATTGTACCCCAATCATGTCCTCACAACACTTTATCTTGAATTCCCTTTTTATCTCTATGAAGTTGTACCCTATTCCTTTTTATATTCATCTTTGCTTTGCAACCAAAGTTTAACTATGACCCTTAACTATTGTGATGTAGTACTTGATTTCCAACCCTAACCATTTTTACCTTGGTTAGAACTTACAACCTTGAATAATACTATCCTTTACAACCCTATGAATTTACACTTCTTAGTTAATCTTGACTTTACAACTATTATCTACATACTATTCAACGAATATGTGAAGACACACTTAACATTTTTTCTTCATAGCATATCATTGCAACCTCATTCCCTAACCATACAATTTAGCTTTGAAAGTCATGCAAAACCTTATGTCTCTAAATTAAAACTCTATTTTACTATTGGACTTTACACTTGTCAAGTTGCATTGAATACTTTTCAAACCTTCATTGTTGCATCGCGACGATTAAGAGCCTAAGCCATTTTAGACTGGAAATGTTACGCTTACCATGTTACATTGTCTATTGTGGCATCAAAACCTTTAACTTTAACTATGATGCCTGACCAGTGATGTTGCATTCAATGAATTTCACAACTCATCACAACTTCACAACTTAAAACTTTAACAATGCACATAAAATTGTGAATACGCATGATCACCAAGAAGAATGGCCAACATGATTTGGAAAGTATTATTTTCCACCAGCAATCTTCAATTTTCTATTAATCTGATTCATCCACATGGAAACATGTCAATTCATATAAAACCCTACAAATTTGTGAGTTAGATGTTCTTCACGACTTAAAAATCTTTTTCTTGAACAAACAATAGAGATGTAATGCTTAGTGTATTTCATAGAACATCACAACCTCACAACTTAAATATACACTATGGAATTAAGTGTATAGATGTTTCACTTAATTGATACCATTCATGTCACCACTTCAAAGTTTACTTATACCTTTCACACTTAATTGTGCAGAAGTCACGATATCATAATGACACAATGCATCACAACATTGCTACCTTGAGATCACTATTAGGAAAAATGCCACAATGTGGCACTCCTTGTCTAATTTCCTTCAATCATAACTTTTCAACCTTGAATGTGACTATCTAAAAGACACCAAAGATGTTATGACTAACTTCTAATCACCACTTTGTAACTTAAGTTTTATAAGACCAAATACCCTTGCAAAGTCATGCAATCCTTCATACCATTAGATCACAACAATAGTTTCAAGCTTCGAAAGGAGACTAGAGATATTAGGACCAAAGGGACTTTGCTACTTTGTGACCTAGAATGTTCAAATCCCTATACCTCTTGCAAAGTTGCAAACTAGGGAAAAGATAATATTAAGGTAAGGGTCAAGAAAATTAAACATTTGAGGATTAATATGAGACATACCAATGACATTTAAGGTACAACATGACAAAGCTATAAAATAAAAAATAAATTAAAAAAACCTTCTTCAGGAAAATGAAACTGACTCTGAGATGCATTAAAAAAATCTAGCTTATAAAAAATAGGGTTATTATTTGCTCTATCTAGGGATGATGGATAGCCTACATCTATGAAAAAATTCAAAATCACTGGGAGAAGTAGAACACAAACATGAAAACTAAAGAGGGAACTTGAGAAAACCTATATAGTGAGGTAAACATACTTACAAAGGAAAAAATAGCTATATAAAAAATTTACAAAAAAGAACAAATCCTAACTATTGTTCACAGAGAAATAATACCTCTTAGTAGAAGTACTTTAAAAACTATCCATGAACTAGTAGTTCAAGAAGATTACTAGAGAGTTCTTTGATAATATATGAATCTTCACATCATTTTCTATGGATCATGTAGGGTCCTAACCAGATAGGATCAAATTTTCCATGTTTTCCTTTTTCTTCCATTCTGGTATTATACATCAACGCTAAATTATCTACCTCAAACTCCTACTTGTGGATTTCTTGTCAAAAAGTTTCTTCATTTGCAATTGTAATTTTGCATTCCTAGTTGATCCTTCCCTTCTATTCTCATCCAATCCAATGAGTTCATCCAACCTTTCCTACATATCATCAGCTATATCATTATCATATTTTTGGATAAAATTGTATATTTAAATCAAATTATTTTGTGACAATCTTGCATGGATCCATTAAACTAATTCAAAAGGATCTAATCTAATGGATTTCTTAATTTTCACTCTATTTTCTTATATTACCAATAGTAATTTAGAATCCCATGACTTTTTATTTCTTCTAGAATCTTCTTGATAATCTTCAACATGTTCTTATCTATGGATATTTTGTGTTTGTTCCCCTAAGAGTGATATGGAGAGGAGATAGATCTAGTTATCCCATACTTGTCACAAAATTTATGTAGTGCCTGCCCTTGGTTCGCATTTTTTTATTGTTGCTGGACTTTTTTACAGCTAGTTTTATGTTGTTGGTTAGCAGCATTGTTTTGAGATTAACAGATATTGTGCTATGGATTCAGTTGATATGTGATGAGATTACTTAGACTTTACATTTCATGTATGCATGATGATTATTTTCAGTGTTTGTAGTTATTAATGATGATTAGTGAGATAATTTTTTATCATATGTGTTTTATTATGAAAACGTACCCCATACTTGCATGTGTATGATGTGCATGTTTGCTTTGTGTGTTTGCTTTTGTATGGCGTGTTTGATGTGGTTAAGGAAGGGAGTCGTAGTCACTTGCTAGTCGAAATCTACACGATGCACCACTTCCTGCCATTACCTGTTTAGTTTAGTATATATTGTGCTTGTACATGCATGGTTTTTATGAAGGTTGCAGGTACTGGGTATCGACTTCCCTGAATTGCCAAGATGAGCATACCCTATCACATTATCTCAATGATAAGAGAGGGGAGATGAATTCTCAATTCCAAATCCCAACCCTTTAAGCCATTTGTTCTAATTGGAAAATTAGGACAAGTATCCGAGTTGAGTACCCTTTGAATGCGTCAGATGACGTAATTTGTGATTTAAACCTTTGGTTTGATTTTGTATGCATTTTGGCTATGATGGGTTTTCATATATTTTTTACCTTACGAGTCTTTGGAGTATTTTCTATTAATTAAGCCTAATTAAAATATTTAATTAATGGTTTAATTTAGTGGAAATTAATATGGTATTTTAATATTTATTTTATTTAATTAATTATGAAATTAATTAAATAAAATAATTAAATTTGAAAATAAAAAGTTAAAAGTTTAAATTTGGAATGTGACAATATTTATTTTAATAATAATATATTTAGAGCTTATTTTTAAATAAATGACTAAATAATATTATTATTAAAGCTAATAAATATTTTAGCAATTAAGTTTTGGAAAATAAAATTTAAAAGTGAAAAATATATTAAAATTATTAAAAGATTCTAGATTTCATGTGATTAAAATATAAATATATTAAGATTGAAAAGTGGAATTATTAAAGTTGGTGCATGAGATTTAATAAATAAATAAATTAAATTGGAAAGAGTAAATTAAATATTATATTAATGATTGAGCATTATTTTAATATTTGCTCACATAGGAGTTGGCAAATTCTCAAAAGTTGTCATGTAGACAACATAGGGGTTTGCACTCTAAGAATGCACACGTTGTCTACGCTTAGAAATTAGCATTTTATTTGAGCACATGGTGTCTACAACCTTAAGACTTATCTAGAAGGTTGGAGAAGACCCATGCTTGGTTGTCATACTTATCTTTTAGTTGTTTCTAGAGACACTCTACATGCATCTTAGAGGCCTTTAAATAGAGGCTCTCCTAGTGTGTTTGGACAAGCTTAATTGAAGCTACAAGCTACAAGCTAAAATGGAAGCTTCAAGCTTCAAAGCTTACATGTATTTGAGAAGCTCATATGCTTCTACATGCTCATATGTTTTTACATGCTTCTATGCTTCTTCAAGCATTTTTAGTCACGTGAGAATTTTGGTTGGCTTGGATCTTGGAGGAATTGTGTATGAGAAGAAGGAAAAGACTTTCTATGGACTTCTGAGGCATGACAAATTAGCATCAGTGTCCAGGTGCACTCGTGATATTCACATATTTCCTTTGCACTCTTTCTCTTCCTGTCTTCTTCGTGACTGTTATATGTGTCTGCAACTTCTCTATGATTGAATCTGTAATTTGAAATTAGAATCTAGATATGTATTTAGTTGGTTGCAAAAGAAATCAATAGAGAACTCATTAGAAAACTCTATCTTCAATTTAAGAAAGAAATTAGATCTGAATTGGGTTTGGGTTTGAATTTATATTGTGAAATTAGATAGACAAGATTTGAAATAAAAATAAAAATTCTAAGTTAAAAATTTGAATGGTTAGATGTAATCTTTCTATCAAATTATATTTTCAGATGCGTACGGACAAACCAATTAGATGGATGAATGGGTAAATTTAGAGAACAATTACCTTGTAGGATAAATTCTTAATTCATCACAAATTGCCTTGTCGCTGCCCCTTGGATAGACCCGAATTCAGTCATTCATAACTTTTTATTGTGATCGAATTTATTCGATCGCTCTAGTCAAAATTGGCGCAACTTGACCCTCTCCAACATATTTTAATTTCAGCCCGATCCAACAGTTCATTAGAGAGATATGGCCCTCATACTGGGACTATTTTATTCAAGGATGGATATTTCTCCATTTCCCATAACCAAGAGTTCTTTATGCTTAAACTTCACAAAAATAATATATCAAAGCAATATAATTAAAATTTAATAATTATTTAATTAGTCTAAAGACTAATAAGAATGTTCTAAATAAATTAATGGAAATTTTTAATGGAAAGTTTGTAGATAGAGCTGATGGATAGAGATATTGAATTCAATAAAGAATGGATGATTTTTAATATTAAGTATTTAATGTATATTAAATTTTATTTAATATATATTAAATAATTTAAGAAATGACAATTTTAAATGAAGAGAATGTAATGGTAATGGATTAATTGACATAGAGTTATTATTATAACATTACTATAAGTAGAATTGTTATGTTATGTATTATTAGATAACTTGTCGATTTACCTTAATGGTGTTACGAGTTAGTCAAATATTAACTAATGAGTATATGGAAGGATTCTATAGGTCGAGTAATTATAGTTTGATGAGTTCATTATTTATTAATGTTTGTAAGGACTAGAAAACTATTAATAAATAATGGTTTGAATAGTTATCAATAAATACGATTAGAGTTAATCTAGTGGAGATTATTTAACGATTAAAGTTTTGTAAAAGATATTAGTTTTTGGTTTGAAATATGATTTTTTTTTAATCAATTAATATTCATTGAGTTGTCAATATAATTATATTATGCGATTGAAATTTATCTTGAAATGACTATCATTAATACAAATTAATTAAGAAAATATTAGTATTCATAAAGAATGATGAATGTGATCTATTAATAAGATTCCCAATATAGCTTGTCATTAAATATTAGCAAGTTATTATTATTGAACTATGAACATGAATGTTTGTGTATGGTTGACTTTTAGTTATTAGTAAACTAATATTCATTGGGTTGATGGTTTGGTTGTGAAATTATTAAATCAATTAACTAGAGTTAATTGGATTTAATTAATAATTAAGTTATGTAGTGGATATTTAATTGATATAATTCTTTTAACAAAATACTGATATCAAAGTTGATAGGTCTTATTCTTATGACTTGACTAATGACTTTAGATATTTTAATGGTGAAGACTTAGTAATATATAATTGAGAACTATTAGAATGTTAATAGGTCATGGATTGTGTACCTATGTTAATTGATTGATTAAATTGATCATTTTAATAAAGTTATAATCTTCTTATTCGAAGACTAGTAATTGGCTCCCTTATAATTTAGACGAATAATGATCCTTGAACTATGTTAAAAAGTGAGGTAACATTAAGAAGAGTCATTCAATTTGTAACATTGATCTCAGCAAAATAAAGCAAATGATTTAATGAGTAAATAATTATCCTTAAGTTATTCTTAGGATAATGCTACTGGGGAACAATTGGGTTGACTTGTAGGTCAAATGATGAAACTTAAGACACTTAAAGTATACTTGCAAACAGAAAATTGGAAACCCCTACACATTATTCAACTATGTGAATCTAGTAAACCAAAACATGTGTTTGCATCGTGTATTCTATATATTTCTTATTTTGGGTTTTTGGGTTGACTAGTGTTGACCAGTCTTAGGTTGTTACCAGAGGCTCGGGGGTTATGAAATGTGAAAGCATGTTGATCTTATTTGGTCTCGATCTTTATAAACCCAACCATGGTAATGTGATCGTATGCTCTATGAGATGTTTGTATTTGTTCATCAGTCTTCATGTGTGAAGCTGAGAGGTATGTGTATGAGACACTTGAGCTAATCATTTTTGAGGCATCGATCAGTTATCCTTGGATTACTTTGTAGTCGCCATGATGGGAATAAAGTGTTGATTTATTTCTTAATGATTTCATGTTGTGACATGTTTTGACTCAACCATTTTGGAGTCTTCAATCAGTATGATTTTGAAATATTCTTGATTGCTTGTTGAGAACCAATGGATAATGTGATTTATTTTGACATATATTTTGGTTATTGAGAACCAATTGATACTTACAATTATCAGTGATGCCTTCAGTTGCCAATAGAGAACTGTTGTCGTCATAATTTTCTATAAATTCTTTTTCGGATGCTCATGGAGATTTGATGATTCTTATCTTGGAGATTTGATGATTCTTATTGTGGATATTTGATGCTTTTATCATGAATATTTGATAATTCTTTTTATGGATTATCTTTTGGATTTTCTTTACAGTCACTTGTATAGGACTATGGTGATTTTATGATTCCATGAGCTTAGGGTAGGTAATCTACTTGTAGTGTCGAGAAGTGGCTTGCAATGGGGGTCGGGGCCCTAAGTGGTTGCCAGGGTAACTCATTGTAAGTTTGGTTAATAAGTGATAATATTTACACACTAAATGAGGATTAAATGAACGTAAAAAGATAATTGATTTGGTTCTCGCCTATGCCTTGAGTGCTTGTACAAGCTAGGATGGGAGTAGTGAGAATGCATGGTTGCGACCTTGCATTCCGTAGTATGCCTAGTCAGTATGAGAGGATAATAGTGGCTGCATGAGATCAGTATGGACCCGTGGAGTTTAGCTAACTGCCAGGGTAATTTGTACATGATAAATGTGATGAAACTTTCTCGCTTGCATAGTAGGTTTCCTACATGTCTTTATGTGCCTCTGGGAATTAGATGTCAGTTTTGTGTGATGGAACCTTTGAGTTAGTATACTTTTAGGATTCCTGGACTTAGAGAGTAATTATGCTATGTGTTTTGGATAGCCTATTTGGGACTTGAGATTATCTCCTCAGCACGGTGGGAGTGGACCACTTAGGTTCCATGTGGTCAAGTGGTGGTGTATTTTCCACTCTTATCATTTGAGATCCATCCGAGACACCGTGGCTGGAGCATTCTTGGTTGGTATTTATCTTCATTCTATTCTTGAATCATTATAATAGATGATATACCCTATGATGGATGTATTTATTGGTATGTTTCTTATATTGATGATTTGCATATGTTAGATGATGTTATCTTATGCTTTACTTTGCATGTTAGTAGGATGTTTTTAGGAGTGAAATTCCTACTATATTAATACCGGTGATCTCTTCGGTGCTTTGGAATGTTATGCATGGAGGGATGGCTAGGATACACAATGGTCTAATGATGCTATTTATGGTTGGGAGGAACTATGCACTTAGTATTTATATTTTTGATATATGGTTATCTTTTATGGTGATGATGATGTATCATGTATGATATGTGGTTTCATTTACTTTAATTGTGTCATGGATTAGAGTTAGTATGATGATGTACTTTATTTATATGGATTTATATTCTTTTAAAATTTTTCATATCTTGTAACATATGTGGTGGATGATTGAGCAATTTGAAATGTAATTACTTAAAGGACACTTGTATATGGTTTAAGAATGTTGGATGTATCATTGTTATTTCATAAGGATGTGATGTTAGATGAATGGTTAATTTAGATATGATTCAACGTTAAGGGATCTTTAAAGTTTGTAATCTATTATGTTATGTTATGTTTACTTTCAGTTGAATGTTACTATTGCTTCCACAAATGTTATGAATGGTTTTACTTTCATGTTTAAAAAAAAAGTTGTATGGTAAACTTAGTGAGATTATTTGGATCCCTTGGCAGGGCATTACAATTTAACATATTCATATGATCTAAAACACATCATATTTTCAGTGAAAATTTTCACTAGACACCCAAACCTTGTAATTATGTTGTTCAAGAGGAATTCATTTACCACCTTTCTGGTGGATCTTCTAATAGGGATAGCTTCTACTCATTTTGTAAAATAACCAATAGCTACTAGGATCCAAAAATTTCCACTACTAGATTTATTTTATATTTCACCTATAAACTCAATACTCCACTACCAAAATGGTGCATGTACTTCAATTAGATTCATAGGTACATTTCCAGATAATTTCAATTTAGCTACAAACCTTTGACAAGGATCACAGTTCCTTACTAGTACATGAATATATCTAAATAGAGTAGTCTACCAAAACCCAACCCTTATAACCATATGAGCTATGGTTTTAGCCATGTAATGGCCTTCTCACATACCACTATGCATTTCATTTAAGATCCTAACTAGATCTTCTTGGCCTACACATTTCAACAACACACCTTATGTATTTCTCCACCATAGTTTTCCATCAACATTAATGTACTTGATGGCTTGAAGCTCCAATGCTTGTTTCTTATTATCATTCATTGTAGGAGGAGAAATCATGTATTGATAATAATTTATAACACCCTTGAACTAGTTAAAAGAATCCATATCATAGATATATGGTCTATGGTCATCATTCATTACATTTATCTTGTTTGAATCTAAATTTGACTATGCCAATAGTTTTTCCAAACCTTTAAACAATTTAGTAATCTGAATATCAACATTAAATTCTTAAATCCTATTAATCCAACTAAATTTCCTACTAGATGCTACATGTTGAGAGAAAATATATTTGACTATGGCACTTGGGACAAAAGCTAACATATTGCTCCTATTAGATAACACGTAAAAGCCTTGATTTATTGAACTAAAGAATATGCTTGATTTTCATTTATATCATACTTTAATTTTGTATCTTCGAGGAATTGACATTGTGAAAGGTGGGAGAATCCCCAAAGGAGATGTCATAGCCCCCAAAAAATAAACACACAGTCGAAACACAACACGAGATAACAACAATGCAAGATATGATACCAAATCACACCTCTTTATTCATATAATAACTATTTATATGCAATATGCTCAACTGTTAGGCCTTCTAAGTTATGACCAAATAAAATAGCAATTACAATAACAATTATGCAAGATCCCTCAAGATCTAATCCAAACCATAGCTAGTCCAAATCTATAACATAATAGCAACCTACTAGAAACCTCCAAGATCTCAACTTGTGTGCAAGCCACCAAGAAACCGCCTTATTTCTAAACCGCATTCACTAGCTCCTCAATCCAAACTCACAACTCTACCACAATCTTGTTGTAAACCATCTCACATTTGGCGCTCTATCCACAAAATTAGGAAAACTCACCCTTCAGCTACTCTCCAAAATTATTCCTCTAAAATGAATGAATCACTCCATGAATGAATGAATTAAGAATCCACAAAAACCCTTAATTATATCCAACTAAGCAACAATTCAACTTAGCAATTAAAAAATTAAATAAACCCCATGCATTAAATGAATATTTAAGCCACAAGTTGGCTAACAACAAACATTAAATACAAAATTCTAACCTAAAGTTAACATGCAATAACCACAGAAAAATACTTGGGACAAGCCCCAAGTTTACAACCAAGATTAAATGCACATAAGAGAGATAACCAAGACCACACATAGGTCCGCATAAAATCCCAAATCAATCCATGTAATGATCACACTGTACATGTGTTAAATGCACCAAGAACCCTTGTCAACACCAATATACTATCAAGTATTAGAAAAATTCCCAAGAATCATCGAGCTCCCACAAGCATTACCAAGAAACCAATGCATGTCAAGCTCAATAGACAATGTCGAGCTCCAAGACCATGTCGAGCTCCATAGTGTGTGTTGAGCTCCTTTCAAAGACCAAGCTACTCGCCAACACATAAACCAATAGTGATTGAGTACCACTCCTTCTTCAATAAAGTACCAGTCTAAACACCCTCTAAAGAAACTACCGAACCTCCTCCCAAGAACTCTAAAATAGCTATTAAGAAAACCCAAGATACCCTTGCATCAAACTCCCTTGGTAAATAGAAAAGTGTGTCCCACACTTTGATTCCCAAAGAAAGATCAACAACCATCTTTATCTTCACCAAAGGCTTCTAGTCTAACAGGGACAAGAAAACTAATCTGTACATCATCCACATCTACATCATTCTATTAAACACTAGAATCTCAACCACCCAATCAACATGCTCACTCCCAAGAACAAATTGAACATAATGATTCAACATGAAATCCTCATCCATAGTAGTAACTAGTGAATCCACACCTACAACAATAAGCTCCACATTAGAAGCAATATGTAGATCTCCATCAACACATTCCAAACTCACAACACTAGAAATCTCATTTTTCATAAAAAGATGCTCTGCAATAGATAACTGACCACCAACAGTAACCAAATCATCCAAAACCAAGTGCTCTATAATTTCCATGTCAGACCCGACTGACTAATCATGAAAAACAACCTCCATCCCAACACCAATAACGTTAGGAATATCCTCGGCAATAACCTCTAGTTGATTTGCAAATTTTGTATCAGAATTCACAAACTAATCAAAAAAACTAACCTCTTCCATGACAACCTTGCTATGCCATCTTCATTCTCGAACAAGTCTTCTAACTGTCTAGACAACTCTCTTCCAAATTAGTGGATTCTAACTCCACAAACATCCACTAAATTCCTTCATCACCTCATCCTTAACTTGTTCAATGAAACTAGCTTCAAACTGAGTAGACATCTCCTTATCTCAATCAGCCAAACTAGCTTCAAACCATGTAGACATCTAAGAAAACCTCCTCTCCACCACATCATAGAAATTCACAATCATCTTAGGGTCCAATCTTCTTAGAGCCATCTACCAAGATCTTTGTAAACCCTTTGCAAAAAATCCTTCCCATACTCCCTGTGATAAACCCAAATTGTTTGCAACTCAAATCACAATTTTAGGAACATAGATCTACAATACACAAACTCTCTATGATCATGCCTCAACAAGATCAATTTTCCATCTTTGCATCCATCGATCCATCTACAAGGCCTCTATAATTTTCAAGTCAAAACCATGATCTATTGCCTCACAACAAAGAGATCTAGGACTCTAGAAAGAAAATCCATGACCAAATCAAAATCTTCTTAGATCTACTTCTCCAACCTAGGTCCTAGTGCAAACTACCACAACTTCAGCAATTTGTCTACACATTCAAGAACAACCTTTTCTCTGATACCACTTGACATAGTGAAAGGTAGGAGAATCCCCAAAGGAGATATCCTAGCCCCCAGCAAATAAACAAACATTGGAAACACAACACAAGATAACAACAATACAAGATCTGATACAAAATCACAACTCTTTATTCATATAATACTTGTTTACATGCAATATGCCTAGATGTAAGGCCTTCTGGGTTATAGCCCAATACAACAACAATTACAATAACAGTTCTGTAAGATCCCTCAAGATCCAATCCAAACCCTAGCTATTCTAGATTTGTAACATAACAACAATCTGGTAGAAACTTCCAAGATCTCAACTTGTGCTCACAAGCCACCAAGCAACCTCCTTATTTCTAAACTATAGCCACTAACTCCTCAATCCAAACTTGTAACTCTACCACAATCCTTTTTTAAACTATCTCACATTTGGTGCTCTATCCATAGACTCAATAAAACTCACCCTCTAGCTACTTTCTAGACTCACTCCTCTAAAATGAATGAATCACTCCATGAATGAATAAATTAAGAATCCACAAAACCCCCTAGTTATACACAACTAAGCCACAAGTCAGCCTAGCAATTACAAAATTAAATAAACCTTATGTATTAAATGCATATTTAAGCCATAAGTTGGCTCACAAGAAAAATTAAGTACAAAATTTTAACCCTCATGTTAACCCAAAGTTAACATGTGATAACCACATGAAAATACTTAGGACAAGCCCCAAGTTTACAACCAAGACTAAATGTACATAGGAGAGATAACCAAGACCACACATAGAGCCACACACACTCCCAAATTGATCCACATCACAATCACATGCTACATGGATTAAATGCACCAAGAAATCTTATTGGCACCAACATACTAACGAGCATCAACAAACTCCCCAAGAATCATTGAGATCCTACAAGCATTGTTGAGAATCCAATACATGTCGAGCTCAATAGACCATGTCGAGCTCCAAGACCATGCAAAGCTCCATAATGTATGTCAAGCTCCCTTCAAAGACCAAGCTACTCAACCAACACTAGACCTAATAGAAACTAAGCACCATTCCTTCTTTAATGGAGTACCCGTCCAAGCACCCTCCAAATAAACTACTCAACCGCCTTCCAAGAACTCTAAAGTAGCCATTGAGAAAACACAAGATGCTCTTGCATCAAGAATTTACTAAAGAAAGTTATTTTTTGTTAAAAACCCTCATCATTCTTCTAGAGTAGTACTACTACAACTGTATTAAAGGAATCAAAAGAAAAAATATGCATAGGCTTATTATAGTCAAGAGTTCTCAACACGGGTACTTTTTTATTGCATTTTAATATTATGGAAAGAAATTGCTAGCTCCCCATCCCATTTGATTTCTACCCCTCTCTTGATAATTTTGGATATAGGTCTTCTGATCTCTACAAATTTGGTTATATATCTTCTTAAAAAATTTACATGTCTAAATAAGGATTGGATTCCCTTCACATTTTTAGCCCTACAAATTCTATTTTATACAACTACCCTTTCAAGGTCTATCCTAACCCCTTCCTTGGATACTATGTGGTCTAAGAGTTTACCTTTACCCACTCCAAATGCATATTTCTTGGGGTTAAGGGGAACTCCATACTCCAATGCTTTCATCAATATCTTTTAAAGATGTTTACAATGGTCCTCTCCCCTTTTAGAGAATGTAGGGAGGTCATCCTAATACACTACCATGAATTTATCTATAAAATTAGAAAAATCTTCATCCATAGCTCTTTGGAAAGTGGCTCCAACATTAGTGATCCTAAAAAGCATTCTCAAATATACTTAAGTTCCCCATGGTGTGGTAAAAGTGGCAGTAGATTGTTCAACTTCATCAACTAATACCTAATTATAACTAAAAAGACCATCCATCGTGGATATTAGTTCAATATCTATCACCCTTTGTAACATTGCTTCCATATTTGGTAGTCCATAATTTTCCTTTAAAGATGAAACATTTAAATTTCTTAATTCCATGCATAGTCTAATATATTCATTAGTTTCTTTGATAGGTACCAAATTTGAAACCCATGTGCAATATCTAATAGGTTTTATGATGCCCCCATCTCTAAGCTTCATCAATTTCTCTTGCATTTTAGGGGCCTAAGTAAGGTTTATCAGTCTCTTCTTTTGTCTAAAAAGGGTTAGCATTTTCCTTAAGAGGGATGAAATGCCTGAATAGGTCTTCTCTATAAGCCTACAAGTAATCATATGGCCATACAAAGAAATGTATGTACTTTATTAATAAATCAATCAAAGCTTTCTTATAACAGGAGATAACTTCTTACCTATATACACTTTCTTAGGAGCTTTATTAGTACCCAAGTTTATCTCCTCTAACTCCTCTAGTTTTTTGTCCTTAGTATATGATTGCACTCTATCCTAATTATCAAAAACACTTTCCAACACAACAAATCCCTTTTGCTACTTTGTTAGTTTTGAGATATATTACTTCATTTCCAAATATAGTATCCTTTCTATATATATTTTCTACAAAAACACTGCAATCTAGTTCTTGCCTATGATACTTTCCTTTACAATTCAAAAGTTCAAAATATCTAGGTCATCTTCAAACACTTTCTAGTTTTCCATATTATTAGGGATAAATGGCCTAGTTTGCACTTCAATTTTATACATTCTTAAAAATGTGATGACATAAGGCATGATGCTACATTAGCTAACAAACTTGCCATCTTATTGTTTGTTCTATCCATCCAAGTTATCCAAAATGCATTGAAGGTCTCAATCTCATCCCAAACAACATTCCTATATTGTTTTAGCCTCTTATTCTTTGATTCATAAGACTATCTTATCTATGATACTACTAGCTCAGAATCACCAATTACACACAAGCACTTTATAGCATGTTTGGTAGCTAATCTTAAGCCTAAAAGAAATGCCTCATATTTTGTAATATTATTTTTACATGCAAAATGCAAAGTAACAGGGTATCTAAAAGTTTTCTTCTCTTGTGAAATAAGCACCACTCCAACACCAACTCCTTCCTTTGAACTTGCACCATCAAAATACATAGTCCATAGATCTCCTTTTCTATGACATTTTTTACTTCCTATATTAGTGGTGTAAGCACCTTTTCCTTTTCCAAGACAATTACCTCTACTCTAAAAGGATTTCTATCTGTACCTAAAAAAACAACTTGTATCATTATCTACATTTTCCTCAATCATATGAGTGACCCTTGGGTCTCTATTTATCTTTACAGCTCTATCAACAATATGGAATCTAGCAAAAGACAAATCACATTGCAAACTACCACACATAGAATCACTATATTTCCTAAAAAAGAATACCATACTAAGGTGGCATATCCACTACCAATACACTCAAGGCCAATTCATTATTAGGGTATGCAGCTAATTGTAAGGAAGTGCACTAATAGTTCTTATACTAGGTACCTCTAGAATCTAATGCATGACACCTCCATTACTTGGTATCCACCTTTAGTCCAAGTGACTCCATTATATTGAAAGGCATAACAACGTTTGAAGCACCATAATCTATCACACAATTATTTATATTTTTACCATTTATGATCAAACTCAAGAAGAAAGGGTCAATATTTTAAATGTAAATTATTTCATAACTATCAAGGTATATATGGAGAATCTAAGACACTACTCCTTTATCCTCCTTAACATTGGGTGTAGGTTGCATCTTTTCTTCTAAAGGCTTTTTTATCTTTAGTAATACTATCATTTCCAAAACCTCCTAACTATGCTAGGGCTTTATTTTTATGTTCCTCTATTCTAAACATTCAGATAAAGGAACTTTTATACTAATCTGTGATAACATGGACAACATATCTATAGGGGTTTAAGGTGGAATCTCAACAAGTATACCTCTATTATCTTGTGTCTGAACCATGGTATTTTTATCTTGTTTGCTAGCCTTTATTTTGAATGCTTTTACTTTGGAAACTTATTTCTTCTTGTCTGTACTTTAAGTTTGCAATTTTTTCTTATTTGCTCTAGTATCCTCTACATTCACAATTAATGGATCTTTGCCTTTATTTGCATTAGTCATTTTATGAGCAACATATTTAATGAAAATGTGAGATGGTTTAATATCATCACTATTTATAACCATGTTCCTTAGGTTATAAGTACTTTGAACTTGAGCAACCATTTATGCATATTTTATCAATTTCTTCTTTAGATGTATTCCTCAAACTAATGTGAGTTGTATCTAATGTCATATTACATGCACTATTGTCCACTTCTTCATCATCATCATAGGAAATTTGTTGATCAAAATTCTCATAATTACTTCTTTTGTGGTTAACATTTATTTCCAACTCTTCTATATCTTATTCATTTTCATACTCATAGTAAGAGCTCACTAGATTGAAAGCTATTTCATCATAACTTTCTTCATCAATATCTTCCTTTGGTTTAGATTATTAGGATGTAGAAATTAATTGAGAAACTTCACAATACTTGAGGGAATGAGGATATTGACAAGCCATGCACCAAGATACTTCTTTTGCAACATATATTGAACTCCTTTGTAAAGGATCTGGTTTAGTCTTCTCATTAGTTCCCTTTGCATCATTCTCAATGGCCTTACCATCCTTCCATTTTGTATTGTAGGGGAAATTTTCCAACCAATTATTCCTATTAAAATTGTTATTAAAGTGTGGTTTTTCAAGTCAACACTTTCTTTATTGACACTTGGTATTGGAGGCCTTGTGTTCTTCAACAAAGTCAACATCCAATCTACCTTATCCTTCTCACACTTCTTGTTTCCTCCAGGATTATCACTATCATTCCTTTTACTTTGAGGATTAAAAAACTTTGGATCATCGCTTCTCCCCTATTTACTTGAGTTCTTCTATTATTATTATTATTTATTGCAACTCTAAGGACATTCATCAATGTCTTAGGGTCTTTATCCCTTAGTATATAAGCCATCTTATTATCAAATGCATTAAAATATGTTATTGGACACACAATTTCATCTAACTTCATAACTTGGAAGATTTTGTATGTTCCCTTTTGGAACCTAACATTGAAATCAAATGTGGATTCATTCTATTTTTTCTTAATATTGTTAAACTCATTTTTAACATAAAACTAGCATTAGTATTATCTCCATACTATTCTTTGAAACATTTCTGAAGTCATCCTATGAACTAATGTTGTCATCATGAAGTCTCCTAAACTAGTATCTAGCATCTTTAGTGAAAAGAATGCACAAATAACTTCATGACTACATCTTTATGTTCTACTTCGTAATTATTCAACATATCAATAAAATTTCTAAGGTGCTCCTCACCACTAATAGCATTATTACCAGAAAATTTGGTGACCTTATCCCTTAGCTCATTTGGAATAGGATTGGGATAACTAGGGACTCCTACAAAGGATATTTGTTTGTATCATTCCATATATATAGGCCATTTTTGAAATCCTACACCACCACGAGCACTGGGTCTAGTGGCATTTGTCACTAAATTGGTTTTTACTTGTTGTCCTATGGCTTGATGGCCTATTGTAGCAGAAGAAGAACCTAGACTAGGCTGATAAGTGCCAACATTACTTACCAATGGACCATGAGTGACAACAAGGAATATACCTTTAAAGGATGCCACTTGTCTAGTGGTTAAGCTAGAAGTAGATTTTAGTAATTGAATCTTCTTTCTCATCTCAACAACTTGTGCTTAATTCTCTACCTTTTCTAGTTCCTTGGTCAAATCCTCATGTTCCTTCCTTTCCTTCTCCCACAACCTTTTATTTTTCTTTATTTGTAGCTTTGACTAAAGGCTTTGTGGCATTTGTCTCTACCCTAGCTTCCTCTACTAGTTTATAGGGGTCAATTTGTGCAATTAAATGTCCATCTTTCTCCTCTAAAGCATGCTCCTCTTGGATCTTAGACTTAAAATTTTCAACATCACCAAATAGATCAGTATGTAGAGACTTAGATCTATCTTCCAACTTCTTGTTCTATTCTTTCAACATGGCCATCCTTCTAAGAATGTTCTCTCTCTCTCTCTCTCTCTCTCTCTCTCTCTCTCTCTCTCTCTCTAAGAGAACTCATGGTTATCTTTTCCTTTTCTTTCTCCAAACATATGAATTTGGAATCTTCTTCTACAAATTTCTTTCAAAGGGCTTCAACTTCAGCCAACAAATCATTAGGATCAGTAGTAGTAGCTTCTAATTTTGTAGGATCACTCATATCAATACAATTTCTCTCATTATAAGATATCTACTAGAATGTGTACTATGCAACCACCCATTCTGATCTATTTAATTAGAAACACTTTGTCTAAAAATAGAATATTCAATGGATGAGACTTCTTTATCTTAGTAGGCTACTTCATTTTGAAAAGGAGTTGTAAAAATTTCACCTAGAAGCCTAGTATTTTTAGATTTAGAACTTTAAGATTAGAACTATCTTCTTCTATAGGTTAATATCAAGGGTTGCTCTCAATATTATCCCTAGTTTTCTAGGTGTGACTGAACTATCCATTTTTCTTAAGCTAATTTATTATATGAGCTTGTGGTAACTCTCTATGTAGTGGGACCTTAGGATGTACTTTCGTATAAGCCCTTGTACTCTTTCTTTTGTCATCCATTTTAATTTAACATAAAATTAGCACTAGTTAATGATAGCTTGATTGAGTCATCACCCACTAAGAGAAATGATTTTTCTAATGACAAACATTGAGAATATATAAAAGGTTGAACAACCCACAACATGTATGAACACTAAATCTTGTTTAAAACATGACTACTTTTACTATCCCACTTATGCAATATAATACTGCTCACCTACACATGAATACAAACTGAAATATCAACCTGACAAGTACCCTTATAAGATAGAGTAAGACAACTTTGTCACAATGAAAAGATATTGATCTGATACATGTGTATTAATATGCTAAATAGTACCCATGTAGTGTATCCCCCAATAGAGTCATCATTTTTTTGGCTCCTAATAGAATTTTAATAACCTTTTGCGATGTGGAAAATATCTAGGAATTAGTAATAAACAATGACAAGAATTTTTTAACATAAAATTAGGACAACCTAACAAGACATTATTAGCCTTCTTCCCTTTGAATTCTATAGGATTCAGGTAGGTATACTTTGGAATTAATCACCACTTCCATTTACAACAATATTTAACATTAATTCCCATCAAGAAAAAAAATATCCCTCAATTTTTCTAATTTAGAAACAACAAAAGGAATGTATGACATCCAACCCTACATATCCTGAAGCTTCCTAAATCAAGTATAGGCTAGCAATTTCAAATCTACATCATAACATGAAATATTAAAGATTTTGATAAATGGAACTTATACTATATAGGCCTATCAACTTTATCAAAATTATTACATGGTTAGTGCTTTATCCATTAGGTTATATCATAAGATGACACTACAATCTCATATAAGCTTCTTCACCTTGTAAAATAGATCAATACACAATCCAAATCTCATACTATCAAAATATCCACATGAAAACCTTCATGTAAGGCCCACACTCATACCCTATTATAAACCATAAGGAATGAATATGATTAGGAGTTAATTAAATCATGATCGACATTTTTTTTATTAACAATGATTTACAAAATCCTATTAGAGACTGATGTAGATTTTGGTTATACCCTATCCAATAACATTAGGCTGATAAGGTAAGACCACATGAAAATGAGACTCAATATGTTGAAGCAGAGAACCTAGTCACAAGATTCAAGGTATGATCTGTAAGGCAATTAGGAAAGATAAATTAACATTTGCACTACTGAGAACAACAACGAATGTAGGTTATAATAACAAAAAAAAACTTATGGCTACATTTGGAAATTTTTATTATATTATGAGGACATAATTATGGAAACATTCTAACAGTCTGAGGAATTAACCCTGGGAACTCACACACAAACCCCTCGTAATGTGATAAAGGGATTTTGCTAGGAATGTCACTATGTTTAACTTGATTGAAAGGATACTAGTTAACAAGGCTGCATATTAGTGATTTTCACTTAGGACATATATACTGAGATCCATTTTATATGTTTTAATGATTTAGTAGATACGACTTCAGTGTTTCATGATTATGAGTATGGTGATAGTGTTTAGAACAATAAGTTTGTTATGATAAGAAAGATAAATGTTGACACCCATATGTTGATATTGCAATGTTTTGAATATTTTATGGAAATTATTAGAAAGGGTAATCAATTATGTCTGTTAATGTGACACTAGATATTTATTCAGTATTTCACTTTTACGATAAGAAATGGAACTATGATGTGTTTCAAATGCTTAATTTGATCTTGTTAGGAAAATTAGTAACATGCAGTTGTTTTGAGGATCAATGATTTAATGCTTTATATGTAAATGATGGAGAGTAGGAAGTTGATTATGAAATGTGTTATATGTGAATGATGGAATAATGAAATTATTATGTACCTTTACTTTCATATGTATTTTATATGTGACTTTTCATTGGACTACTGATGCTCGAGTTTAGTGTGCAGGAAAGGAATCGTGGAAACTAAAGGGGGAAATAAGGTATAAACACATGTTTAAATGACCTTGCCAAGGTGAATCTTTGTAAGATTCATAAACCTCATCGTGATGTGTGTATTTTGTAAATGTGAGATGTATGTGTGTAGTATGTATTTCATGTGTAGATTCTGAATGTGTCATGTGTGATGTATAGTGCATTTTGTGTGTTACTTGACACTTGTACTTGTTATGTGAAATGACATGTTCTTTGATGATGGATCATGTGGCCAACTTTTCTCGAGTTAAATACCTAAACTGAGAAATTTGACTTATTGCCTTAAATTAGTAAAGAAAAAAGGTTACCACCATGAGAAATTTGGAATTGGAACTTACCTAGCATTGTGAGGGCCATAAAGTAACTCTAAGGTGAATTTGTGACAAAAATAAACCCTACCCATGTTAGTACTATAAGTTAGAAGGCTAATAATGACCACTAGGGTGCCTAGTAGACCTAGGAGACCCCAAAAAGAATGCATTTTATATTGAATCCGAAAATGAGAATGATATATAGAGGATTGACCAAATTAGAAACTCACTTGGCCACTCTCTATCTTTAGAGACAACTAGGGTTTGAAGGAGGAAGATAAGGAGCTCTACTACAACTTCCATTTGCCATTTCTTGGAGTAATGTGGGTACCCATGATCCATGATGTTTTCCATTTGCACGTAGAGTTGATATGGTGTTCTTCATTCCATGATATTTTTGGTCTATTAAAGATGAGATTTGTGGGAAATAATCTTTTGTTGAGTGTTGCATGTGAGAAGTTTATGTGATTTCTTCTTTGAATCTTGTTTTGTTTCATGCTGTATGTTTGTGTAATGGGTGTATAGCATCACTCACCCTTGGGAGGGAAGAGATGCTTGGGTGAAGGGGTTAGTTGGGCTCACACATGTAGTTGAGGAACTCTCCCATGTATGGAGATGTTTTTTTTTATGTGTTCAATGGAATATGGAATGTGATCTTCTTGTTTATAGGTATTTTGGGAGGTATAAGGAGGTATTTTGGGGAGGTATAAGGAGGTGTGTTGAAGGGAAGTTATTGTAAGCCTCGAAAGGGCATGTTGATGATGAGCATCGAAAGGGCATGTTGATAATGAGCCTCGAAAGGGCATGTTGATAATGAGAATATGTGCATATTGTGATTCTTAGTTGAAAATCTTCCTTGTGGAGAGATCCCACCTTCACCCTATAACTTGATTCAATTGTTGAATCTTTGTGCAAGCCTTGGGTTGGGATGGTCTTCTAATGTATTGTGTAAAATTTGGTTATATAGTTGTGATCATGCATGATATGTGAATGTGGAGTATGCAACCATTTGTACCTTATTTCCCCAAGCTCGATGGGTGGCCTCCTTGAGGCCTAGGTTGGGAGGTGAGCCTCCATGGTTCCCCATTTCTTTCTCTTTTGCAGGTTCTTACTTGATAATCTTGGAAGCTTCAAATTTCTTGTAGTTTATTCATTGTATAAGAAGAAGACTCAATGGTATTGTGTTGGAATGGAGAAACAAACTCCATCATGTTTATGTGTCATAATGTTATTTAGTAGTGTTGTCTTGTTCTATTTTAGTTTATTCATTTATGTAGGGAGAAAGATATTGTCATTGTGTATATTTCTTTTCAAAATTAAGCCTTCACCACCCTATGTCCATGGATGACAAGAATGTAGTTTGGGAGAACTCTGGAACGAAATTTATGTTGAGTTGTAATGGTAGTTACATTTTCTTGGTTTTGAATGTGTTAAAAGGAAGCATTTGTATCATCATATATCTTAAAGAATGAATTGGACATTATCACCTTGATACCTTTATCTCCTCAAATTTCTTAAGAATAATTTAGTTGCTTAATGTTTAGTATTGAAAATAATAATAATAATAATAATAAAATACTTAAATAATAAAAACAAGAAGGAAGGGGATGTTTTTATAATTCAAAACTAACATAGCATAATTAATGAGGAAACATATTTCTCCTCCTACCTATATGTACCACCCCTCCAACCCAAGCATAAGAATATATATATATATATATATATATATAACTAGGTATTCTTGATGGGATTATTCTCCCCTCTAGGTGGCCATAAGATGTTGATTTATGAAACAAAAATCATGCTTAAGTTAGTTCTAACAAATTAGATATACTTCCTTACATGCCTAGTTGAGAGATGTTTAAAGGAGATAAAATTTATTAAGAAACCACTAGCTGCTCACCTACTTAAGCATGGGAAAAATTGGACATGCTTTTTGTTTAAATTCAAAATATTTATTCAACCTTTTATGTCCTAAATAGGACCTCTTCATTACTTGGCACCTCATCTAGGGAAGCATATTCAATGTGGAAGAAAGGAGGGGGGTGGGGCTATCTTGTCAACTTCTTTCCTATCCATATCCTTGATGCACATGCAAAACAAAGCAACATAAAGTAAGAAAGGTGGGTTGCTATTAGAATGAGGGGAGTGTAAAATAAAACGAGTTTAATAAATGTAATGACCTGACAACACCCATTTCATCCTAGGCACCTAGCTAGAGCATGGAATATGAAAAGCATATTTGAAGACTTCTTCCACCCACGCCTAGTTTTATGTGTTTAGAAATTATGATAGCATTTTTAGTGGGTTTTAGGTTAAAGATTAGTATAGGGTTAATATGGGTGGAAAATTATAGTTGTAGTAATTATGATATAAGATGTGTAGTAGATGTGTTATTATGGCATAGAAGGGTTAGGGTGTTTTATTTTTAAATCATATATAAACCTAATATTAATAGAAATGAAATTTTAATTGATAAGTACGTCCTTGGTACAATCCTTCACATAGCTTTGCATTCAAAACTCGCAAACAGGTGACCACCCCTAGGGAACTTGAAATCTAGGCCTAACCCATAAATACCTTGACCATAATAATACCTAGAGATTAGTTAACAATGTTATTGTAAGCACATAATCAAATAGGATCTACTACTCTTTTGTATATCAAAGTATGTATATGGACTCACAAACTCTTTGAGATTTCTAAGAAGTTGTATGAATTTACTAAATTGTGTTATAAATGAACTTTAATTTTATAAACATTATAGTTAGGAGATACACAATAGATGCCTAGATGACTCATCAACCCATTCTTATGCCTATAGAAATGAATGTGGTTTCATTCAAGTAAAAACTATGCCTACACCACCATCATAGAAATATACTATATTGTTATCGAGTTCATTGGGTATCAACCCTAGAAGTAAGATTGAGACCCTCACCATACCGACGAGGATCAATTTGTTTAAAGATTTAATCTATGTTGCAACCCTAAAATCATAATCGTTAACCATCCTAAACTTTTAGTCTTCTATAACCTAGTATAGCACTATTAAGATATCTATTTTATGTTCTAAACTTTACCTTTCAAAAAAAAATTAAAAAATTTTGGTTGTGTTTTGCCTCGTAAAATTTGGGCATGATACTTTAGTTCTCTCATATCACATCAATCATTTGCTTAACTAGTTTGATTAATAGTAAAATATTGAATGGGAAATAATTTTAAATGAATTACAACTAAAACTCAACATACTTGTCATTGAATCATGAAAAATTAAAAAGAACATGAGAAGAGATAAATTGAGCCATTGATAATACTTCTTCATTTGTATTAAATTTATTGAAATAATATAATTGGACAATCTAATCTTGTGAAATAAAATAATTCAAAATAGACTCAAAAGACTGAAACTCTATTTATTCTTCTGATGAGAAAAATCAAAATCAAAATTACCATAGTACACAGTATTTGGACCAACTAAAAACATGAAATGACATTCATTCTCTAAAAATTTGGATGTTTAATCATAGTCTTGGAAATCAATTTATAAGAAAGGATTGCAACAATATTCAAACATTAGAGAGCATAGACACATGTCATATTTTCATTTGACAATCACTATTTATTATGTATAAGACAAAATAACAAGGAATAGCATTGGAGATAATTGCAAAATGGACAGCTAGCAAGCTACGTGTTCATGATCAACTCTTTATTTGTAATGTAGGTACATTTATAGTAGGTGAACCACAAAAGTAATATACCCTATTATGATGGTTTTTCTTCCTCTCTTTCCTCTTCATATTGTTCCAGTTCTATTTTCCAACTATCTCCAGCTAGTAGAGCTCCAATTTCAACTATAGCTTCCCAAATAGTGATGTTTTTGCTACATTAGGCCATGTAGCATCTCTAATTATCTAGTTCCTTTAGGCTCTTTTTCCACCTGGCATATATTATACCTTTTACATTAATAACCACCTTATGCATATCCATTTCCATTTTGTACAAAGTATCAATGACCTCATAAAAGGATGGTAAATCTACATCTCCATTGAAATAAGACATAATCCTTTCATTATTCATTTATTTTCAAAAGATGTGGACCATTCCTGCCAATCCCTTACATTTCTTTCACCATCAATAATTGGAGGTATGAAACCATTTATACCATCAATAATCATCTTGATTTTATTATGTATCAACTTTACCTTACCATTGAAAAGACTCTATAATTCCTTGACCCTACCAAGCATTTTTCAAGTAGGAATAATGATTTCTTTTCGTAGTTCCTTCTTTTGAGTCATCATTGGAATTAACCAATCAAAGAACTAATTGTAAGGACCCCACCTTTTAAATAAAGGATTTAATAAGGAGAGAACCTCAAAGTATTTTTGCTATGCACCTTGCAAAGAAATGAAAATTCTATAAACCCCTTGAGAAATATTTTTCAACACATTTATTTTGTGATGTAAAATTTTCTTCATCATATTTCCTTCCACATCTATTCTTGAGTCCTTTTCATCAATATCCATACTCACGTGTTGCTCTATTACCTCAACGTAATTTGGTCCTTCTCCTTCTATCTAGACTTCTTTATCATTGACCTTAGTAACAGACCAGGTAAAACTCTTTAATTTAATTTAATTTTGTTTCTAACTATTTGATCTTCCATTCTATTACATAAGTCTTCTTCATTGCCTCCTCATAATACTTTATGGTAGCAACATAATTTTTGAATGTTTGAGCAAACCAATCTTCAATATTATCTATCTTGTCCTTGCTTAGTGTTGTTATTTCCCTCAAAAAACCAAAGACTTATCTACTAGATTTGTATTGTACATTCCAAAAGATCACACTCCTTTTAGGTATGCCTCCTACCTCCATTAGCTTGAGATTGTTTGGTTTAGCATATATACTCCATACAGTCATGATCTATGCATATACATTGTAACTAGATCCTATTTGCAATCCTCTTGGGCCAAAAGCTTCAAAAGAGAGTGATCTATCCTATTTTCTAATTTGGTCTAACATGAATGAGGAGCTCAGATCCCACCTAGGGAGTAATAACATCACACTCCTCTTGACTAGATCTCTAGCCTCTTCAACAATAAGAGTTTCACTTTTAGGGTCATAGGCTTACAATTTTTCCACCAATTCAATAATGTTTTCATTAGAATTACATAGTTACAATGTCAAAGTCAACTCATTCTTTTTTAGTTTGAACCAAAAACTCTTCACTTTTCACAAAGTCATCATCTTGGAAGAATTCATGTGTTTGGATGATTCTTTCATCCAACATCTTAGCAGCCACCTCCAATGCACTAGAATGCTTTTCACTTTTAGTGTCTTGACTTACCAAAAAAATTTCCCTCAACTCATCAAAGTTTTAACTTTTCCTAGAAAATATATGCAAGGCTTCATCCCTATCCTTCAAAGGAATCTCAATCAGTTTATGCTTCTTCCTCCCCCTTGTGCCCATGTTGATGTTTCAACTTTTTCTTCCTACTATTCTACTTCAACAAATATACTAGGCTCATGGAATTTAGGGTTTACCCTTTCCTCCTCTTTCTCTTGAACTTCCTCAAGCATGTGAGACATGATTTCTTAATAGTTCTCAATGCACTTAAGTAATCTATCTAAAGATTTTGCATCACTATAAAATCCTTGGAAAGAAAGGTCATTTCTCTTCATCTCTTCTTCAATCCTCATGATTTTTTTCCACCTTAGGATTCTATCCATACATATATCATCAAATAAATAATTTTTGATGACATCCTCATCCCACAAGGGTTTTTATAGAGGTAGATTATACCCTCTCATTTGCCTTAAACAGTTCTGACCACATCTTCAAGGTCATATGTCTTGGTAATTGAAGCTAGAAATTTTAATGTACAAGGAATGCATCAATTTCATCTATAACATCCTTACCAATGTTGAGATCCCCAACCTTAAAATTGTTGCACTGAAAGTTTCCCTTCTACCTAGTAGATCCTAGGTGTTTCCTATTCACCAAAATTATTTTCCAAAGGAATTCCATCAATCCTAATCTCTTAAGTATAAAATTAGGCAAAACATGGGGTGGTTGTGGGCATCCATAAACCCACATCACAATACAGTCTCTAAATAAAAATGCATCCCCCAGTTATGTTCTAATTTAGCATCATCATCATAGCATAAAGTAGGCCTAAGCATTTTTCTCATTACTTGTGAAGTTCTTTCCAAATTACTTCCTAGCATGTTCATTATTGGAAACACAAAATCATTATAAAAGTAAATGGAATTGGTATAATCATAAAACCTATTCCATTCCCTAGTCCACTGTTACACAAGAAGTGCCTCTCCCATGTCTCTTTAGTATTATCAATCAAATATGGACTAATATGGCCAATTTTTTTGTATATAATCATGTGAATGAGCACTGAGTAGTGCTGAAAATTGAAATTTCTCATTTCTCCATGGTGTGCAACCGTAATCTCATTGTGCAATACTATGATTATTTGATTGGCATAATCATATCCCATATAGTGTACATATCTTGAATATTTATAGCTATTATATATGGCTTTCATAGTCTCATCAACTCCTAACACCTTGTTCAAACCAAAGATTATCTTTTGGAAATATCCAATAAGTATTCAAGAGGCATGAGTTTATTAACCTTCTTTGGAATCTCTTACAAGTGTTTCTTGTTCATGGGAATATGATGCCTCATAACCCTACTGGTGAAGAAAATATTTTATGATTGGAAAGTTTCCTTAAACTTCTCCAAATCAATTTCTACACCCATTCGTCCCTCAAGACCAAATGATTTGATTAATGACTCTTTATCTAATGTGCATAGCATGCTCCTATCCCATTTATGAAATGATTGGGTGGCATGCTTATAAGCCTTGATTAAGGGTTTGGCGAAATCTACATCAAGAAATACTTCTAGTATAATTAAATTACCCAAATTCGTGTACCATGGGTTAGAAGTGGGAGGGTTCTTCAACTCGTTATCATACAAGAACTAGAAGAGTTCACCTCCATTGGTGTTGGGGATTGTAGCATCTCTACAAAAATTGTGCAGGTCCCTTATTTCATGTGTATTTACAAAATCTACATTAGAAGATCTGGGAAGAAGTACTAATCATTCTTCAACAAAGGGGCTCTCATTTTTAACTCAAGTTTGTGCTAGACTTACCAGAACTTCTTTGATCTCTACCTCTACAATAGTGCACCTTCTTGTGTTACCATTTATGAATTAGCAATTAACTCTATAAGTCTCTATGAATTATTTTCTCTACAATTAACATAGCTCTGAAAGTGTTGCAATGTATTTTATTTTGAACATTTTAATATCTTTCATGAGTTTGAAATGATATTAATGGCATTGATATTTCTCTTGCATGGATTCCTTCAAATCATCATAACAATACCTTTACTTATACTTTGTGACATTTACACAAAATCATCATCAATTTATCTATTTTTCAGTATTATGCTAGCTCATTTTTCTAGACCCGGCTCTATCTATCTTCATAATCAGTACATAACTTTTCAACAAGGAGTTATGATGTTATGATTTAACAATTCATGTACCCTAGTCATATCCTTGCAACTATTTATCTCAAATTTTCTTTTGATCTCTAAGAAGTTGGACTTAGATGATTTTTATATAAATCTATACTTTGCAACTAGAGTATTACCATGGCCCTTAATTGATGTGATATATTTCTTGGCTACCAACCCTAACCATTTTCAGCTTGGTCAAAACTTTTTAACTTTGAATAGTACTATCCTTTACAACTCTACAATTTCATGTTGCTCAATTAATCTCTACTTCACCACTATTTTTTGTAAACCATGTGAGGAAGTTGCAAAGATGTTCTTGACAT
Organism: Cupressus sempervirens; assembly: GCA_028749045.1. Taxonomy (NCBI): domain Eukaryota; kingdom Viridiplantae; phylum Streptophyta; class Pinopsida; order Cupressales; family Cupressaceae; genus Cupressus; species Cupressus sempervirens. Next base: position 632,248,218 of record CM053783.1, on the reverse strand, counting down.
TTTCTCTTCATAGCATAACATCACAACCTCATGCCCTAATTATGAAAGTTATCTTGCGAATGCATGTTCAACCTTATGTTGCCAGATTGAAACTCTATTTCACTATTGAGATTTACACTTGAAAAGTTGCATTTGACACTTTTCAAACCTTCATCGTGGCATCACAGTAGTTAAGAAACTAAGCCATTTTAGAGTGGAGATATTACGCTTACTATTTTGCATTATCTATCATGACATCACAACCTTTAATTTTAACTATGAGGCCTGACTAATGATGTTGCACTCAATTCATTTCATAATTCATCACAACTTAAAAATTTAACCATACACATAATATTGTGAATACATGTGGTCATCAAGAAGAATAGCCCAAATGATTCCAAGAGTATTAGTTTCCACTGTCAATCTTCCATTTTCCCTTAATTTGATTCATCCATATGGTAACATGTCTATTCATAATGAACCCCACAATGTTGCATGTAATAGCTTGTCACCAATTCGTGACTTAAATTTCCTTTTCTTGAACAAATTATAGAGATATAGCACTCCATGTATTTCATGGACCATCATAGCCTTGAAACATAAATACACACTCTAGGATTAAATGTGGAGATGTTGCACTTAATCACTATCATTCATGTCACCACCTTGTAGCTAACTTATACCTTTCACACTTAACCATGGAGAAGTCATGATATCATAACAAAAAAATGCATCACAACATTGCTACCTTGAGATCACTATTAGGGAAAGTGTCATGATGTGCCACTCCTGGTCTAAGTTTCTTTAGTCCTAACTTCACAACCTTAAATGTGACCATCTAAAAGAGGCTAGAGATGTTAAAACTAGACCAAATACACATTACAAAGTCATGCAATCGTTCATATCACTAAATTGCAATAATAGTTTCAAGCTTTGAAAGGAGACTAGAGATGTTTCAATTAAAGGGAATTCACTACTTTGCAACCTAGTAAGTTCAAAACCCTCAACCTCTTGCAAAGTCATGGACTATGGAAAAGATAAAGTTAAGAAAAGGATTGGGAAAATAAAACATTTGAGGATTAATATGAGACATAAGAAAGACCTAGGGTTTTAAACTTAAGGTAAAACGTGACAAAGCTAAAATAAATAAAACCCTTCTTTAGGAAAAGAAAACTAACTATGATACACATCAAAGAAAAACTAGCCTCAAAAATAGGGCTAATAGATTGATGGATATATGTAGAATTTAAAATGATTCAGAAATTTTCACTAGAATGATTGTTGGATATATGAAATATATTTTATAGACATAGATGCAAAATGTTGAAGCATAGACAAGGGATGTTAACTATTTGAGAAAATGGCTCAATGAAATGATATGATTGTAACATATATTTATTTGTATCTTTGATGTTTAAGTATTTCATTACAAATTCCCTATCAAATCAAATTAGTGGCATTGTGTGGTTGGTGATCATTACAAAGAAGGATCGAGTGCAAGTCTATGAGTGATGGTTGCATAATGTTGGACATTTCTCGTGTGAAGGAGTCAAGGTTATAGTGAAGGGGGTTGTAGAGATCAAAATTATGCTAAGTTATTCAATTTGAAAATGAGTGATGAAATGAAGTGGATCTAAAAAATAATCAAGTAAGAAAAAGTCAAAACATAATAGGAATAGCCTATTTCAATAACAAGTTTTTTTTGGAATGGAAATAAGCTTGTTTTGGGGTCAAAATGGGAATACACATTCATATTCTTAATTCTAATCTAGTGCACCAAATAGAGAATACAAAATAAATTATAATTTTTATTCCTATTCATGTTGTATTCTAGCAACCAAATGAGATCTTAATATTCAAATTTCTTGGACTCATTAGATTAGCTGGATTTTATTCACTGCCTGGATCTTCTAATATATATGGGCTTTTGGTCCTCTTACCTTTGGGTTTGATCCCTCTAAATTATTGAATCATCTGAATTATTGCACCAACTAAACCAGTTAAATTAGTCAAACCTTATCTATCTATAATTGTAAATTTTGGAGCTTAACTACATTCTCAAACCAATGAATTTAAAAATTGAACCTTTAATCATCTTGCAACTTTAGTCTAAATTTTCATGATTGAACTAGTTCTAATTCAAACTTTGAATTTGAACTTGGATCTACAATTTTGAACCAATGAAACTAAACTTTGAACTGGCGACCTTGAACCTATAGGTCAGTTACCCTCTCTCATGCTTCTTCCTAACAAAGTTTCACAAAAACAATATTAGCCCAAAATACATGTAATATGTTGATGGAAATAGGAGAAATTATTCCATGGGGCTTAAAATTTTTAAAAGTTGGGTATCAAAGACAAGGCAACAATGTATTGTAGGTGAAACTTGAGTTCTTGATGAGTTTAAAAATCTAATTTAGGCCTTGGATTTGTCTATTTGTTGATAGGAGTGGGTTTTTAATTAAAAATTAAGTACTCTTTATGGATTATTTTTCCTTAGTAGACATATAATACATATCCATTTCCTTTTTGATATATTTTGGTAGGGGAAGAGGATTTAACACCTTGATACAACTTCTTTAGGGATCATGTAATTCATCGATGAAGAGTATTAAAATTAACCTTCTCTAGGAGATATATTTCTAGAGGACTAATATTCTTTGGAATTATGTGGTATAGTCTTTTATATTCCATTGGTGTTTGACTTGAGTTAGTTTTTTGAAATGCAATTTAGGATTCTTTTTGTCAAACCTTTCAATAAGCCTCTTAGTGCATTCATGGTCTGAAGTGATTCTAGAAAGCCCCATTGTTATCATTTCATGGTTCTACCATTCATGCATCACCCCATCTAAATGTATGGATACATATTTTAATAACCTCCCCTTCTTCCATAGGGCTTAGTTGGAAATAATTTTTGGTTTTTTGTACACATTCTCTTGTGAACATCTTTATGGTGCCATCAAAATATGGTATACTTATCTTCCTTGCATTTTATTGGAAAGTAAGTGTTGGATGAGAGTTCAGGTGTTGTCATTGATGGTGATATATCTCATTGGAATGGTTTCTTAGATTGAAAATATAGTTTTGTAAGGATAAAAAATAAAAATGTTTTTCCATGGTATGGATTTAAGAATATGTAATGTCCCCTTTTTAGCATTCATAGCATGATGTTGTTGTTAGCCTATTTCCCCATGGTCTCCTAGGCTAACCAGGACATTAAAGGGGCTTAGAGTTCATTTGGCCTAGATAGTTTCAGTTGCAAATTTTTTTGAGGGGTTTTGAGGCAACTTTGGGCATACTTACTATTTATAGTAAGTCATCTTGGATATGATCAGACATCCAGTGGCAGCGGTATGTTGATGGTAATTGTTTAAAATTGGCAAGAAGACTTGTTTATCATTGATAAGATTTGTTATGCATTGATAAAGCTATTTTATAAAGTTAAATTTAAATATTTGACTTTATTAATGCATAGACTATAGTTTGTGGGAAATATTTTGTTATGCATTGATAAAGCTATTTTATAAAGTTAAATTTAAATATTTAACTTTATTAATGCATAGACTATAGTTTGTGGGAAATATTTAAATTAAAAGAGTCCCCTTTATTTTATAACACATTGGAGACATAAGTTACATAAAAGGAGTGATGTTTTATCCCACATTGAGAAAATGAAGGATTGAGCTCTTGTGACAACACTATAAAAGAAAGGGAAGAGCTTCTTTTTAGTATGCTTAGAAATATAAAAGAAATTGGAAAATTTTTTGGAGATTATGTCTCAATAGTTTGGAGGACGAAATCCCTTCAAGCTGGAAATCTTGACGCCATTGAAAGATATGGTCTTGAGATTCAAAAGGGTAGCAGTCTGAAAAAGTCGATACAAAAAAGCAGTCCGAAAAAGCGAAACTGAAAAAGCAGAATCGGAAAAGCAATCTGAAAAAGCGAAACCGAAAAAGCAGGCCAAAAAAGCAGTTCAAAAAAGAAAAATCAAAAAAAGCAGACCGAAAAAGTAGCTCGAAAAAAGCAACTCAAAAGGGGCAACATTGAAGAAGATTATTACAGCCATCTACAACCAGGTTCCTTTATTAGTATTATTTTTTAGGGTGTTATAAGTTTCAGCTGTAAGTGTGCAGTACACCAGCATTATCATTTGTAATCCATGTAAATGCCAAAAGTCTTGGTCATATTTTATGAGCATTGTATTATAAATTTCATTACAAATTAAGAAGATAATAGTTGCTAGTGTCATTTATGCAATTTAATATCATTATTTATTAGCTAGTTAGTTTGTACACCAACTGTTTGTAAAAATGCCAGTTAGCTGTAGGTGTACATTTCTCATGCTTAGATCATATATATGCACTAAATATTGTCAAAATTAGTAGTACACTCATGTTAGGCCATTGTGTAGTCCATTTGGAGTCTTCTAGCACAAGTTTTTCATTGATGCAAATTGGAAAAGTCATTTAAAGCCAGCTGAAATACTATATCAGTCATACGTCCCTTGCATGTGAATTGTTTGACAAAATTCTTTGAGTCTTCAATCAGCATTTTTGAGAGCAGATTTGAGGATAATTATTACAGTGGTATCAAAGCTTGCTTGCAAAGTGTTTGACAAAATGTCAAACAACTGAAGTATAAAGATTTTTGGTGTTTGAAGAAGTTATAACCTATTGGGGTTATTATAGTGATATCAGAGCTATAAGTCCTACCATCTTGTGGAGGTCTTATAGGGAATTTGGATAGCCAGATAGAGAGAAAAATGTTTGACAAAATGAATGTTGGTTCAAATCAGGGAAAGGAAAGATTCTTACAATTATTAGACACCTTAGCATAGGGACAACAATCAGCAGAGCAAAGAGCACATGAATAGAGTCAGAGATTGGAGCTTATGATGCAGATGATGGCTCATCAAATGGGGTTGAATGCTAATGTGGGTGGAGGAAATAATCAGAATGGTAATAATCAGAATGGGAATAATCAGGATGGGAAACATAATGGAGGTGAACAAGTTGGGAACAATTTTGATCATGCACCCCAACAATCTAGGATAGTGAGTTTGAGGCCCATGATTCCCACATTTCCTCCTAGAGCTCCAGAGCAGCCCATACCAGAGCCCCAGATCACTGATATACAGGACCAACTGAGGAGAGATTGGAAAGATGAAGGTCAAATTTTACCATTCCAATTACCTTTAGGGAGTATATAGATGTGTGGATGAAGCATATGCCTCGAGGACATGATAAGAACCAGAGCTATGAGCTACAAAATAAAGTAGGGAAACTTCAATTACCATATTATGATGGCTTGGGGAAGTCTACAGCAAGAGCTTGGGTTCAAAGGCTTGACACATACTTTCAAATGAACCCTATGCCTGAGGAAGAAGCTATTAAATATGCAGCAATTCACCTGGATGGGTTAGCACATGAGTGGTGGCATCATAGTATGGTCACTATGGGTCATGCACACATTACCTCAAATGTGGAGTTTAAGGAGAGACTGATTGAACATTTTGATAGGCCTAAGGATCGTACCTTCCCTATGATAGGTAGAAACTTGTATGAGGAGTTTAACAGACATGCTAATTCGACACAAGGAGACATTACCATATCTTCAGGTAATGTTTTATCTGCATCATCTTCATAGGTAGAAGGGGTTATAGACGTTGTGTAGGTTGAGCCAGAAGGTGATATCACAAGCACACCGGATTGTACGATTAACACAGATAGTGATTCTAGTATAGTTGGGTTGGATGAAGTTACAACAGTTGAGAATACTATCATGTTTGAGGATAGTACAGTTGATCAAAAAGTGAGCATTCAAGACTTTGCAGAAGGTGAGTATCAGGCACAGTTGGATGCTTCTTTACATGAAAAGAGGCTAGTAGATCTTTACTTGGTTTGGCACACCAGCTAAAGACAAGGGACAAGAATATTGTCACGGCTTTATCTCATCATGATAGGATACATGGATTGATTGAGAGTTACATTTGGATGATTCAACTGAAAGAGAGATAGAAAGGAGTCACAACAGGATATTCTTGTGATGACTTACAACAGATCAAGGAAGGCATGGAGGCAGTGAAGTTAGCTCTCTAGGATTCTGAGAGACCTGTGGATGAGCATTGTCTTGAGGTGAGTTCAGTTTGGGAGTTAGCGCATATAGCAAGGACTCAGTTTCCTTTTATAGTCGGGTCACATATTGATGATGATATGAGTACATCTAGCAATCACACTCTGAATTCAGAGACTATAGATAGGTGCGTGAAGTCAGTTGGTATTGTTCAGATTACTCAGGTGAGAAGTTTACTTGAATTGCTAGTTGGTTTTCATTCATGGATAAGATGTTGGGATCCTTATCTTAGTACTTGGGATCATTTTGACTAGAGATATTTATCATTCTTTGGTAGTAGTATCTATTGCACCATCATGGACTTGATTGGTAGCTTGTCAGGTGTAGTTCTCATCCATACCAACAGCTTGTTTGATGCTAGAATTAGTTTTTACACACTTTTGTTGGGCATTATTCATGTATCCAGTTGATCATTCCTATTGGAATGGGTTGATGATCTCTTAGATATGACAAAGTTTACAGAAGAGTCCCAGGATCTGATTATTACAGATGACACCCAGGGGGATGTTGTGGATAGTTTTGAGGACTTAGTCTCCTCAATAGTTTCTTTTGATATGGAGGTTTATGTTGATGCCTCAGTCACTCCATTTGATGATACAAGTTCACCAGTTGGACTGCAAAATTTGGATGGTAGTATTACAGATGATAGCCATTCTGAGGTTACTCCTTTGGATAGTGTACCAGGGGTAGAGTATAGGAGTTTGACCAGTCAGCACAATCATGTGTCTAGTCAGTTGAGAGTTTGCGAGTGAGACATTTCTATTGCTTGCAAGAATTTTGATGTTGCTTGTTAGTTGTTAGTAGTTTATGGATGGGGTTCTCCTGCTAGTGATGATCAGGGAGGCAGTTATCTTTCCTTGATAGAGATCCACTCTTTATGGGAGGCTATCTAGATTTTGAGACAGAATTATATGCAGTTGGTAGCCGATAGAGATTATCTTATGGAGTGGGGCAGTACAACATATGATGCATTATTGGTCAAGGAAGATGAGGTGAGTAAGCTTACTCAGCAACTTGAGGTGACTTCTGAGTTTCTTGAGAGTACACAATTGGCTTTCGAGGAGTCACAGTTTCATTTAGCTGAGGTGACCGTAGAGTTGGAATGACTTCAGTCTTTACCAAATTCTGTACAGTCACTGACCGTGGTAAGTGGTGATCCAAGGATTTCCATGGTTGAGGTTGATAGGGGTAGTGGAGATGAGGATATATCTATCCATGACACTAGTATTGGCATATTTGGTCCATTTCCATTGGAGGTAGGTTTAGCTGAGTTGGGCATTGTAGATGAGCATTGTGGTATGTTTGACTTGGAGGGCACAAAGACTAGTGATGTTGTTGTTGATTCTGCACTCTTGGCTATATCATCCTCTGACTTAGCTGATGATTAGTAACAGTTGGTTGTATCACATTTGCAGGATGAGTCTTTGACTGGGATTGGTTCTTTTTACCAGCATTATACTATAGGATATGTGCATCAGTTTGCTTTAATCCATGTGTTGAGGAGTTGATGGCAAATAGGTTTGGTCTGGGCTCTCGTTTTTGCTATCTACCATGTAATGACTATTCACCATCAGTAGTGCATGGGTGTTATGGTTATGAGACAGTGATCGGTGATCTGCAGAGTTGTGTTAATTGCAGTAGGTGTGCAGTGTGTGGATTCTCTGTATTTGGTGCAGTTTCATGTAGGAGTATTCATTGTTGTTGCATAATTGTATTGTACATTCCACATAGGCTAGTGGGATGTGTTGATGGTATTTACTATGTTGGCAGTTTGGGTTATCTACTCTACTTGGGTTCTGATATTTCGAGAGCTTGTTTCTCATGGGTTCTTGACTTTGGAATTTGGGTTAGTTGTATTCACCAATTTGATTATGGATTCCTCTTGGTTAATTTTTAGAGGTTGTTGCAGGAGCCTATGTTGACTAACAGCGGTATAGTTCATGACTACATTTGGGATCTAGGTGGATTGATTGGGTTGTTGTTCGACCATTGCTTGGGGACAAGCAATTTTGGGAAGGGAAGACTATAATGTCCCCTTTTTAGCATTCATAGCATGATGTTGTCATTAGCCTATTTCTCCACGGTCCCATAGGCTAACTAGGACATTAAAGGGGCTTAGAGGCCATTTGACCTAGATAGTTTCAGTTGCAAATTTTTTTGAGGAGTTTTGAGGCAACTTTGGGCATACTTACTATTTATAGTAAGTCATTTTGGATATGGTCGAACATCCAGTGGTAGCGGTATGTCGATGGTAATTGTTTAAAATTGGCAAGAAGACTTGTTTATCATTGATAAGATTTGTTATGCATTGATAAAGCTATTTTATAAAGTTAAATTTAAATATTTAACTTTATTAATGCATAGACTATAGTTTGTGAAAAATATTTTGTTATGCATTGATAAAGCTATTTTATTTAAAGTTAAATTTAAATATTTAACTTTATTAATGCATAGACTATAGTTTGTGGGAAATATTTAAATTAAAAGAGTCCCCTTTATTTTATAACACATTGGAGACATAAGTTACATAGAAGGAGTAATGTTTTATCCCACATTGAGAAAACAAAGGATTGAGCTCTTGTGACAACACTATAAAAGAAAGGGAAGAGCTTCTTTTTAGTATGCTTGGAAATATCAAAGAAATTGGAAAATTTTCTAGAGATTATATCTCAATAGTTTGAAGGACGAAATCCCTTCAAACTGGAAATCTTGACGCCATTGAAAGATATGGTCTTGAGATTCAAAAGGGTAGCAGTCTGAAAAAGCTGATATGAAAAAGTAATCCAAAAAAGCAAAACTGAAAAAGCAGGCCAAAAAAGCAGTCTGAAAAAGCGAAACTAAAAATGTAGGCTGGAAAAGCAGTTCAAAAAAGTGGAACCAAAAAAAGCAGTCCAAAAAAGCAGTCTGAAAAAGTAGCTCGAAAAAAGCAACTCAGAAGGGGCAGCATTGAAGAAGATTATTACAGCCATCTACAACCTGGTTCCTTTATTAGTATTGTATTTTAAGGTGTTATAAATTTCAGCTGTAAGTGTGCATTATACCAGCATTATCATTTGTAATCCATGTAAATGCCAAAAGTCTTGGTCATATTTCATGAGCATTGTATTAGAAATTTCATTGAAAATTAAGAAGATAATAGTTGCTGGTGTCATTTAAGCAATTTAATATCATTATTTATTAGCTAGTTAGTTTGCACACCAACTATTTTTAAAAATGCTAGTTGGCCGTAGGTGTACATTTCTCATGCTTAGATCATATATATGCACTAAATATTGTCAAAATTAGTAGCACACTCATGTTAGGCCATTGTGTAGTCCATTTGGAGTCTTCTAGCACAAGTTTTTCATTGATGCAAATTGGAAAAGAGTCATTTAAAGCTAGCTGAAATACTATATCAGTCATATGTCCCTTGCATGTGAATTGTTTGACAAAATTCTTTGAGTCTTCAATTAGTATTTTTGAGAGCAGATTTGAAGAGGGTTATTACAGTGGTATCAGAGCTTGCTTGCAAAGTGTTTGATGAAATGTCGAACAACTGAAGTATAAAAATTTTTGGTGTTTGAAGAAGTTATAACCTATTGGGGTTATTATAGTGGTATCAGAGCTTTCTTGCAAAGTGTTTGATGAAATGTCAAACAACTGAAGTATAAAGATTTTTGGTGTTTGAAGAAGTTATAACCTATTGGGGTTATTACATAATAGTTGGACAATTTTGGTTAGTGACAAAAATAGAGCTATCAAATGTAGCTATAATTTTAGAAACATAGTATAAATATTGTATTTATTCTTATAGTACAAATTTTGAGTTGATGTCACAATTGACATATGTTTTTACAGTAAGAAGTATAACTAACATAGAATAACAATGTTATAGGACAATGTTTGTGATCATCCAAATTGGCCTAGAAAATTGAATTGTTTGGACAATTCAATTGCTTGGCAAAACAGGGATAACATCCAAGATATTAACCCTTAGATATTATGGTTCTATTTTTCTTATTGGAGTTAATGCTACATGTTTTGTAAAGAATTTTGTAAGCCAAATAGAAAAATTATATTGAAGGCTATAATGGAAAGATTTTTTTATATGTGGGCATGATATTATGATGATAATATGATGATATTATGATGGTAGTATGATATGTGCAAGCCTTGATGTTGGATCATATTATATGGGAACTTCATTGAGGAATAGTTAGACATTGTGATGGTATGTATAATTTTTTAATAATTTCATTGTATTGGAGAGTAAGTCCAAAAATTGGATTTATCCTTCAATTTCAAGCAAGTATGCTAGCATGTGTTGTCAACCATTTATAGGGTTGTAGGCCTTTAATATGGTCTAATCCTTTAATAGGTATATATGTACTACACATCATGTAATGAATCATAAATGGGCCATAACACTTAATAAATATTTATATATTAGTGCATCATCTTTTGGTTACCATCCCTACCTAGATTTTTCCTTAGCCAAGTTTTCCTTGAGAACAAAACATGGTATTATAAGTTATATTTTGATGATTAGTTCCGCAGAAGAAGTCTTATAGCTTAAGGAAAATCTTGATGGATGTAAGTAATTTAGAGATTAATTTCAATGCAACACTTGAAGATCTAGATAAATTAAATGTAGTTTAGGAAAGCTTGAAGTTAAAGCTTAGAGATGCACAATATTATATTAGAAAACTCAAGGATCAATTTGATATTTCAAGAGTAAATAGGATGGAAATTATTGAGAGGGTCAATGATCCTGATTCAAATGAAGATTAATTAAATCTAGTTGAAAATTTTTTAAAACAAAAGGACTTAGACATGAATTTGAGAGTACTACTCTTCATATGGCCAAAGAGATTAATGATGGGAAAGAAGAATGAGAAAACCTTGAAGCAGATATAAAGAAGAAAATAAATGAATGTCAAGACTAGAGTGCTAAGCTTAGACATGTTAAATTGGAACTTGAAGATTTAGATATAATTAGATCATAAAATTGAAAAGTATACAAATGCTATCAGTGATGAAATTGTGGAACAAAAGTTACAGCTTGAGAAGATTTATTCAAGTAGTGATAAACTTGATGAGAAACTATAGCAGAAGAAACCTAAGGGTGACATGACTATGATTGGATTCTATAATGGTAGAAGTTATAAGGTAGTAGAGGAAATACTAATGCAATATCTTTTTCAAACATCTATTCAGGTTTAAAACCTAAAGAGAAAATAAAGAAGATGAATGAAAGATGATTGCATACAAAAAGTATGGACATATGAAAAAATATTGCAATGGTAATATTGAAATTAAGCCTTTTACTAGTTATTATTTTAATTGTTGTTTTTATGGACATAATTCATGCAAACACAAAGATAAATCTAGTTAGAGAAAAAATGAGAGATCTAATTCTAGAGCAGATGCTAGAAGACCTATTGGGAGAAATAGTTTTATAACTACTAGAGTTACATGCTACAAATGCAATAATGTTTCTCACATTGCTAGAGATTGAAGATTGCAAGTAAATTAGAGTGAACCAAGTTATGGATTGAGTTGTTACATATTTTGAATGTAAAAATATAGGGCATACAACTAAGTATTAAAAATTCTATAGATTTTTAAATAATGGAAGACTACTTAATGTTAGAAAGAACAATTTCAAAGGAAGAAGGACTAAAGGATCAAACTAGGTGAAATATGAGAATGTCAATAAAAATATTTGTGAAGGAAATCAAGAATTTATGGAAGGAAAAGGATTAGAATGTATCATCAGGCAAGTGAGAGTCAATATTAAGCCTTGAACCATCTTTGCCAGCTTAATTGGATAGTATAGCCTTAGGGTGGTATTTGTACATAGAATATGTTGCCCCCATATTTTCAAATTTTTTTTAGGGGGAAATGGCATCAATGAATTAAAAAATATAAATTATATGAGATGAACTCATTACCTAACCACTTTCACATTTCACATTAATTTATTCAATACAAGAGAAAGAGGGACTTCCAAACATAAGTCTCAATACAACCCAAGTTAGACTAGTAAAACCCAAGTATAATGAAGGGATGCTAGTACTAAACCCAATTTATAGATCAAGGAAATATGCAAGAAGGTCCTCTTTCATGAAATTTCAATCAAATTAAGACACGTATGCTACTAATGTAAAGTTGAACTAATTGATTTAATGAAAAGAGTAAAATATCTAACTAGGTGTTATATATATGCAATTGACCCAATTAAGATATGGAAATGGGTCTATACTAAGAAATAAGAGAAATAATGGAAAAATTACCTTAAAATTTGATAGATAAGATAATTTTTACTCTAGAAAATCATGGATCTTAAACAATGAGATTTCAACTATATATTTACGATCAGGACACAAAACCCTAATTTTTATATATCTATAGGAATAGATACCCAAAAGAAAACCTTCTAGAAGGTTTATGAAAAAATAGACTTATTACCAAGGTAGTATCGAAAAATTGACCTAAGTTCTCCTAAAAGCCATTGATAAGTAGCTTCTAGATCCAAAGTCAGAATTGTAATATCTTGTTCTAGCACATAATAAAAATGAGTTTTTTTTGTTGTATGAGGGCTTGTGTTAGTCAATGTCTAGATTGAGAAATAAATATTTATATTAAGATGAAAATGTTGATAAAATAAATTCTAGCATGTACTAGGACTAAATATATTGATGAGAAATACAATTACCTTTGTAGATGCAATTGGATTTTATATGTGATCAAGTATGAAAATGCAATAGCCTTGACTCAAACAAACCAAAAGGAAGCCATGGAAGTCAAAACCTCATGTTGTGGAATTCCTTGCTGAAGAATATAATAAATTGAATGGATTAATATAATATCTCCTCATTAGAAACCAAACTCCACTGCTACTTTAAAGGAAGAAGCTTGATGCAAGAAGAAAATGATATATCTTGAATTAATACTTTAAGAATGCTTGAAGAATATTTCTTGAAGTCTCATTTACACATGTATTATTTCTCTTGATATGTTGTATGATTATGATGGATGAAAATTAAATTCTTAACCCTCCTTATATATTAGTTTCCAAGATAAAAAATAAATAAGGTTGACTAGGGATAAAAATCAAAGAAGTAAAACACCTGAGATACTTTGGGCCCTAGAACCTAAATCATTTAGGGAATAGATTGACCTATTCTAGAATAGGTCAACCTATTCATGATGGGGGTCCCCAAAAAGGGGTTCTCAATGTCTAAGAGAAAGTGTGTAAAGATTTAGGAAATGGTAAAAGTGTTAGAAGATCTTACCAAAAATGTTTGTGTGTGTGTGTGTGTGTGTGTGTGTGTGTGTGTGTGTGTGTGAGAGAGAGAGAGAGAGAGAGAGAGAGAGAGAGAGAGAGAGAGAGAGAGAGAGAGCATTAAGAAGGGATAAAAGGTATAAAAATAAAGTTCTTCCATTTTAAGATGGTACATAGAATAACCATAATATACCTAGGAAAATTATAATGAACCTAGGACAACCTAGTGAAAATTGTCTAAGGTATTTAGTGTAACAACATCTTTGGTTTATTTTATTCTAACATGTCTAAATTAATTCAGTCTAACATGTTTATATCATGTTGGAAATCTTACTTATTTTATTCTAACATTTCTATATTATTTGTAGCTAAAACTATTATGTTTCTAACATGTTCTCTTCTATGTTAGCTAGTAACTCTCGTGAAATGGGGAAGCCATAATGAATGCAGGACATTTCTAATCTTAATCATGATTCCACATCAAAGTATAAGTTTTCAAAATATTATAAAAATATCATTAATAAATAAAATTCATCACAAAATTTTATCTATTCATTATAATATAATTATAAACATACACACATGCAAAATTAGACCTCTAAATAGGAACAAATTAACTTATATCCTTATGTTTCACTATGTCCTCATGTACAAATACATCATATATCTTTGATATAATTACATCATGAACAAGTACACTAATGCTTCCAAATATTCCTAGGCAAAAAACTAATATGTTTGGTTCTAATATTTGTTCTTCTTAACGTATAGCTCTAATCACTAGTACTCTTGAAGACACCTACATTGCAATAGTATACAAATATCAATATTAAAGTAAAATTACTAAATGTAAGTGAAAATTATAAAATCTAAATTCATGATGTTTGAATCTGTTTTGTCCATGATTTTTGTAATCCATGCATTTATAGGCCATGAGAAGACTGATTTATAAAACAAAAAAATTAATGAATCAAATCATAATGAATGCAATAAATCAAATAATGTAATGAACCTGAGCATAATGAATGTTATGAACCTTAGAGTCATTTGGTATGACTTACACAAGTATGCATGAATTTTTAATGTCTGTCATATGTGTATCCACCTATATTTCCAAGCCATGAGATGATTAAGTTTATTGACCAAAAATGTTAAAGAAAAAAAGAATAATAAATGTAATTAATTAAATATGTAATGAGAATAAGAAAAATGAACGTGATGAACCTTAAAATCATTTGGTGTGAGATAATAAAATGTTATTAAAGGGTCATCTCTCTACTTAAGAGTATCTAATATTACTATTACCTTTCGCTCACCCGCCAAAGGTTTAAATTTTAAATGCTCGGCTCGTCCAATGGCTAGCTGCAGAAATATTATTTTTTATGCCAAGATCGGACCTTATGATGTATTTCACAGCCAGCAGGATCTTCTCCGTCGGATTTCAGCAAAATCGACGATCGGCACGATCTCGCCATCAAGAACTGCCCGAGAGTTAGCATCAGTGACATCGCGCCCAATTGACACGTATCTGCTGGGCTCGACGAGCGGGCTACAATGGAGGGCATGTCAAGAAAGTTTTCCAGCACCATAGGCGCTATGGCGCTATCGCACACCGACCAGAAAATCTCCATGGCGACATAGTGCCCGGCGGAGATGCTCACGTCGGCAGGCGACACGTTTCCACGAACTGAAATTTTCAAAATACGGCAAGGCGCCATGGCGCCAATGGAAAACAAATGCATTTTCTGATGGTGACATAGCGCCCAATCAAAAAATCCATCGTGGCAAGGAAGGGTCAGGCAAATGGGTCCCGTCTGTACTCTGCAACACAATTTTCCAGTTCAACGTCAAGATGGTGAATCAGATGTAGCCATGTATTCATTAGTGGGGTCAAGGCAATACGAACCCTCCGAGTTGGTGCTTTGTCAGACCAGGGAGGTGTTTCATTAGGCCAATAAAGAGCGACCATGTCCTCTAAGTCAGAGTTCAGTCAGCATCACCGGTACATGGAAAGGTAAGATCTCCACCGTCAGATCAGGGTTGATCGACGGCAGGCATCATCGCGCTATAGAAGAGTTGCGCGAGTCTTATGTTAATGACATTGTGCCTGAACAACACGCGCCCTCATGGGTCCAGGGACGTCAGCGAGGACTATTCAGACCATCGATACGTGGCCAGTTCTTATTCATCGATACGCTGGGGGAATGATCTTCCTTGCACACCATCAGATCGGTTCAGATCAGCGGATGGTGCCATCTCGCCATAGCAGAGATGCATAGGTTTTAACATGGTGACATAGCGACCATCCACCATGTGTCGACAAAATTAGGTCTTACCAATCGATGTCAGGAGAATGAATCAAATGACGACACACGTTTAGCAGGCCCAGTAGTTTCGGGAGACATGGTCAAGTTTTGCAATCGTCAGATTAGAAGGGATCAGTGGCAGGTGCCATCTCACCATGGCGAAGTTGCAGGATTTTTAGTATAACGACATGGTGCCCTTTCACCACGTGTCGATAGGGCCAAGTCTCACCAGGATGCATCGCTAACTGGTGCCAAGTGGAATGGGCTCGGTCGTAGATTGGAAAGTTCACGGTAGGTCAAAAGTCTCACGGCGAGCAGACTGCGTTGTCGAAAAGGTATACCGATGGCGGTTAGTGTTACGGTGAATTAGGAATAGCCACGTCTACTGGGTCAGAATGAAGACATGAGGTGGCACTAGATCTTCAATGCGGCTAGTGTAGTCAATGCCATCAGTGTTTCACGGGCCGAAAAAGGTAGCAAGGATGGTAGGCACTATGGCGCTAACGAAAAACCCATGGATTTTTCATTAGCAACATGGCGCGTAAACAAAAAGTGAAGGTCATAGCAGGATCCTCAGGCAGGGCGGGTCCCAGATGGTTATGCTTCATCACAGTTAGCGTAGCTGGAAAGTTTTCAGTACACCTTGGAGCCACATCTGCATCAGACAAGAGAAATTCACAGTGGGTGCTATGGCGCTATGGGAGGTTCCCCTCAATTCTCGCATAGTGACATAGCACCTAGGTGCCACGTCAGGTTAGGTTGCCAGGTGGATCATGAGTTCAAAGATCCCAAGGAAGAATGTGCAGAGTACGGTGAGGTTTCTGATCGTCAGATGAGACTGAATCAATGGTGGGCATTATGTCGCTATCAAGAAGTTGTGCAAAAAATGCCATAACGACATAGCACCCAGGGGACTCACCATGTTCTTAAGGATAGTGCATCAAACACAAGCCACACGATCAAAGGGAAATCCACGATAGGTGCCATCGCGCTATGAGAAAGTTGCGAGCTATTTACGATGGCGAAATAGTGCCTGGTGGACACGTGTCCTCGTGGACCCAGAGAGGAGGCATAGAAAGTATTACTAGTTCAGGGGATGGCTGGCAGTTTGTGTTGTGGTTAAGGTTTGAGACTTCGCAATTAAACATGACAGTTTGGGGTTGGCGCAATTAGTAAATTAAAATCTAACCACTGGGCGCTATGGCGCTAATGGAATTTTAGGGTAAGTCCTCCATAGCGACATAGCACCCAGTCAAGTAAATGATGGTCAAACGCGTTAAGATGATCGTAGGTGGCAAAATAATGGGGAGTGATTGGCCCACGTGGCCCAGCTGGTCGTTGGAACTTGGTTGACCCATTTGACCTTCCTGTCTCATGACTCAGAATGATAAAAAAATCGTGATTTTTTCCACAATCTGATTCTGTGATCAATGCCACCCACTCCAGAATGAATGCTAAAGTAATGAAGGGACTTTCCACTCATTGTCGATCCATCTACTTGGTCAGAGAGATTTTCATGGTGCCATTTCTATCTTCTCGAGGTTCTCTTTCAGAGGAATATCAGATTGTCTTGTACCTGCACGATGCTCAAGTATGATCTTTGATCAGATTTTCAGTATGGGGATTAATGCCAGTGGTTGAGCAGTAAATGTAGAAGCAAAATCCCAGTTGTGCCTAAACTATAAAGGCAATTTGGTAATTCTTTTCTGAGGGTGGACTCTTCTTGGTTTTCTCTGCTACTGCTTGCAGACTTGCAGTGTAGAATCCTTGTGTCTCTGAGCTACATAGTATCCTGTGTCATTCTCTTTAGTGGTCAATGTGCATGTGCTTCTTTTGCCTCTCATTGATGCATTATTGAGATTAGTGGTCCACATACTGTATCTATCTTTGGCCTATTGGATAATATACAAGTGAAATCTTCTTTTCCTATTGTCATTCAGTTTGTTTTCTTATCTGTATGTGACTATTGATCGATATAAGTCTGGACGTGTATGAATTTTGTATATTACCCTAGTTTTGTAGTGCATATATGGGCAGGAATGAGTCTGAACACTTTGTTTTGGTGCATCACCGCCTTAGATTAGACTAGGTAGATTTGCTTTAATGCTCTCTTTCTCCCTTTCCCTTCTGAGAATAGATAGGTGTGCCCTGACCATAAGAGGAAGCCGGCCTTCTCTGGAGACTCAACCTCGTAGTTCAAGTCCCATAGCTTGGAGGTTGTTTCCATGTTTCACTAGGTTGTTCTCGTGCTTAGGCCTTGGACAAGGGTGCAAACCTAAGTGACAACAGTTTTTGGCACGCCCGGTGGGACATATATCAGAAGATTTCAGGCCTATTGGTATCAAGAAGAAAGAATTCTAGGGATAAATGCTGAAGAAGTAGTGCTGGCTTCGGTCTTCGAGCCTTTAAGAGGCTAGTTCTTCAAGTACTTGGCGGCTCCGAACATCAAAGAGTCTGGTTCTAGACCAAGTTTGCAGTAATTCATGCCCAGGACTGAAACAAGGGCATCTTCTAGAGGTAAATTTCAATATCAAGAGCTTTCTATTTCAAATCCTAGGAGAAGAAGGACTAGAACTTCATTATCACCAGTTACGGGTAGAATAACAGTTGATATACCTGTAAGATCTGTCTCTACTCCCCCTATCGTTCGAACTCAGCCTAGATTGCCATCAACACTCATCAATAGAACACTTGTTTATATGGCACAGCCAAGAGTTTATCCTTTTGCCACCTTTAATGGTGGAAGTCCTCTGTTGTTAGCCCAAAGACATGATATACCAGTAGCTGCACTAAAAAGAATACCTAATTTTACTGGTGAAACTTCTATTTCCCCCCTAGAGCATATCCAAGAGGTAGCGAATGTCTACAATATTCATGGTATTATAGAAGATGATGTTGCCGTCAGACTTCTAGCCTCATCTTTAAAAGGAAAAGAATTACAGTGGTATAGAGGCTTAGCTCATGGTTCCATAACTGATTGGGATGGACTAGGAGCAGGATTATGCAAACATTTTGAGGATAAGAGTGACCATTTGTCACTACTAGAGCAGCTGACTACAATAAAAAGAGCCCCCCATGAATATTACTGATTTTAATTACAGATTCCAAAAGACATGGGATAGAATACCTACTATAGTGAAACCTACCCCTAGTAATGCCTTCTTTCATTACCTTAGAGCTTTCAACAGTGACATTGCCACCACAATCCAAACTATGGGAGGAGATACATTACCAAATGCTTATGAGATAGCTATAAAGGCTGAGAATATCCTAATACAAGGTGGAAAGTTGGCGCCAAGGCCTCCTATGCCTTTCTTTCCTGATGTTCCCAACCACCAACCAGCGATAGCCCCTCTTCCTACAACTCCTACGTCACAAGCCCTTACTCCAGCCCCCCAAGCTTCCACATCCTCAAACGGAATAGATGAACTCAAGGAAATGCTCCAAGGTCTAGTGCTGAGCACAGACAAAAGAGAGAAGACCCTGGATAAAAAATTACAAGAGCAGGGGAGGGAGTTGAAGGACCAAGGGAAGAGATTAGAGGATAGTTTTTCTCTAATACAAAAGATGAGTAACAAGGTGGTGGCCTTAGAAAGGCAGCAGGCCCAAGGTGGCAAGCCTTCCCAATTGCAATATCAGGCTCCAAGTGGTGGTAGGCCTCATAATCAATGGAATAGCTCTTTTGATCAGAATAGGCAGAATAGTCATGCTTCTACTTCAAGCTCAAATCAGAATAGAGCTATAGTCCCTCAAAATAACTTGGCCCAAGACCAAGATTTTTGTCCCTCATGTAACTATTCTTATACCTACTGCCTATGTCAGAAAGCAAAATCTTATTTGGCCCTAACTATCCAGGAGTCCACAGTAAAGCAATCACACAAGGAAGATCATCCCAAGGAGGCCTCATATGTTCAGAGGCAGGGTGATTGCTCTTTTATGAATTACCAGATGGAGGAGCATTTTAATGTAAACCAAGATTCCATTGCTCATAACACAAGAAGCAAGAAGAGAGCTATGGAACATGCTGCTCCTTCTTCTCCTAAGCAGGCCTCAACTTCAAGTGTTATACCTAACACACAGACAACGAATGAGCAAACAAACACTTCACAATAGCAAAGGCAAGGTCCAAGAGAGGAGAATGCAAGTGATCCCTATGTTACTCCATCTCAACCTCTCATAAGTGTAGCTCCCAAAGTTTCTACCAAAATTCCTAACGCACCATTGAGTGTGGTAGAGCAAATGAAGAAGACTAATGTAAACATTTCCATGTGGGATGCTGTTGCTACCATACCAATGCAGAGGAAGATGCTGCAGCAAGAATTGGAAAGGATTGAACCCAAGGATCAGTCATCTACCATGGAGAATGCCACTAGTTTAGTACAACCAGCAGGAGATGTGGAGGCAAATAAAAAGGTTAGACCTCCTCCATTTTATGTTTCTCTGATTATAGGGGGCAAATTAGTCCATAATTGCATGATAGATTCGGGGGCTAGTAGCTCAGTAATGCCTAGGTGTGTTGCTGATGCTTTAGGGATGAAATATGAGCCCATTGTTAGGGATGTGTTATAACTATATGGGAGTACTGTCAAAACTGTAGGCATCCTTAGAAGTGTGAAAATGGCCCTACATGCATGCCCTGGTTTTACTGTGATTCAAGACATATCTATTGCTGAGGTTAAGCCCTATTTTTCCATCTGTCTTTCAAGAGACTTCACTGCTCAAATTGGTGGATTCATATCTGCTGATTGGTCTTACATGTCATTTAAGACCAGATATGGGGCCAATGCTTCAATAAGAGCAGAACCTCAATCCCTTCATCACACTGAACCCTACAATCCCAACTTCATCAATATGAATTTCCCTATCCTAGAGATGGATGAAAATAACATAGTAAACAAGCCTGTCACTTCCATAGCAGAGATTCTTGATTTCTTCTTAGATGAGTGGGCAAATACATGTCAGTTTGAGCCTATGTCGGAAACCCTTGAGACATGCCTTAGTACATATTGCATAATAGAGAAAGAGGTTCAAGTTCCTGACCTTGTTAGGACTAATGATGACATAAATGGACTATGGAGTATGTACTTTGATGGCTCAAGGAATAGAAATGGATCAGGGGCTGGTGTTATGTTGATCTCTCCTGCACAAATAAGATACTACTTCTCTTTTAGGTTCCAATTCAGTTGTACCAATAATGTGGCTGAGTATGAATCCTTGATCCAAGGTCTCCTACTTGCCCAAAAGAGGGGAATTCAAGCCTTGAAAGTATATGGGGACAGTGAGTTGGTAGTGAACCAAGTGAGAAATCAGAATATCACTAAAAATGGCCTGCTCAAGTCTTATAAACATAGAGTCTAGGATTTGCTTGAAGGTTTCCAAGCATTTAATATTCAAAGCATTCCTAGGAAAGAAAATAAATATGCTGATAGACTTGCAGTAGTGGGTGCATCTTATGATGTGCCAAGGAATCTTGAGGAAGAAAAGAAACAACAAATAAGGGTAGTGGTAAGGCCTACTGTTCCTGATAATAATACTCATTGGCAAGTGTTTGAGTCTGATGAGCAAATTGTGAGCTTCTTGCAGAATGAAGCAAAATTTTCAGAGAGAAATCAGTCAAGACTACAAGATCAATATGGTGATCCGATCATTCATCTCAGTTCCAACAAGCTGCCCAAGGGTCTCATTACCTTGGAGAGTGTCTTTAATCCTGATGATCAGTCAAGGGATAAAGGGATGAATCTAGCTGCAGAAAAGGATGACCATGCCCCAGTTACTATTGCTGATGGAAAATCTCTTAACATGGGGAAGGTATGTTCTGAAGCTGAGCAAGAAAATTTCATTCATCTATGTCAATAATTTAGTGATGTATTTTCTTGGACGTATGATGACTTAAAAGGTTTTGACCCTAGTTTGTTTCAGCATACCATAGATTTGGTTGATAGGGTCAAACCAGTAAGACAAAAGCAGAGGCCAGTGAATCCCAAGATTGAACCTTTGATGAGGAAAGAGCTATCCAAGTTGATTGAAGCTAACATAATTTTTCCTATTAAACACTCATCATGGGTGGCTAACCTTGTCCCTATGAGGAAGAAGAATGGAGAAATCAGATTGTGTGTGGACTTTAGGGATCTCAATCAGGCTTCCCTTAAGGATCACCATCCTCTTCCTTCTATGGAGAAAATTCTGTCCAAGGTCAGTGGGTCAAGGAGATTCTCTTTTCTTGATGGGTTTTCTGGTTATAACCAAGTGCTGGTTAAAGAGTCTGATAGATACAAGACATCATTTACTACTAAATGGGGCACCTATGCTTATTGCAAAATGCCATTTGGATTAACAAATGCAGGTGCCACATTCCAAAAGGCAATGGAGGTAGCTTTCAAAAGATTAATTGACAAGTTTGCCTTAGTATACCTTGATGATATAACTGTGTATTCCAAGAATGTGGAAGATCATCTTGATCATTTGAGACAGGTATTTCTAAGATGTAGAGAGTTTGGGGTTTCTCTCAACCTAGCCAAATGTGTCTTTGCTACAAACCAAGGAAAACTATTGGGACACATTGTATCTAAAGATGGATTAACCATTGATCCAGAAAGAACAAAAGCAATACTTTCCCTTCCTCTCCCTAAACACAAGAAAGGGCTGCAAAGTTTCCTTGGTAGGATAAATTTTGTAAGAAGGTTTATTCCTAATCTTGGTACCATGGTAAAACCCCTTAAAGCCATGCTCAAGAAAGATATGGTCTTCTCATGGACCAAGGAGGGGAAGGAGAGTTTTGAAAAGATCAAGGCAGCCATAGCATCGGCCCCTACCCTCATGAACCCAAATTTTGACAAAGATTTCATCCTCTACACTTTAGGTGGTGAGTCAAGTATCTCTGCTGTCTTGACTCAAACAAATGAAAAGAATGAGGAGCAAACCATAGCCTTCTTTAGTGAAGGGCTTAAAAAATATGAAGATAAATACAGCTTTGTTGAGAAGCAAGCCCTTGCAGTCATTAGAGCCTTGAAGAAATTTAGACACCTTTTATCCCACAACAAGATCCATTTGTTGGTGCCCCATGCTAGTGTAAAGGACTTCCTTTTGAACAAGGATATTAGTGAAAAAAGGGCCGGATGGATCACTAGGGTAATGGAATATGAGGTTGATATTCAGGTTACCAAATTGGTAAGAGGGAGAGGATTATGCAAAGAGATGTTATCAGACCAGGAGTTGGATGAGGAGGTTGCTATGGTAATTGTAGAGCAACAGGAGGAAGGAAATGTTAATGGCCCAAAGAGCTGGATGGATGACATGAAGAACTTTTTATCAGGGAATGGATACCCTCAGGGATTGGACAAAACTAAAAGAAGACAATATAGACTACAATCCATTCCCTATGTTGTGATTGATGATATCCTATTCAGGAGGGATTTTAATGGGACCCTATTGAGATGTGTTGAAGAGGATTAGGCTGAAAGGATGATTAAAGAACTCCATGATGGCCCTGATGGTGGCCACTTCTCTACAAGAACAACTGCCATGAAGATCATGAGGGCTACTTATTATTGGCCATCCTTGTTTCATGATTGTCATAGGTATGTGAGAAAATGTGAGAAGTGCGCTTTCTTCTCAAGCAAATAGAGACTTGCAGCTCTTCCTCTTCATCCCATTCAGGTGGATTAGCCCTTCACCCAGTGGGGGTTGGATTTTGTAGGCCCCATTAATCCTCCATCTAGTGCAGGTCATAAATGGATCTTAGCTGCTACCAATTATTTCACTAGGTGGATAGAGGTAGTTGCCTTGAAGGATGCTACAGAGCCATCAGTTGTTGAATTCCTTGATGGAATTGTATCTAGGTTTGGAGCTCCTTCTACTATCATCTCAGATAATGCCAAATCTTTTGTTGGAACCCAGATTTGTGCATGGGCAATGAATCACAATATCTATCTAAGCACATCATCAAATTACTACCCGCAGGGTAATGGTTTGGCTGAATCTTCCAATAAGAATCTGATCAGAATCATAAAGAGAATGATAGAAGACAACCAGAGGGCCTGGCATAAGAACCTAAGAACTGCTCTATGGGCTGATAGGATAACGCCCAAGATATCTATTGGAAATTCACCTTTTGTGTTGGTTTATGGTAGGGAGGCCAGAATTCCAATCTCATTGGAATTCCCATTCTTGGAGTTGGCTCATCAGCTGGAACTAATTGAAGATGATGCCATGTTAGTAAGAATGGCAAAACTAATTGAACTGGAAGAAAAGAGAAGCAAAGCTATGCAAACTCTAGAGATACATCAGCAGCAGATGAAGAGGAGCTTTGACAAGAAGGCAAGGGCCAGAATCTTCAGAAAAGGAGATTTGGTTCTCAAGTGGGATTCAGACAGAGCAAAACCAGGAAGACATTCCAAATTTGATCCACTATGGAGTGGCCCTTATCTGATCTCCGATTGCAAACAGGCCAACACGTTCCAGCTAAGCAGGCCAAATGGTGAAGTTCTGCCCATTCCAGTCAATGGGATCCATTTGAAGCCCTGTTTTTGAAAGTTTGGGAATCCATGTACATAAGTAGTTTAGTTCTTTCTGTTTGTTCCTATTTTCCAATAAGTGCACGTGCACAGAGTTTCTCCCTTGAGTTACCAGTCCTCGAAATTTTTGACAATTCTCAAGTTGCTGAGGAGGTCTTATTTTTGTTTCCAAGTCGCAGAGCCAGAGTTCAAGGGTTAGGGTTTCTTGCAGCTCTCGTTTTTGTACCTTCCAGGCCCTCTTTACCGACTCCATGGCCCAATGGATCATTCTCAGGCACTGGTCATGCATTGAGCAGGCTCATGCCCCTTGTGAGTCGCCAGAATTGTTACCTTTCGCTCACCCACCAAAGGTTTAAATTTTAAATGCTCGGCTCGTCCAACGGCTAGCCACGAAAATATTATTTTTTATGCCAAGATCAGACCTTATGATGTATTTCACAGCCCGCAGGATCTTCTCCGTTAGATTTCAGCAAAATCGACGGTCGGCACGATCTCGCCATCAAGAACTGCCCGAGAGTTAGCATCAGCGACATTGCGCCCAATTGACATGTATCTGGTGGGCCCGACGAGCGGGCTACAATAGAGGGTGGGTCAAGAAAGTTTTTCGGTGCCACAGGCGCTATGGCGCTATCGTACGCCGATCGAAAAATCTCCATGGCAACATATTGCCCGGCGGAGATGCTCACGTCAGCGGGCAACACGTTTCCACGGATCGAAAGTTTCAAAATTAGGCAAGGCACCATGGTGCCAAAGGAAAGCCAATGCATTTTTCGATGGCGACATAGTGCCCAATTGGAAAATCCACCGTGGTGAGGAAGGGTCAGGCAAATGGGTCTTTTCAGTACTCTGCAACGCAATTTGCCAGCTCGGTGTCAAGATGGCGAATCAGATGTAGCCACATATTCATCAGTGGGGTCAAGGCAATATGGACCCTCCGAGTTGGTGCTTTGTCAGACCAGGGAGGTGTTTCATTGGGCCAATAAAGAGCGACCACGTCCTCCAAGTCAGAGCTCAGTTAGTGTCACCAGTACATGGAAAGGTAAGATCTCCACCGTTAGATCAGGGCCGATCAACGGCAGGTGCCATCGCGCTATAGAAGAGGTGCGCGAGTCTTATGTTAATGACATTGCACCTAAAGGACACATGTCCTCATGGGTCTAGGGATGTCAACGAGGACTAGTCAGACCATCGATATGTGGCCAGTTCTTATTCATCAATACGCTGGGGGAATAATCTTCCTTGCACACCGTCAGATCGGTTTGGATCAGCGGATGGTGCCATCTCACCATAGCAGAGATGCACGAGTTTTAACATGGCGACATAGTGACCATCTGCCACGTGTCGGTGGAATTAGGTCTTACTAATCGACGTCAGGAGAATGAATCAAATGACGACACGCGTTCAGCAGGCCCAGTAGTTTTGGGAGACATGGTCAGGTTTCACGACCGTCAGATTAGAAGGGATCGGTGGCAGGTGCCATCTCGCCATGGCAAAGTTGCAGGATTTTTAGTATAACGACATGGTGCCCTTTCACCACGTGTCAGTAGGGCCAAGTCTCGCCAGGATGCATCGCTAAGTGGTGCCAAGTGGAATGGGCTCGGTCGTAGATTGGAAAGTTTGCGGCAGGTCGAAAGTCTCACGGCAGGCAGACTGCATCGTCGAAAAGGTATACCGACGGTGGTTAGTGTTACGGTGAATCAAGAATAGCCACATGTACTGGGTTAGAATGCAAACATGAGGTGGCACTAGATCTTCAACGTGGCTAGTGTAGTCAACGCCAGTAGTGTTTCATGAGCCGGGAAAGGTAGCAAGGATGGTAGGCGCTAATGGAAAACCCATGGGTTTTTCGTTAGTGACATGGTGCCTAAACAGAAAGTGAAGGTCGTAGCAGGATCCTTAGGCAGGGCAGGTCCCAAATGGTTATGCTTCATCATAGTTAGCACAGCTGGAAAGTTTTTAGTACACCTTGGAGCCACATCCGCATCAAACAAGAGAAATTCACAGTGGGCGCTATGGCGCTATGGGACGTTCCCCTTGATTCTCGCATAGTGACATAGCACCTAGGTGCCACGTTAGGTTAGGTTGCTAGGTGGATCATGAGTTCAGAGGTCCCAAGGAAGAATGTGCAGAGTACGGCGAGGTTTCTAATCATCAGATGAGACTGAATCAATGGTGGGCATTAAGTCGCTATCAAGAAGTTGTGCAAAAAATGCCATAACGACATAGCACCCAGGGGACCCACCACGTTCTTAAGGATAGTGCATCAAACACAGGCCACACGATCAAAGGGAAATCCATGATAGGCGCCATTGCGCTATGAGAAAGTTGTGAGCTGTTTACGATGGCGACATAGCACCTGGTGGACACATGTCCTCGTGGGCCCAGAGAGGAGGCACAAAAAGTATTAACAGTTCAGGGGATGGCTGGCAGTTTGTGTTGTAGTTAAGGTTGGAGACTTCACAGTTAAACATGACAGTTTGGGTTTGGCGTAGTTAGTAAATTAAAATCTAACCACTGGGCGCTATGGCACTAATGGAATTTTAGGGTAAGTCCTCCATAGTGACATAGTGCCCAGTCAGGTAAATGATGGTCAAACTCGTTAAGATGATCGTAGGTGGCAAAATAATGGGGAGTGATTGGCCTGCATGGCCCAGCTGGTTGTTGGAACTTGGTTGACCCATTTGACCTTGCTGTCTCATGACTCAGAATGATAAAAAATTCTTGATTTTTTCCACAATCTGATTCTGTGATCAATACCACCCACTCCAGAATGAATGCTAAAGTAATGAAGGGACTTTCCACTCAGTGTCAATCCATCTACCTAGTCAGAGAGATTTTCATGGTGCCATTTCTATCTTCTCGAGGTTCTCTTTCAAAGGAATATCAAATTGTCTTGTACCTATACCATGCTCAAGTATGATCTTTGATCAGATTTTTAGTATGGGGATTAATGCCAGTGGTTGAGCAGTAAATGTAGAAGCAAAATCCCAGTTATTCCTAAAATATAAAGGCAATTTGGTAATTCTTTTCTGAGGGTGGACTCTTCTTGGTTTTCTCTGCTACTGCTTGTAGACTTGCAATGTAGAATCCCTATGTCTCTGAGCTACATAGTATCCTATGTCATTCTCTTCAGTGGTCAATGTGCATGTGCTTCTTTTGCCTCTCATTGATGCATTATTGAGATTAGTGGTCCACATACTGTATCTATCTTTGGCCTATTGGATAATATACAAGTGAAATCTCCTTTTTCGGGTGTCATTCAGCTATTTTTCTGATCTGTATGTGACTATTGATCGATATAAGTCTGGACGTGTATGACTTTTGTATATTACCCTAGTTTTGTAGTGCATATATGGGCAGGAATGAGTTTGAACACTCTGTTTTGGTGCATCACCGCCTTAGATTAGACTAGGTAGATTTGCTTTAACGCTCTCTTTCTCCCTTTCCCTTCTGAGAATAGATAGGTGCGCCCTGACAGTAAGAGGAAGCCAGCCTTCTCCGAAGTCTCAACCTCGTAGTTCAAGTCCCACAGCTTGGAGGTTGTTTCCATGTTTCACTAGGTTGTTCTCGCGCTTAGCCCTTGGACAAGGGTGCAAACCTAAGTGACAACAATTACTTCATTATCAACATTACTAACTGTTCAAAGTTCTTTTGTATAGCTATGTCATTATTTCTAATAATTTATTCTTTCATCCAATTTTAGGAAAAAAAAATTGAGTTATTAGGATATGTAAGCCCATCATCACATGTCAACTATGCTAGCTTTTTTATTTCCCTCTATATTTGTCCAACTAGTAATTTGATCTCTTATCATTCTCTTGTGGTAAAATAACTACAAAATATGTCCCAACTATAGAAGATCTAAAATATGGTTATACTCAACTAAGCATTCTACATCATCATTTAGTATGGATATTGTTTACAATAAAGGAGTTAAATAGTGTTGAATTCACACATCCACCTACTCACTTGACTCACATATATCTCAATCACACTGAAAGAAATTATGATGTAGGCTAATTGAGATGTCAAAATGGTCCATGTACTTGCATTTGAGCTTTGAAGTGAATATATCCTTAAAGAATCTCTACCTTTATAGAAATATAATACGTCTCCTACTATGCTTTCCTCAACCAACCAAAAGAATCTATACACTACGAAATCAAGTGTATCTCCTTGTGACATTGTTGAGCTACACCAATCAATAATAGAATGTGCACCTAGAAATTTAACACCTATAATTGTTGATTTATCCTTAAGCAGAGCTCTCTTCATACATGTACTTGCTCCATGATTCACCTTTCTTTGATGCCCAACTTTTTAAAAACCCTAAATATGAGGTACACTCTTTTATATGCATTTTAGGCAACAAATAAGAAATATGACAAATCTTAAATTGACCTATGTCATTATTTGATCAAATGAGATGTCTAACCATTTCAATATCTTTCCTACAAGAACTCAAAAAAATCTTAAAACAACATTGTACATGCTTGGAGGAGTGAGATATATGATAATTTCATATAAAAAATGTTATTTGGTTATCTTCTTGTCGTATTTTGAACTTTCAAGGATATGTATATATGTTACATGAACAAAAATATTAATCTAAATGGAATTGTAATAATAATCTTGTAACTTATAATGTGGTTGCAATATATAATTCTAGTGTTGATCTCATTTTGGTTTTGACAAAGTAGTGACAAAACACTTAAGTCATACTCTAGCAAAATTATAGTGTGAGCTAAGTGCAAAGAATAAGCCAACAATAAGTGGTCAGAAAGTGCATACTAGGAAATATACTCAGTGTCGATCACTAGTATGTGTCAAGTCGATAGTGTGCTAAGTCACTCAATTTTTGAGTAAGTATGTATATGTCAAGTGATTCGATGTCAAATAAATAGTGGATTTCAATCCATTCAAAAGCCAATTTACAGCATTGAAGATATAGTGGATGCTAAGCATTAAAGACTTTAGGTGCTGAGTAAATAGTTTTTGGCATAGTTATTTGTAATGGCACAACTTCTATGTATACCATTTTTGGGCTGACATAATAATTGTTTTACAATTTTAAACAATAAGGATGGATGTATATTGTGAATCCCTATGTATGACATGAAACTAATCAAATAAAGGGATTTTTTAAGTAGAAATATGGATCAACCACAACCATTGATTATAACCTAACCCTAGTCCACTTGTGTTTACTTAAGGAGACAAACCCTAAAAAAATTGTATGCATGGAGAGAGAGAAGAAGACAAAAGAGAGATGAATGCTAAGTGCACAGAAGGCATTCATGGTGACTAAGGAGGTTGAGATAGAGGAATGAATTATAGAATCTATAAGAGAGAAGAGAGAGAGAGTAGAGGAGATATATCTAATTAGGAGGATCAAGTATTCATCAAGAAAGATAAGATCTGACATCTAGTAGTAAGGTGCTAACTAAAGGATCATGGTGTTGAATCATTTTATCAAGTGATGCAGAGAAAATAAACTAATTGAGTAGCGTTAATAGGTTTCAACTTATAACAAACTTTTGTAAAATCTCTTAACCAAGTTCTTAATTGTAAATTAAAATCCTCTAACAAGGTGAGACCTAATAGGCTTTGTAGCCTTTGACAGTGTAGATCACTCACAAGATAGATCATAGTTTATGATCAAAAAATTTTAACCTTGATTGGATACACTTTACAACTATAGTAGTGAAGATTTCTGGGTGTCATTCCCACCCTAGTTTTACCTTCTCTTTGAAGGGTTTCTGGGTAACCAATATATTGTGTCAAATATTATTTACTTTATGTTATGTATGAAATGCATGAATAGTTATTTCAATTTACATATTAGATTTTGAAATGGATGTATGCTGATCATATTTTGGTTAAATTTTTGAAGTGTCAATTCTTCCTCCCCACCCTCCTCTCAGAATTCACTCTTCCATTAAGTAATTCCAACAATTGGTATGAGAGCATAGGTTCTTGTTAACACAGACTAGCTACCACCGCACCAAAAGCTTGAATAGTTAGTGAGGTTGTTATCAGAGAGGTTAGCCAGAGACTACATAAGTCTAAAGGGAGGATTTGAGGGCCCCACATGATAATAGTTTAGCCCCCCAAGCCAAGAGGTTTTCATGGGACATAGGAAACCATGAGGTGAGTAAAGAGCATTGGTGGGATTCAAACCCCTCCCCAATAGAGTCCCTTATTTGTTAACATAGACTAACTACCACTACACCAAAATCTTCAACTATTAGTGAGCATGCCACCAGAGAGGTTAGCCAAAGACTGCACAGGTCTAAAGGGATGGTTGTGGGTCCCACATGATAATAGTTCACTTGAAAGAAAGCTTGATAGCTTGAGAGAAAATATCTTGAAGATGGAAGTCTACTTATTGGAAAAGAACATTGACAACCAAAAGATTGAAATAAAACTTATCCTACATTAGTTGAATGAAGCAACGAGTGTTTGTAGCAGCCATTAAAGAAAAGAAGAGAATTGGACATGTGACTTAATGACACATAATATAAAGAGATTGACACTACTAGATTATTTGTAGAAAGAAACTCTAGAGAGTTTGATGTAGAAGTTACAAAACTGATGACAAAGAATGGAGCCCTAAATGAAGAAGTCAAGAATCTCAAAAGAGAGCAAGAAATGTATTTAGTAATGTTATGTGAGATAACTGAAAAGAAAAAGAAATTTGAGGATGAAAAAGTCACGATTGAAGAAGACAAAAAAGTATTGGCCAACAAAATTGAAGAGAAGACATCATATGTGCAAAGGATTAATAACATGCAATTGGATATGATAAATTAGTTGATGCTTGGTACTCATGAATTGAATGGAAAAGATATTGAGATCAAAATGTTCAAGTCACAAAATGACCTACAGCATAATGAATTGAGAACTGAAAGGGAAAAGATTAACAAGCCTAGTGAAGCCATAAAGTATTTTGAGAAACTAATAGAATCACCAAGACCCAACAATAATACTACTGGATTGGTTTACAATGCCACTAAAGAAGGAGAATCATCTAGAAGTGGTGAGCAAAGGAGAAATAAAGGTAAGAATAACAAACCTAATTGTCATAATTATAGAAAGCTATGTCATATAGCTAATGTCTACAAGAGAAAAATTGCCAACCAAAGCCTTGAGCAGAAATATAGAGGAAACTAATACAACTACAACAAACAAGGACATCAAACACATGAATGCAAGACCAAGATCATGAAAATTCAAAGATTTGAAGGATATTGTTACAATTTTTAGAAGTATGGACATAAAGCATATGAGTGCAGATCCAAGCCTAAATGGTCATTAAACAAACAAGCCAAGGTAAACCATAATGGAAACTCTCACAATTGGGAATATAATACAAGATACATTTGTCACTATTGTCAAGAGTATGGGCATGTTCTTCAGAACTGCATAAGAACACAGTTTAGAAGTGATTTTAGCAGATGGTTGAGTAATACTTTATGTTTTAGTTGTTTGAAGACTAGTCATATTAGTAGAGATTGTGCAACAAGGTCACCAGTACCAAGTAGTAAATCAAATAAGAGTAAAGAGATGATTGATGTTGAAATAGTAAAATTTCAAGTGAACAAGACATGGAAGAAGAGAGAAGAAGATGAGGTTAGTTCATCTAATGGATCAGGTTATCACATCACCCCCAACTAGGAAATCAAAAGGTATGTGTGGGACTGATATTTAAAAGTTATATTATTCATTAGTTCCAAGAATCTATGATCTGAAAAGATTAAATATGTATGAATTGAGATGCAATGGAGTAATAAAATCTTAGAGAAAATCTTTAGTTTTTTTTATTATCTATGTTTTTTTCAAGCATGGAAAATTTCACAAGTATTATTGAGTTAAAGATTTATGTTAGTATTGGTCGAGCTTGCTATATAAGCCAAGTGTAGTGGAAATCATGTGTAAGCTGAGTAAGTTGGAAACCCTATGGTAGTTGAGCTTACAACTGTGTAAGTATTAATCATTTATTGCAAAATTCCAAGGGTTATATAGTCATTTCTTGACTCATTTTCATTCACCAGTGATTGAAGAAAGTATGAAGAGCACAAAGAAGAATTGCAATAGGAGATTTTTACATTTATAAACTGAATTCAACTACAACTCAAAAAAATTCATCAAATTGAAAAGTATTTAACTAGTGTCGAGTTTCATTGTTTGAATTTTTGTAAACCCTAAGTAGCAAATATGGCAGCTAGCTCTTCTACAAATGTTGGGAAGAAAGGAAAGGAAGCGTTTAATGTTTAGTTAATTATTAATGATGTGAGACAACCACCTTTCTAAGAAATACTTGAGATAACACATAAAGGAGACCCACCTAGAGTGTTATCCATGATATTACCAAAATTTATCATGATTCAAGATGTCGGGTGTTGTTATACTTGTAAAGTTGGAAGTATAGGAGAGATGGAGATGAGGCATTTGTATAACAAACTTTCTAAGAATGGAGCCTTAAAGGAAGAGAACAAAATTCTAGAAAAGGAAGGGTTGACCCATGCCCTAGATTTTCCTAATGTATTCAAAACATAATAGATAAAGATTGTACTTAGTAGAATACATGATTACTTCATATGGTTAGAAATTGTACCCATTAAGATAACTAAAAGGATCATTAACCGAGTAATAGGGTACCCTACCCTAGATATACCTAAGATCATGCATAGTAATTCAAAGGAGATAATTGAGAAAAATATCAATGTAGTATGGAATAAAAGAGGGATGTATATAGATTCTATCTCAAACCCCCTAATTTCCTTTCTAGTGAGAGTGATTGCACATAAGTTCTTTTAGTCTAGTAGACTAAATAATGTATCTTGTATGGTAGCAGACTTGGGATATAAGATAGTGAAGAAAGATCACACCTATGACCTTGCCAAGTTACAACTTCAACAACTATCTAAAAACTTGGAGGCCATAAGGAAAACAAAGAGTGCATCTTTTAAGTTTAGTTATTTACTTGTCTGCATATTCTTCTATGTGTACAACACTTTTCCCACATTTGGTAAATTGTTTTAGAAATCAAATAGGCCAATTGCACTTTAGATTTTAGAGTTGATGAAGTAACTTGAAGATAATTTTGAGTCAATTATGACTAGTTATATTGAGGATTTCAAGAAATCCATGAAGGAAAGACTAAGGATTCCGATGTCACTAGTGGAAAAACATTACAATTATGTTTGCTTCTTAGTTTATGATGATTATACATATGTGTAGGTAACTATTCCTAGGGTCAAATAGCTTAAGCCCTTGCCATATGAGATTAATGTAGATGAGGAATATGTAGCTATTACAACACTATTGGCAGAGGACATTGATAAAAGTGTCATCTTATTTGGAAACTATGAGGAAGCCAAATCAAGGATAACAATTAACTTGTAAATAGCTTCTATGATAAGGAAAAAGAAAAAAATTGGTCAAGAAGTTAAAGAAGAGATTTGGAAAAGGGGGAGAAGAAAAAGAAGATGAAGATGATGAAGAGGAAGAACAATTCCAAGCCCCATTGCCACTAACACAAGATCAAGGTGAAGACCAAGAAGAAGATGCAGAGAAAAAGCTAAGGAAGCACCTGAACTAACTAAGAAGAAGAGGAAGACAAAAGAATTAGAGGTGAAGAAACCAAAGAATATTGTGAAAAAATCAAAATAGAAGCTAGCAGTACCTACTACCAGGTCTAGTTCAAGGGCAACTATGAAGCAAGTGAAAGAAGCTGAAAAACCAAAGGAAAAAAAATCTATTGGCACAACTGAGCAGAGTGAGCTAGAAAAATAAACATACAATACATTAAGGATAAAGTATACTACACCAGCTAAGTTAGATAAGGAGAAGATTGAGGCAAATGACTTAAGTCAAATTAAAGTGGTAAGTCATAATCCCTCCTCTGATATAGATAATTTGTATGACAATGTAAAATCAAACACAAATATATCTAGTTTTTCACACATTGATTTTGATAAGTTAGGGAAATTTGATCAAAATAAGGTAGATGAAGCCATATATGAGATGATGGCTGCATTTCAATCAATTCCTCTTGAGATTTCCAACTCACTACCCAAGAGTCTATATGACTGAGTTGAGCAGAAATGGAAATATTATTTACGCACTGAAACACAAATTAGGGAAATACTTTAGGCCAAGTAATTCTTGAATTGAACAAGAAAAATATTAAGAAGGATATGGAATTGCATAAAGGAAATTTTACTCCAAAATAGAGAGCATTTCATATTTTGAGGAAGAATATAGAAGATGTGGTAACCAACAATACACAAATCTAGAAAATAATCTATGGGTTATCCACAAAGGCTATCATAGAGAAAGGTGAATAAGAGGCAGTAGAGACTATAAAAGGAGTACAAGTCAAGGAAGGTGATGTGGGAGGCACTAAGGATATAATAGAAAAAGAGGCCATAGAAAATGATGAGTAGAAAAATGATTAGAATGTACCTAATGTACAAGTGTCGAGTGCCAATCCCCCCCATGTAGACCAAGTGAGTCACCAGGACTCAGTGAAAATTAAGGATGTTTCTA
The DNA here is from genome assembly GCA_028749045.1 of Cupressus sempervirens. Classification (NCBI taxonomy): domain Eukaryota; kingdom Viridiplantae; phylum Streptophyta; class Pinopsida; order Cupressales; family Cupressaceae; genus Cupressus; species Cupressus sempervirens. Next base: position 632,213,464 of record CM053783.1, on the reverse strand, counting down.
ATTATTCGGCTTAGAACATCAATTCCTTGATAGAAGAAGACTTGAAGAAAATTTTGATAGACTCCACCACAATAGCAACATTATGTAGCAATCTATGTTGGTGAGAGTAGATGAGATTGAGAAGGTAGAACTAGCATTTGTAGGGGAACAACCAAAAGACATCTCCAATGTGTCCCCTCAATCTATAGAGGCAAAAGAAATAGAAGATCATAGTGCAAGCACTACATAGGCCATTGTTACTACTAACACACAAGTTTCCATGCTCATAGTGGTATATCAAGTCAAGGATGCATTGACACTAGATGTTAGCACATTTGTGCCACATATTTCAGCAAAGAAAGCAATGATAACTATTGAAAAGGATGGTCCTAATGTCCACATAGGTCAAGAAGCTAGTCTTGCACCTCTTTACAAGTACAAGGTGAAAGCCAATAGGAAGAGGCGAGTAAAGAAGACAATAAGGTTGAAGAGTTGAAGGTGACTACTACACCAGAGGAAAAAATAGCCATACAAACTCTGGTTACCCTACTAGTTTCTATTACTCCTACCAGTAGTTAGGATCTTCAAAGGCCAAGCAGTGATGCTACACCATTGCAAGGATTAAGACCTAGTGGTGAGACTATTGACAATTAGCTATATGTAATGATGTAATTATTGTCATTAATAGCAATATGTGATGTACACATTGTAGAAAACCTCAAAAATAAAGATACTTAGCTTTTGGTACTCATAAAATTGTCTCAGTATGAAATTGGTTTGCAGTAGTGTATTGTTTTGATGTATAACTTGTTTATATGATGTTATCTAAGAGAGAGAGGTTAGATGGAAATAGTATGTACATACTGATGATGATGTGTATAACCTCATACATTAGTACAAATAGTATAGAAAAGAGATATTAATGATTTACCAATGAACAAAATAGCGAAATTAAAGGTAAAGGAATTATTTTGTTCACAAAATTATTACTTGACCAATTAGGGCCAACATCCTAGATGTTTACTCTAAGTTGGAAACTTATATTGTGGTCTTAGCTAACCTAGCAATAATTTTTGAAAAGGCATGGTATTTATACAAAGGATATTTTGTGAGATTAAGTGTGTGTTTTCATGTATAAAGTGATGTACAAATTTTTTGTGAAGCAATATATGCAAAGTTTTTGAGAACCTGAATTTGTGATCCGAGTTTAAGCTCAAGTTACAGATCAGTCGAGAAGAAGATACATCATCTATACATCTATATTTGAGGAACTTAAAGTTTAGTTACTTTTTTGGGTAGTGAGCTCTTCTTGTAATTGAAGTGCAGGTTTGAACAGTGAGCTCTTCTTGCAACCATTGTACTACAACTCCCGATAGTGGAATCTCATAATAGGGATTCAAAGTCTCCTAACAGGGACTCCTATGTATTGAATGATTTCATAGACTCCTAGCAGGGTCCATTCTCTACCAAGGAACACTTATATTAGTACATCATCTAGTGGGTATCATCTCCACTGGGGTTTTCCCTTGGCCGAGGTTTTCCTAGTTAACAAAATATGGTGTTGTGAGTTCTCTTGATGCATGGTTATTATTACTATTCAACATTACTTGTTTTCTTTCTTATGCATGGTTCAAAGTAATAAATAATATCTATTTGGTGACAAAATTTTGTAGAATACTAACTCACCCCCCCCCCCCCCCCCCCCCCCTCGCCCTGTATTCTCTATTTCTAACAATTGGTATCAAAGCACATGTACTTAGAAGAGGCTTAATAGCTTGAGTAAGATCTCTATGGTCATGGAATAGTTGATGAAGAACCTTGAAGAGGCATTTGAAAAAATTAATCTCCTTACTGAAGAAAGAGATAAGTTGAAAGATACATATGAAGACTCCAAAGTATACATTGGACAATTGAAGGACAAGATTGATAATCTCAAATCCAAGCCTAAATCAACTGAGTCTAAAATTGGTGATGATGAATATTCCAAATTGAAAATAGAGTACAAGATCTTGAAGCATGAATTGAAGATTACCAATCTAAAGTTGAGTTTGAAGAATGATCCTAGCAAAGTTGAATATGATTTGAAGACTAAAAATTCATATCTTAGAGTGAATCTAACAAAGAAGACACCTGAATTTGAAACATTAAAAGAAGATCATGAAGAACTTCATAAGTACAACACTATTTTGAAAGATGAACTAACTCAGTACAAGATGAAGCTTGAAAAGCTTTATACTAGAAAAAGAAAACCTTGATGAATCAATCTCAATACAAAGACCTACCTATGATAAGACTGGTCTTAGTTACCTATTTAACTTGTCTCCAAAGAAACCTAAAAGTGGATAAGATCTAAAAGAGAAACATAAATTTGATGACAATATTGAATCCAATAAATCTTTTGATAAATCCAAATAAATTGAACAAGAGAAGGAAACTATGAAATTAGATGAACCTAAGCAAGTGGAATCTCCTAAGGAAACTAGGTATGAATTTTGAGGTATGTGTTTTTCATATAATGAAATAGGTTATATGAAAAGATATTGTACAAATAAGTTAATTAATCATCTTACAAAATTTTACTATAATAATTATCATGGTATTGGTCATAATGCAATTGATTGTAGGAAACCTAAATATGATAATGACATAAGAAATAGTAGAATATGTAGAAACACTAACCCTATAGATAGAAGAAGATCTAATGAAAGGACATCAAGGGAAAGAAGACCTTATGAAAAAATAAAGAATATCATGTGTTATAAGTGTAACAACTTTGTACACATAGCCCAAAATTTCCAAGCACCTATTGATCAGTAGAATTCTAGAAGTAGAATCCCACTATGTGAATTTTGCAACAACTTTAGACATACAACAAAGTACTATAGAATGGACCAAGAGAATAGTGGAAGGAACTTTGGAAATGATAGAAGGAATCATGAAAGAAACTTTGGAAGTAGAAGCAACAATACAATAAACTTCAAAAATGAAAAAAAAATCATGGAAGTAGCTCTAGGACTAAGAAAGACAATGAAGATCAAACAAATGTATTTAGTGAACTTCAAGAAGAACTTAATGAGGAATTTGTAAAGGGATTATATATTTTAGAGGAAAACTTAGATGATGCTAAGATAGGAAAATTGAAGTCACAAATTGAGTTTGATTCAACCAAGTTGAATTAAGCTTATTCATAGCACCAAAATTGGAAACTTCATTTAGAGATTGAGTTATGAGTAATGAGATTAAGAGAAGATGTTTCTTGATGATTTTGGATTGCAGTTAAGCTCACTGAAATTTGGAGCTTATTGAAACAAGTTACAAAGGAAATAAAAGTTAATGGTATAATAGAGAAAGTTCATTCTGCGATAGAAGATGAAATCTATGTTTCCATAGAAAATTTCATAGAGTGAAGATTTGTGGATCATTGTGATGATGAAAGGAAGCTATGGTGAACCTTGGATAGAATTTGAAGATTGGATAGATGATATTGAGTAGATATTTGATTTCAAAGTGAAATAAATCAATTTTTCAATTTGACAAAGTATGCAATTATTGCAAGTTCTAGTTGAATTATTAGAGTACAAACTTGACTATTTCCACATTGTAATCATTTTTGAAGCTTAGAGCACCTACAAGAAAATTAGCAAAGTGATTTCGAGCTAAACCTTACTTCAAAAAAGGTATTTTATCATTTTCTGCACAGAAATTCTTTGATAAAATTCTATTTGGTGTAATCATGGATATGTCTATAGTTCATAATGTTGAGAATATTGAGAGACCCAAATTAAAGGTTGTTCCTATGAAAACCCTAGAGGAAAACCCTAATTCATCTCTATCAATTACTCTAGACAATGCAGTTTATTTGGAAGACATGGGAGGCTACTTGTGTAGTAAGTTTGAAACTATTGGAAGAGAGTTTATAAACAAAGATATATAAATCATTTTCAATCATGATATGACTATTAAGCTTGGATATGAGCATCTGAAGGATTTAGACTTAGTTAGATATCACTTTCACCATGAACTTGATACTGAAGAATGAACTTAGATTATATTAAGTAGAATTCATAATAGAAAGATTTGGATGGAAGATGTAGTTGACATCTTTGCTAACCTAATTCATGAGATCACTAGTCTTTGAAAACAAGGAAATGTACCTATTGGTGAGAAACTAGTTAACAAAAAGGTTGAAAGTTATACTAAGGCAGTTTATAATGGCAAGGCAATGGTGATCAACACCACTAGACAACATGATCTGAGATTATTGAGCAGAATCATTGCATATTATATTTGTGCAAGTTCTATGAGTGATGAGTTTGTTGGAATTACAATAGGAAAGGTAAGCCTTAGAGTAGGGGGTGAATCAATAGTTTAAACTTTAACCCATAAAAGCATTCACCACACATCCATCTCATACATTCACTTAGTAAACTAAAATACCATGTAAAACATGTACTTCTAAATCATGAAAGCAAGTAAACATTCACACATGTATGACACCAGATATGATTACCCAGAAACCCTCCAATGAGAAGGTAAAACTGGGGTGGGGATAACACCCACAAATCTTCACTATTATAGTAAATAAGTGTATCCAATGAAGATTACAATGTTTGATCATGAGACATGATCTACCCTGTGAAAGGTCTACCCTATTAAAGGCATACAAATACTATTAGGTCTCACCCTATTAAAGGAGTTCAACACCCTATTAAAAGTGTGCCTTGTTAAAGGACTTGAACTCACAATTAAGTAAGCACACTACTAACTAATTTCAATACAACTTGTTAGAAACTAATTTGTTAAGAGATTTAATTGATTCACCTACTAGAATGACTCAACATTGATCCTACAATTAGCACTTTTTTGCCTGATGACAAATCACCCCTAAACTAATGTATTCTCAATCCTTCTTGATCAAATATCTCTTTGTTGTATCCTATCTTCTTTTCTCTATTATCCTTTAACCAATTATGTAATGTAATCTCATATCATAACTCCTTAGCTAACATGAATTCTCTATTTATGCATGCAAAATTCTCTCTTCACTCCTTCTTACACCTTCTTTGCATCATAGATAGTTTAGGTTTTGTCTTCTTTAAGAAGACTTAGGCGACTTAGGGTTAGATATGAATCAATGACTTTGATTCATCCATTTTTCCACTTAAATGTTGTAATTCAATCTTTAAGTTGGCTAAAAAATGCTTTACATAGTTTTTGTGCCATTACAAACAACTATAAATAAGTTTTCTTACTTAGCATCTGAAGTCTCTGATGCTTGGCATATATTGTTCTCTATACTGTAACTTGGCATCTATATCACTTGGCATACACTAACTACTTAACTCCTAAATCACTCGGCATATACTATCTACTCAAAACTTGAGTGACTTGGCACATGAGTGGCTTGACACTCATTGTGGACTTAGCATGCTCTATTATATACATGTTGTGCTCGACATGTACTACTTGTTCAACATGAACTAAGTAAATGATCAAAGTGTGTAGACACTCACTTGTCAAAATTGATCTGAGATCAACAATCTCCCCCTTTGACATGAGTGTCAAAAAAAATTTGGTAGTGCATTAATATCCTTATTCTTATGAGCATAACATATCTCTTATTTAGCTTATTTGCAAAACATCAAAATTTTGTAACAACCTATACTACAAAATCTGATAACTCCCCCTAAGGTTATAGGTTTTTTCTGTAATCAAAATTTTGTACTCCTAATAAGTAAAATGTGTCTCTACTAATACTCTTTGACTTCATCTCCCCCTTTGTTCTTATTCTCTTTGTCTCCCCCAAATTCTATATCTCCTCCTTCTATTTCTCTCCCAACTTATTTCTCCCCCTTTTTGACATTGATGTCAAATGGGCCATACATTAATAGCGTGTTTGTCAAAAAATGATTTATGGACCTCTAGTATAATATTGAGAGTTCCATCCCAATTTTCACATGCTACATCCAAAGACTTAATTTGGATGGCCAGCTTGGTAGCAAGGTGGATTAGGTTGTCTAATATTAAAAGATTGGGGTTTTTCTTCATAAGTGTTTCAACATAACCTAATTCCTTGTGCAAAATCTCCATGTGTGGGTCAATGTTGTTTGGATGCTAATTATTTTAACCCTTATATTGACTTCATCTACTAATAATGTAGCTAACTGACTCTAGGTTTGTAGCAAAGTCTTGAAGTGCTTCTCACCTTGAGTTGGTGTCATAGGAAATTTTACACCTGATGCATTAATATGACTTTCAAAACTCAAAATGTGACTTCTTATTTCTTGTGTGAAGAGTGTTGGATTGCACAATTTTGTGTATGGTGAGAAAATGTTCTCAAGTACCTTCTTCATACTCTCAACCTTAGTTGCCAATGTAACTTGTGTAAGTACTATATCACCTAATATTTTCTCATTCACTTTTCTTTGAAATTTCTTTTTTGGCCATTCTAATAATTTTGCATTTGTGTCTAGGGCTACATCACTAACCTTCTTTGCTATATTTTTCATTTGTTCAATGAGTGGCTTGGTTTCATCTGGAGTTGATAGGTTAAATGCATACAAAATGATGTCTTTGATTTCTAGCAATGGTTGCTTCTACCTATGCTTCTTTCTGAGTAGTTCTTGTCTTCTTTTTCTTGCTAGGGCTTCTTGCAATATGCCCATCTACTCAATTGTTATTGTGTCATAATCATATTTTGGTAAAATAATCTCTTCATTAAGACTTACATCTCCATATTCTATCACTTCTTCACCCTTTGATGAGCTCAAAATTAGAACTAAGATTTACAATGGTGTTGCATCTATGCTCAACGTATAAAGAGTGTGACTAGGAGTGTCTAATTCTAGTAAAGTTTCCAGGGCTTGAATTACTACTTGCTCCTTCACCTTTGGTGTCAAATCAGTTTCTTTAGGCTTGTCCTTTGTTTCTACAATACCTTGTGATGCACCTTGTACATGTGCTATAGGTGTAGATAAGTCTATCTGACCTATTTCACTCTATGTTTTTATAGTGGCATGGGTTTCCACTGTGTCTTTTTCAACTATATCAACCTTTTCTAATGTAGTGTTAGCTACTTTATCTAAAGGTTTCACATTAGTGACTTGAGGTATGATAGTAGGTGCTTCTTGTGTATTCAGCTCTTCCCTTGTAGTATCAGTCACTATTTTTTGTATCTCATCTACACTTACCAATAAAGGATTACCACAAAGTTTGGCTTGCAGTGTAGACTAATCAAGTATCTTTGTCAAATCTTCCCTTGTAAGGGGATTGATGTTTTGAGTAGTTTGATTAGAAACATCCTGCACTATTATTGTTTTAGTACTTACATTTGTTACATGTTGAGGAGTGACATTAGGCAATTGTGTATCTTATACACTCTATTCTTGTTGTTATTCAACCTCAGTTGTTGCCTAGTTGTCTACATGTATTTCTATATTTCCCTCAATATTGTCTTCATCATTATCCTCTTCATCACTATCATCTTCATCATCTTTCACCTCAATGGGTTCTTTTTCTCCTACCTTTATTGTTGCTAGTCAATATGTCACTTTCCACATTTGTGTCGACTTCTTCACAAAATATTCAATATTATTTTACACTATGCTGAAGGCTCCATATTTTGGAACAAATCTTACTACATATTTCTTCATAGCCTTAGCAATTTTTTCCTTACTAAGTTTAGGCATAACTTGTGCAAGTGATGTTTCCCTTATTTGTCTTTCAAGGTTTAAATAATAATGCCATTTTTGCACAACTCTTTCATATAAACTTTTGGGAATAGAGTTAGCAATTTCTAATGGGGCTTTCTTAAAAATTTCCATCATGGCATATATGGCCTCCTCTACTTGATTCTTCTCAACTTTACCAAGATTATCAAAATCAACATGAATAAATCTTGATAAATCTGCATTGTTCTTAACATTTTCACACAAATTTTCTAGGTCTAATAGAGGATTGTGACTCACCACTTTGAATTGGCTATTGTCATCTGATTCTATTTTCTCCACATTAGATTTAGCTTGTGCAATGTAATTTCCCCTTGGTCTTTTCTACACTTCACCTCCTTGTTCTATAGGTTTTGTCTTTTCTTTTTCCTTTAGTATAGTGACATGTGCACTAGCCCTTGTAGTAGGTGCAGTTGGTTTGGGCTAGCTTTGTTTTTCAATTTTCTTGGCTTGTGTCACCAGTTGGGTCTTAGCCTTCCTCTTCTTTTGATCAATGGGTGTAGGTTCTTCCTTGGCTTCTTCTCCCTTGGCATCTTTAGCAACTTTTGTCTCCTCCTCTAGCTGGTCTTCACCCATTTCTTGAGTTAATGCAAGTGGTGATTTTGTTTGGATGTCTTTTTCCTCTCCATCTTCTTCTTCTTCTTCCTCTTCTTGCTTAGCACCTTCACCAAATTTAGCTTTTAATTTCTTTAGTAACTTCTCCTTTTTCCTAATAATAGAGGAATTCTTCAGTTCCATACTGATTTTAGATTTAGCCATTTCATAGTTTCCAAATGCTTTTGCATTTTTATCAACATCTTTTACCAGCAATGTTGTAATGGCTTCAAAGGCTTCATCTACATTGACTTTGTATCCTAATGGCCTCAACCATCTTACCCTTGGAGTTTTTTCTTGAACAAAAGTATAATCAACATCCATTAGAAAGAAAACATCATCATAATGTTTCTCCACTAAGGATACTGATATTCTCAATCTTTTCTTCATTGATTACTCAAAGTCCTGAAAATGGTTGGTCATAACTAACTCAAAGTTCTCACCCAATTGTTCAATGAATTCACCAATCTATACTACCACTGACCTATTGAATTTCCATGAATTGTGCCAAATGTAGGAAAACTATTTTGAACATAAAAGAAAATTCATATCATAATGGAACTAAATTTGCATTGTGCACTCTTTGTCTTCCTTATTAATCCTAGATTCTCAATTTATTGTTGTAATTTTAGCTCTGCAAGATCATATGTGTGATCTTTCTTGAAAATTTTATAACCAACATCTACTACAATACAGGGAACACTATTCAATCTATTAGATTGGTAAAACTTGTGTGAAATAACCCTTACTACAAAGTTTATCAAAGGATCTATAATGGTATCAATTATCATTCCTCTCTTATTCCATACAGCTCCATTATTTTTCTCAATAACCTCTTTTGATTCACTTCTCAAATTCTTAAGCCGATCTAGGGTTGGATATCTTGTTATCCTATGGATTATCCTTTTGATTATCTTGATGGCTCTATTATCTAACCAAAGTGAATTGTCATGAATTCTGCTTAATACAATCCTAATCCATTCAGTTTTGAACACATTCAAGAAATCTATCCCATGAGTTTACCCTTTATTTTCTACAATTTTTTATTCTTCCCTTAGCACTTCATTCTTAGAAAGTTTTTCATATGCTTTCCTAATCTCCATATCACCTATACTTCCAATTTTACAATTGTATGATTTCCTAACATCTTGCACTAGTAAAACATTTGGTGGTATCATGGATAACACACTGGAGGGTTCTTGTTTATAAGAAATCCCTAGTATGGCTTTCAATATTGGTTGCTTGACCTCATTACTAACCAGTTGAACATTCAAAACTTTCTTTCCCTCTACATTCTTTGAACTAGATGTCATTGTGCGAAACTAGTGTTTATGAAAATATAAACAACGTAACTTGGCACTTGATAAATACCTTCCAAGATCTAACAAAATGGTGTTGAATTGCTGCTCAAATCTTTCTACAATTTCTTTTGATAAATTTCCTGATAACCTCTATCTCTCCTTGCTCTTTCTTGATTTTGAAATGATGTGAAATGAGTTGAAAATTGATTAAATACCCTTTGAAGTTTTACAATAAATTTTGAGTGCTTACATAGTTGTAAGCTCAACATAAACCAATTTTAGGCTCACTCAGCATCCATTATCATTCGATTTGTTTAGAAAATATTACAAGCTCAACATCAATTAGCCAATCTATTAGCTCAGCATCCTCTAATATTTCATTTAGCACTGATGGGAAACATTTCATGCTCGACTGTAACATGAAAAACTTAAAGATTTTTCTTGGATTCCTAATAACATCTTGCATCTTTATTGATGCTTATATAGTCTTTTCAGTACTAAGTCCTTTTGGAACTAATGTATGATATAACCATTAAATATTAGTTTCACATACCTCTTGATTTCTTAGTTTGATGAGGTGTCATAACCTAAACCATTGGGTGAAGTGATCCCTTCTCCATTCAATGTGTTGCAACCATCCTTTTTCTTCCATGTCTTGTTCATCTCATTTTTTATATTTTCAACATCTACCTTGCCTTTGCCTTTATCAAATTCATGACTTGGTGCCTTTGACCTTGTTGGACAATATTGACTAAGGTGACCAATCTTCAAATAGCTAAAACATGTGGTTTGACTCAACCATATTTTGTAGTCACCTTTGAAGTGTGTCTTAATACAATTCTTAAAAATATGTCCATATTCTTGGCAATAATGATAGCTATATCTTGTATTATAATCCTAGTTATAAAAGTTGTCATTATTTCTTACCTTTGTTTGCATTTTTGATGACCACATGGGTTTGGATCTACAATCAAAATATCTATATCCATACTTCTCATAGTTATAACAATATCCTTCAAATCTTTGTGTATGCATGGTCTTGGTTCTACATTCATTTGCTTGATGTCCTTGTTTGTTGCACTTATGGTACTAAATTATGCTCTTATGCTTAACATTCTAATTTACAGTCTTGCTCCTAAACACTTTACTAGTATGTTATTTCTTACTAAAATTATGACAAGTAGGTTTAGAGTTCTTACCTTTGTTGTTCCTTTCTTCAGCACTTTTGGATGATTCTCCCTCTTCAATACTTGTGTATCCCAGTCCAGATGTATCATTATTGGATATACGAGATCTCAATAATTTCTCAAAGTATTCGATGGCTTCATTTGGTTTGTTGAAACTTTCAACAAATTACTTTTCCTTTTTAAGGTTTCTCTTCAATCACTCATTCTATAGTTTCAATGTTGTTATTTCAATTTCCTTAACATTTAATTCATAGTTGGCATTCATCATTTGACTCAATGTATCCAATTGCATGTTGAAAATATTAGTTAGCTCTATTGACTTCTCTTCCACTCTGTTGATCAAAACTCTTTTGTCCTCTTCAATCATGGATTTGTCTTCCATAGCTTTCTTTTTCTATTTAGTCACTTCACATAGTAGTATGGCTTCTGATTCTTACTCCAACTTGAGATTCCCAATTTCTTTAGCTTGGGCTCTATTCTTTTCCATTAGATCTGCAATTGCTGCATCAAATTCATTAGAGTCTCCATTATCAAATGACTTAGTAGTGTCTATCTCTCTATATTGTATTTCATTCTCTTGAATGGCAATTTCCTTTCTTCTCTTCAAAGATTTCTTTATTTCTTCTCTTGCTTCATCTAGTTGATGTAGAATGAGTTGTATTTCAATTTCCTGATTCTTGATGATCTTTTCCAACTTGTAGAGTTTCATTTTCAAGATCTTTCCTCAAAGATGCAAACCTTCTTTGTCAGAGAATAAGGCTCTGATACCAGTTGTTGGAATTACAATAAGAAAGGTAAACTTCTAAGAGAGGGGGGTGAATTAGTAGTTTAAACTTTGACCCATAAAAGAATTCATCACATGTCCATGTCATACATTCACTCAATAAACAAAAATACCATGTAAAGCATGTACTTCTAAATCATGAAAGAAAATAAACATTTACACATGTATGACACTAGATATGATTACCTAAAAACCCTCCAATGAGAAGGTAAAACTAGGGTGGGAATGACACCCACAAATCTTCATTACTATAGTAATAAAGTGTATCCAATGAAGGTTATAATGTTTGATCATGAGACATGATCTACCCTATGAAAGGTATGCCCTATTAAAGGCTTACGAAGATTGTTAGGTCTCACCCTGTTAAAGGATTTCAACACCCTGTTAAAAGTGTGCCTTGTTAAAGGACTTCAACTCATAATTAAGCACCCTACAAAAGGATTGCAATACAATCTATTAGGACTACTCTGTTAAGAGACTTAACTGATTCACCCGCTAGAATGACTCAACATTGATCCTATGGTTAGCACTTTGTTTTCTGATTATAGATCATTTCTAAACTGAAGCATTCTTGATCCTTCTTGATCAGATGTCTCTTTGTTGTATGTTATCTTCTTTCCTCTATTCTCCTTTAACTAATTATGTAATTTAATCTCAGATCATAACTCTTTAGCCACCATGAATGCTTTATTTGCACATGCAAACTTCTCTCTTCGCTCCTTCATACACCTTCTTTGCATCATAGATAGTTTAGGGTTTGTCCCCTTTAAGAAAACTTAGGTGACTTAGTGTTAGTTATGAATAAATAGTTGTGATTCATACATTTAACTACTTAAACCTTCCCTTTTTTTGATTGGTTGCATCCAATGCATTGGGAAATTAAATGAGGATTTGTCCTTATCTCCAATGTCATAATTCTATCTTTAAGTTGGCTCAAAAATGGATTGCATAGTTGTTTGTGCTATTATAAAAAACTATAAAAAAACTATCTTACTCAGCATTTGAAGTCTCTAATGCTCAGCATATATTGTTCTCTATACTTTGACTCGACATCTTTATCACTTAGCATGCACTGCTTACTTAGCTCCTAAACCACTCGGCATACACTATCTACTTGGCACTTGAGTGACTCAGCACATGAGTGGCTCAACACTCACTATGGACTCAACATGCTCTATTATATACATGTTGTGCTCAGCATGTACTACTTATTCGACATGAACTAAGTAAATGACTAAAGTGTGTAGACACTCACTTGTAAAAATTGATCTTAGATCAACAGAGTTTTCAGTAGGTTTTATTTATGCAGCCTATAATATTTGCATTGAGAATGAGCAAGTAAATTTAAGTGAGACTCTGAGGACAACTTGTTGAGAATTTGGAGAAGGTTAAGAGGACAACTTGTTAAGAATTTGGAGAAGGTTAAGAGAACTAAGAATGGTGTATTTAGATTCTAGTCTCTGATTAATCATATTTTATTTCATATACTTAAGAGATTTTCATTTCTATTAGTTTCTAATATTATGAATAGTGAAAGATGCACTATGGACAAGATAACAGAGGTGTGCAGAAGGCATCCTATAGAGAAAATCTTGGATAGCAAAAATCTGATTATGAGGATATTTTAGAATGAGATGAAATATAGATTTAGAATTGTCCCTGCTATTGTTGACAAATTTAAGAATGATGTATGTTTTATGGTGGATATAGACCTAACTTATATTGAAGTAGTAGAACCTTAGGAAACATTTCTTGAGCCCTTAGGTTATCAGTTTATTGATGATGTAGCTATTGGTTATATTGATTTAATGTTGAAATTTGAAATATATCAAACATCATACAAATTTGGAACGTATCAGGAAATAATGTAGTTAGCTTAATAGGCATCATTAGAGAAAGTATCTCATAAGAAGATTACAACTATAATGAAGAAAGCACTATTTGAGGTCAGTATGTCAAAGGATGAATCATAGGCAATTAGACAAACAATCTCTGGACTAAAACAAATTGGTGAACAAGGTGTAATCTATGTGACACCTCTACTAGTTGGCCAAGCATCCAGTGTATACATTATAGAAACTCCTACAAAATAGAGTATCCCATATGTTGTTGTATCAACCGAGAAACCAAGTGGATCTAAAAGGCAGTCAAAAAGAGTTAAGCAACAAGCTGTTAGACCAAAGAAAAGAAAGAACACATTGTTGACAATTGAAGACTGTAGTGATGAACAAGAAGTAGAGGAACAAGAAGACAATCATACAAAGAAAGTTATTGTTTCCAAGTAGCCAATAGGTAAAACAAGGAAACCCTAGAAACCAAAGATAGAGAAGATTAACACAATGATTTTTAATGAAGGAAAATTTGTGCAGATGAATAAGTTCTATGATTTGTACAGTGATATTGAGAAAGAACATATTGATATGTCTACTGTGAGATATATGATTCTTAATAACTTAAAACTTAAAGACATTATAGGTTTTGTCAATCAGAAACTCTATGAAAAACTTATAGCAAAGAAGGCACTAATTTAGGAAGAAGATATGAAACTTCAAAATCAATGATAAGAACTATGTACAAGACTAAAGATGAAGAAGTAAGTAAAGAAATTGATGGGTAAACTAGTACCCTATCTACAAAACAAATGAGACCAATTCTATTTATGGGTGGTGATAAGAATGTAATAAGAAGTGAAACTATTGCAGCTATCAATAAAATGATGATTGAGGTCAAGGAAGATCCTACCACTATAGAGAAAACTTTGGAAGTATCAATAAGTGGTGATACTATGCAAATTAATCAAACAAGTGTTATATTTAACATTGATGATGATCCTTTCATAAGTTCTGATCAGGCTAGGCCCCTTTCCAAAGATATTCAGGATTATTCAAGAGACTGATTAAAGAAGAGAAAAGACAACTTGAAGAAGAAAAGAAGAAGATAGAAGAATCCAAGCTAAAATTTCTTGAAGAGGAAAAGAAACAGAAAGAAGAAGAAAAGAGGAGAGAATAAGAGAGGAAGAAAGAAAAAGAAAGAAAAGAAAGAGAGGAGAAGGAAGAAGAAGAGAGAAAATCAAAGAAGGTAGTAGAGAAGAAACAAGAGGAAGATGAGGTGAAAACATCTAGCTCATCCACTCCTATATCTCTTGTTAACTTTATAGGTGATGATGATGATCAATCCAACTTGATCTCATCCTTGACAAAATTGATTGAGAACAATAGAAAATTCAAGAGTCTATAGAGAGCACTGATGGAGGTGACTAATAGATTGCACAACACCCTCACAACCAAACATATAGAAGTAGACCCTAAACAAAGAATTCAAGTAGTTGTAAAATCATTTGATGATGAGTTTACAAATCTATTGAATGCTACTAAGTCAAAGGCTCAAATTTCACATGATGTTATTCTTTTTAGCACCATTTATCAGAATATTCAAAATGATTTGATGTGTAGTGCATGCCCCTGGTTCACATTTTGTTATCGTTGCTGGACTCTTTTAGAGCTAGTTAATTGTTTTTGGTTAGCAACATTCTTTTGAGACTATCAGATATTGTGCTATGAATTAAGTTTATTATGTAATGAGATTATTTGGTACTTTATATTTCATGGTTGCATGATGATTATTCAGTGATTTTAGTTATTGATAATGATTAGTAAGATGATTTATTATCATATGTGTTTTGTATGGATACTTACCCCATACTTGCATGTGTATGGTGTGCGTGTTTGCTTTTGTATGGCGTGTCTGATGTGGTTAAGGAAGGGAGTCATAGTCACCTGCTAGTTGAGATCTACACGATGCACCACTTCTTGCCATTGCCTATTTAGTTTAGTATATATTGTGCTTGTACATGCATGGTTTTTATGTAGGTTGCAAGTACCGAGTATCAACTTCCCTGAATTGCCAGGATAAGCGTACCCTATCACATTATCTCAATGATAAGAGAGGGGAGATAAATTCTCAAGTCCAAATCTCAACCCTTTAAGCCATTTGTCGTAATTGAAAAATTTGGACAAGTATCCGAGTTGAGTACCCTTCGAATGCCTCAGATGACATAATTCATGATTTAAACCCTTGGTTTGATTTTGTATGTATTTTGGCTATGATGAGTTTTCATATTTTACCTTATGAGTCTTTGATGTATTTTTTATTAATTAAGCCTAATTAAAAAGATTTAATTAATGATTTAATTTAATGGAAAATTAATATGGTATTTTAATATTTATTTTATTTAATTAATTGGAAAATTAATTAAATAAAATAATTAAATTTGAAAATAAAAAGTTTAAAGTTTAAATTTGGAATGTGACAATATTTATTTTAAATAATATATTCGGAGTTAATTTTTAAATAAATGACTAAATAATAATATTATTAAAGCTAATAAATATTTTAGCAATTAAGTTTTGAAAAATAAAATTTAAAAGTGGAAAATATATTTTAAATTATGAAAATATTCTAGATTTTATGTGACTAAAATATAAATATATTAAGATTGAAAAGTGGAATTATTGAAGTTAGTGCATGAGATTTAATAAATAAATAAATTAAATTGGAAATAGTAACGTAAATATTATATTAATTAATGTGCATTATTTTAATATTTGCTCACATAGGAGTTTGCAAATTCTTGAGAGTTGTCATGTAGACAACACTGGAGTTTGCACTCTAAGAATGCACTAGATGTCTACACTTAGGAGTTAGCATTTTATTTGAGCACATGGTATCTACAACCTTAAGACTCATCTGGAAGGTTAGAGAAGACTCGTGCTTGGTTGTCATGCTCATCTTCTAGTTGTTTCTAGAGACATTCTAGATGCATCTTAGAGGCCTCTAAATAGAGGCTCTCCTAGTGTGTTTGGACAAGCTTAATGGAAGCTACCAGCTACAAGCTTAAACAAAATTTTCAAGCTTACATGCTCATATGCTTCTACATGCTCATATATTTATACATGCTCATATACTTCTACATGCTTCTATGCTTCTTCTAGCACTTCTAGTCACTTGAAAGATTCGATTGGCTTGGATCTTGGAGGAATTGCGAATGATGGAGAAGGAAGAGATTTTCTTTGGACTTCTGAGGCACGGAAAATTTAGCATTAGTGTCCAGGTGCACTCATGATATTCGCATACTCTCTTTGCACTATTTCTCTTCTTGTCTTCATCGTGTTTGTTATATGTGTCTGAATACTCTCTGTGATTGAATCTACAATTTGAAATTGGAATCTAGATATTTTATTTGGTTGAGAAGAAAACAATAGAAAAACTCTAGTTCTAAATGAGAAAGAAATTAGATCTTAATTGAGTTTGGGTTCGAATTTAAATTGTGAAATTAGATAGACAAGATTTGAAATTAAAATAGAAATTCTAAATTGAAAATTTGAAAGCTTAGATGTAATCTTTTTATCAAATTATATTTTTAGGTGCGTATGGACAAACCTATTAGATAGATGAATGGGTAAATTTAGAGAACAATTACTTTTTAGGAGAAATTCTTAATTCATCACAAACTGCCCTGTCACTGCCCCTTGGATAGACCCAAACTCAATCATTCATAACTTTTTATTGTGATCGAATTAATTTGATCGCTCTAGTCAGAATTGGCATGACTTGGCCCTCTCCAACATATTTCAATTTTAGCCCAATCCAACAGTTCATTAGGGAGATATGGTCGTCATACTGAGACTATTTTATTCAAGGACAGATATTTCTCTATTTCCCATAACCAAGAGTTCTTTATGCTTAAACTTCACAAAAATAATATATCAAAGCAATATAATTGGAATTTAATAATTATTTAATTAGTCTAAAGACTAATGAGAATGTTCTAAATGAATTAATGGAGATTTTTAATGGGAAAGTTTGTAGATAGAGCTGATGGATAGAGATATTGAATTTAATAGAGAATGGATGACTTTTAATATTAATTATTTAATGTATATTAAATATTATTTAACATATATTAAATAATCTAAGAAATGATAAATTTTAAATGAAGAGACTGTAATGATAATGATAATGGATTAATTGACATGGAGTCATTATTATAACATTACTATAAGTAGAATTGTTATGTTATTATTAATACATTATGTATTATTAGATGACTTGTCAATATACCTTAATGGTGATTAGAGTTAGTCAAATATTAACTAATGAGTTTACAAAAAGATTCTATAGATCGAGTATTTATAGTTTGATGAGTTTATTATTTATTAATATTTGTAAGGACTAACAAGCTATTAATAAATAATGGTTTAAATAGTTATCAACAAATTGGATTAGAGATAATCTAGTGGAGATTATTTAATGATTAAAATTTTGTAAAAAGATATTAATTTTTGGTTTGAAATATGATTGATTTTTAATCAAATAATATTCATTGAGTTGTCAATATAATTATATTATGTGATTGAGATTTATCTTGAGATGACTATCATTAATACGAATTAATTAAAGAAACAATATTATTCATAAAGAATGATGAATGTGATCTATTAATAAGATTCTCAATATAGCTTGTCATTAAATATTAGCAAGTTATTAATATTGAACTATGAACATGAATATTTGTGTATGGCTGACTTTTAGTTATTAATCAACCAATATTCATTGGGTTGATGGTTTGGTTGTGAAATTATTAATTAAATCAATTAACTAGAGTTAATAGGATTTAATTAATAATTAAGTTATGTAATAGAGATTTATTTGATATAATTCTTTTAACAAGATTGTAGATTATCTATATTGAAGTTGATAAGTCTTATGACTTGAATTATGGCTTTAGATATTATATGATTGTCAATGATGATAACGATTGAATTAAGAGGCTTAAATTTTAATAATATTTAATTAAGTCTTAATTAAGAATTATTAGAATGTTGAAAGGTCATCGATTGTGCACCTATGACAATTGATTGATTAAATTGATCATTTTAATAAATTTATAATCTTCTTATTCGAAGACTAGTAATTGGCTCCCTTATAATTTAGACGAATAATGATCATTGATTTATGTTCGAAGTTGATGTAACCTTAAAGAAGAGTTAATTAATTTGAATATGGATCATAATTAACTAAGTAGAGCAATTTAATTAAAGGTCGATGATGATCAGTTTAGTGTATATTTATCCTTAAGTTATTCTTAGAATTTAATTCTTAATAATGGAAAGAATAATACTATCGGAGAAAATGGGTTGACTTGTAGGTCAAATGATGAAACTTAGACACTTGAAGTATACTTGCAAATAGAAAACTAGAAAACCTCTACACTTAATTCAACTATGTAATATAGCAAAACTAAAACATGTGTTTGCTTCGTGTATTCTCTATGCTTCTTGTTTTGAGTTTTTTGGTTGACTAGTGTTGACCAGTCTTTGGTTGTTACAAGAGGCTCGGGGGTTATGAGATGTGATGGCATGTTGATCTTATTTGGTCTCGATGTTTATAAGACCAACCATGGTAATGTGATCATATGCTCTATGAAATGTTTGTATTTACTGATTGTTATTGTTCATCAGTCTTCATGTGTGAAGCTGAGATATATGTATCTGAGACACTTGAGCTAATCATTTTTGAGTCATCGATCAGTTATCTTTGGTTTATTTCTAGTCGCCATGATGAGACTAAATGTGGATTTATTTCTTGATGATGTCATGTTGTGACATGTTTGACTCAACTATTTTGGAGTCTTCGATCAGTATGATTTTGAGATATATTTTGGTTATTGAGAACCAATGGATATTGTGATTTATTTTGAGATATATTTTGGTTATTGAGAACTAATGGATACTTATGATTATCAGTGATGCCTTCAGTTGCCAATAGAGAACTGTTGTGGTCATGATTTTCTATGGATGCTTTTCCATATGCTCATGAAGATTTGATGATTCTTATCTTGGAGATTTGATGATTCTTATTATGGATATTTGATGTTTTTATACATATTTGATGATTTTATTATAGATTATCTTTTTTGATTTTGAGATTTATGATTCCATGAGCTTAGGGTAGGTTATCTACTTGTAGTGTCGGGAAGTGGCTTACAATGGGTGTTGCGGCACTAAGTGGCTGCCAGAGTAACTCATTGTAAGTTTGGTTAATAAGTGATAACATTTACACACTAAATGGAGATTCAATGAACCTAAAAAGATAATTGTTTTGATGTTCTTGCCCATGCCTTGAGCGCTTGTACAAGCTAGGATGGGAGTAGTGAGAATGCATGGTTGCGATCGTGCATTTTGTAGTATGTCTCGTTAGTATGAGAGGATACTAGTGGCCACATGAGATCAGTATGGACCCGTGGAGTTTAGCTAACTGCCAGGGTAACTTGTACGTGATAAATGCGATGACACTTTTTCACTTGCAAAGTAGGTTTCTTACATGTCTTTGTGTGCCTCTAGGAATTAGATGTCAATTTTGTGTGTGTTGGAACCTTTGAGTTAGTATACTTTTAGGATTCCTAGACTTATAAAGATTTATGCTATATGATTTTGGATAGCCTATTTGGGACTTCAGTTTATCTCCTCAGCATGGTGGGAGTGGACCACTTAGGGTTCACATGGTCGGGTGGTAGTATTTTTCTACTCTTATCATTTGAGATCCATCCGAGACACCGTGGCTGAAGCTTTCTTGGTTGGTATTTATCTTCATTTTGTTCTTGGATCATTATGATAGATGATATACCTTATGATGGATGTATTTATTGGTACGTTTCTTATATTGATGATTTGCATATGTTAGATGATGGTATCCTATGCTTTACTTGTATGTTAGTAGGATGTTTTAGGAGTGACATTCCTACTATGATAATACCGATGATCTCTTTGATGCTTTGGAATGTTATGCATGGAGGGATGGCTAAGATCCATGATGGTCTAATGATTCTATTTATGGTTGGGAGGAATCATGCACTTAGTTATTTATGTTTTTAATATATGGTTATCTTTTATGATGGATGTTTATGTCTTTTGTGATGATGTATCATGTATGACATGTGGTTTCATCTATGTTATTGCATCATGGATTAGAGTTAGTATGATGATGTACTTTATTTACATAGATGTATATTCTTTTGAGCTTTTTCATACCTTGTAACTTGTACAGTGGATGATTGAGCTAAACTAAAATATAATTACAAAAAGACACTTGTATATGGTTTAAGAATGTTGGATGTATCATTGTTATTTCATAAGAATGTGTTAGATGTTTAGTTATGATTAGATGTGATTCAACGTTAAGGGATCTTTAGGGAATGTAATCTATTATGTATTTTATGTTTAACTTTTAGATGGATGTTACTATTGCTTCCGCAAATGTTATGAATGGTTTACTTTCATGTTTAAAAAAAAATTATTTGGTAAACTTAGTGAAATTCTTTGGATCTCTTGGTGGGGCATTACATTTGGTATCAGAGCCCGTGTTTCAACATTCAGAGTTCTGGGTATATTGGAATGCCACTAGTCATTAACTAATTGAACAAAATGAAAAATTTGAACTATCATGTGTATCTCTTTCAAACTGAAAACTTGTAACTAGGTGAACTGAAATGGAACTTAAACTGTTACTTGCATATTTTTCATACTTCAACACTTAGTTTTCAAAACTGAAAATTCTACTTACACCTAAATGAGGGCAAAACTGAAAATCGGAACCCATTCTAGTTGTAAAACATGTATCTTTTATCTATGTTGTAAGGTAGTATTCCCTTGTTTATCTTTGCAAATATTAAGTTTATCTTTTTTAGAATGTATTAGAGGATCTATTTTAGTAGATGTTAAAAGAATGAATGTTGGATCAATGTGGTTTTCGGTTTACCATTAAACCAGAATCATATTGCTCTTAGTGTGTTGTAATATCTCCAGTGGAATCATATTCCCCTGTAGGGAGGAAAAGGGATCAATGGGACCCACATAGTAAGTATCTTAGTTTTTCATTCTTGTAGGCTTCTAGGAGTAATCCTAATATCAGGGGGGGTGGATGTAGTGCCTGCCCCTAGTTCACATTTTGTTATCATTGCTGGATGCTTTTAAAGCTAGTTTAATGTTGTTGGTTAGCAGCATTCTTTTGAGACTATCAGATATTGTGCTATGGATTCAGTTTATTATGTGATGAGATTACTTGGTACTTTATATTTCATTGTTGCATGATGATTATTCAATGATTTCAGTTATTGATAATGATTAGTAAGATGATTTATTATCATATGTGTTTCTTATGGATACTTACCCCATACTTGCATGTGTATGGTGTGTGTATTTGCTTTTGTATGGCATGTCTGATGTGGTTAAGGAAGGGAGTCGTAGTCACCTGCTAGTCGAGTTCTACATGATGCACCACTTTTTGCCATTGCCTGTTTAGTTTAGTATATATTGTACTTGTACATTCATGATTTTTATTCAGGTTGCAGGTACTGAGTATCAACTTTCTTGAATTGGTAGGATGAGCGTACCCTATCACATTATCTCAATGATAAGAGAGGGGAGATAAATTATCAAGTCCAAATTCCAACCCTTTAAGCCATTTGTCCTAATTGGAAAAATAGGACAAGTATCCGAGTTGAGTACCCTCCGAATGCGTCAGATGACGTAATTCATGATTTAAACCCTTGGTTTGATTTTGTATGTATTTTGGCTAAGATGGATTTTCATATTTTACCTTATGAGTCTTTGATGTATTTTCTATTAATTAAGCCTGATTAAAAAGATTTAATTAATGATTTAATTTAATGAAAAATTAATATGGTATTTTAATATTTATTTTATTTAATTAATTGGGAAATTAATTAAATAAACTAATTACATTTGAAAATAAAAAGTTAAAAGTTTAAATTTGGAATGTGACAATATTTATTTTAAATAATATATTTGGAGTTCATTTTTAAATAAATGACTAAATAATAATATTATTAAAGCTAATAAATATTTTAGCAATTAAGTTTTGGAAAATAAAATTTAAAAGTGGAAAATATATTTTAAATTATTAAAAGATTCTAGATTTCATGTGACTAAAATATAAATATATTAAGACTGAAAAGTGGAATTATTGAAGTTAGTGCATGAGATTTAATAAATTAATTAATTAAATTGGAAAGAGTAAAGTAAATATTATATTAATTAATGTGCATTATTTTAATATTTTCTCACATAAGAGTTTGCAAATTCTCGAGAGTTGTCATGTAGAAAACACTGGAGTTCACACTCTAAGAATGCACTAGATGTCTACACTTATGAGTTAGCATTTTATTTGAGCACATGGTGTCTACAACCTTAAGACTCATCTAGAAGGTTGGAGAAGACTCATGCTTGGTTGTCATGCTTATCTTCTAGTTGTTTCTAGAGACATTCTAGATGCATCTTAGAGGCTTTTAAATAGAGGCTCTCATAGTGTGTTTGGACAAGCTTAATGGAAGCTACAAGCTACAAGCTTCAATGGAAGCTTCAAGATTACATGCTCATATGCTTGTACATGCTCAAATATTTCTACATGCTCATATACTTCTACATGCTTCTATGCTTCTTCTAGCACATCTAGTCACTTGAAAGATTCGATTGGCTTGGATCTTGGAGGAATTGTGAATGATGGAGAAAGAAGAGATTTTTTATGGACTTCTAAGGCATGGCAAATTTAGCATCAATGTCCAGGTGCACTCGTGATATTCGCATACTCTCTTTGCACTATTTCTCTTCCTGTCTTCATCGTGTTTGTTATATGTGTCTGAATACTCTCTGTGATTGAATCTACAATTTGAAATTGGAATCTAGATATTTTATTTGGTTGAGAAGAAAAAAATAGAAAAACCCTAGTTCCAAATGAGAAAGAAATTAGATCTTAATCGAGTTTGGGTTCAAATTTAGATTGTGAAATTAGATAGACAAGATTTGAAATTAAAATAGAAATTCTAAGTTGAAAATTTGAATGGTTAGATGTAATCTTTCTATCAAATTATATTTTCAGATGCGTATGGACAAACCTATTAGATGGATGAATGGGTAAATTTAGAGAACAATTACTTTTTAGGAGAAATTCTTAATTCATCACAAATTGCCTTGTCGCTACCCCTTGGATAGACCTAAACTCAGTCATTCATAACTTTTTATTGTGATCGAATTAATTTAATCATTCCAGTCAGAATTCGTGCAACTTGGCCCTCTCCAACATATTTTAATTTCAGCCCAATCCAACAGTTCATTAGGGAGATATGGCCATCGTACTGAGACTATTTTATTCAAGGATAGATATTTCTCCATTTTCCATAACGAAGAGTTCTTTATGCTTAAACTTCACAAAAATAATATATCAAAGCAATATAATTAGAATTTAATAATGATTTAGTTAGTCTAAAGACTAATAAGAATGTTCTAAATGAATTAATGGAGATTTTTAATGCGAAAGTTTGTAGATAGAGCTGATGGATAGAGATATTTAATTTAATAGAGAATGGATGACTTTTAATATTAATTATTTAATGTATATTAAATATTATTTAATATATATTAAATAATCTAAGAAATGATAAATTTTAAATGAAGAGACTGTAATGATAATGGATTAATTGACATGGAGTCATTATTATAACATTACTATAAGTAGAATTGTTATGTTATTATTAATACGTTATATATTATTAGATAACTTTTCAATATACCTTAATGGTGATTAGAGTTAGTCAAATATTAACTAATGAGTTTACAGAAGGATTCTACAGATTGAGTATTTATAGTTTGATGAGTTTATTATTTATTAATGTTTGTAAGGACTAACAAAGTATTAATAAATAATGGTTTAAATAGTTATCAACAAATTTGATTAGAGATAATCTAGTGGAAATTATTTAATGATTAAAGTTTTGTAAAAAGATATTAGTTTTTGGTTTGAAATATGATTGATTTATAATCAATTAATATTCATTAAGTTGTCAATATAATTATATTATGCGATTGAGATTTATCTTGAGATGACTATCATTAATATGAATTAATTAAGGAAACAATAGTATTCATAAAGAATGATGAATGTGATCCATTAATAAGATTCCCAATATAGCTTGTCATTAAATATTATCAAGTTATTAATATTGAACTATGAATATGAATATTTGTGTATGGCTGACTTTTAGTTATTAGTTAACTAATATTCATTGGGTTGATGGTTTGGTTGTAAAATTATTAACTAAATCAATTAACTAGAGTTAATAGGATATAATTAATAATTAAGTTATGTAATACAGATTTATTTGATATAATTCTTTTAACAAGATTGTAGATTATCTATATTGAAGTTGATAAGTCTTATGACTTGAATTATGACTTTATATATTATATGATTGTCAATGATGATAACAATTGAATTAAGAGGCTTAAATTTTAATAATATTTAATTAAGTCTTAATTAAGAATTATTAGAATGTTGAAAGGTCATCGATTGTGCACCTATGACAATTGATTGATTAAATTGATTATTTTAATAAAGTTATAATCTTCTTATTCGAAGACTAGTAATTGGCTCCCTTATAATTTAGATGAAGAATGATCCTTGATTTATGTTGGAAGTTGATGTAACCTTAAAGAAGAGTTAATTAATTTGAATATGGATCATAGTTAAATAAAGAGAGAAATTTAATTAAAGGTCAATGATGATCAGTTTAGTGTATATTTATCCTTAAGTTATTCTTAGAATTTAATTCTTAATAATGGAAAGAATAATGCTATCGTGAAAAATGGGTTGACTTGTAGGTCAAATGATGAAACTTAGACACTTGAAGTATACTTGCAAATAGAAAACTAAAAAACCTCTACACTTAATTCAAATATGTAATATAGCAAAATCAAAACATGTGTTTGCATCGTGTATTCTCTATGCTTCTTGTTTTGGGTTTTTGGGTTGACTAGTGTTGACCAATCTTAGGTTGTTACAAGAGGCTCAGGGGTTATGAGATGTGATGACATGTTGATCTTATTTGGTCTCAATCTTTATAAGCCCAACCATGGTAATGTGATCATATACTCTATGAAATGTTTGTATTTACTGATTGTTATTGTTCGTCAGTCTTCATGTGTAAAGATGAGATATATGTATCTGAGACACTTGAGCTAATCATTTTTGAGTTATCGATTAGTTATCCTTGGTTTATTTCTAGTCGCCATGATGGGACTAAATGTGGATTTTTTTCTTGATGATTTAATGTTGTGACATGTTTGACTCAACCATTTTGGAGTCTTCGATCATTATGATTTTGAGATATATTTTGGTTATTGAGAACCAATGGATATTGTGATTTATTTTGAGATATATTTTAGTTATTGAGAACCAATGGATACTTATGATTATCAGTGATGCCTTCAGTTGCCAATAAAAAATTGTTGTGGTCATGATTTTCTATGGATGCTTTTTCAGATGCTCATGAAGATTTGATGATTCTTATCTTGGAGATTTGATGATTCTTATTATGGATATTTGATGCTTTTATGCATATTTGATTATTTTATTATAGATTATTTTTTTGATTTTGAGATTTATGATTCCATGAGCTTAGGGTAGGTTATCTACTTGTAGTGTCGGGAAGTGGCTTGCAATGGGGGTCGAGGCCCTAAATGGCTATCAGGGTAACTCATTGTAAGTTTGGTTAATAATTGATAACATTTACACACTAAATGGGGATTAAATGAACCTAAAATGATAATTGTTTTGATGTTCTCGCCCATGCCTTGAGCACTTGTATAGGCTAGGATGGGAGTAGTTAGAACACATGGTTGTGACCGTGCATTCCGTAGTATGCCTCATCAGTATGAGAGGATACTAGTGGTCGCATGAGATCAGTATGGACCCGTGGAGTTTAGCTAACTTCCAGGGTAACTTGTACGTGATAAATGCAATGACACTTTTTCACTTGCAGAGTAGGTTTCCTACATATCTTTGTGTGCCTCTGGGAATTAGATGTCAATTTTGTGTGTGTTGGAACCTTTGAGTTAGTATACTTTTAGGATTCTTAGACTTATAAAGATTTATGCTTTGTGATTTTGGATAGCCTGTTTGGGACTTGAGATTATGTCCTCAGCATGGTGGGAGTGGACCACTTAGGTTCCACCTGGTCGGGTGGTAGTGTTTTTCCACTCTTATCATTTGAGATCCATCCGAGACAGCGTGGTTGGTGCTTTCTTGGTTCGTATTTATCTTCATTCTATTCTTGGATCATTATGATAGATGATATACCTTATTATAGATGTATTTATTGGTATATTTCTTATATTGATGATTTGCATATGTTAGATGATGGTATCCTATGCTTTACTTGTATGTTAGTAGGATGTTTTAAGAGTGACATTCCTACTATGATAATATTGATGATCTTTTCGGTGCTTTGGAATGTTATGCACAGAGGGATGGCTAGGATCCATGATGGTCTAATGATGCTATTTACAGTTGGGAGGAACCATGCACTCAGTTATTTATGTTTGTAATATATGATTATCTTTTATGATGGATGTTTATGTCTTTTGTGATGATGTATTATGTATGACATGTGGTTTTATTTATGTTATTGCATCATGGATTAGAGTTAGTAGGATGATGTACTTTATTTACATAGATGTATATTCTTTTAAGCTTTTTCATACCTTGTAACTTGTATAGTGGATGATTGAGCTAAAGTAAAATATAATTACAAAAGGACACTTGTATATGGTTTAAGAATGTTGGATGTATCATTGTTATTTCATAAGAATGTGTTAGATTTTTAGTTGTGACTAAATGTGATTCAACGTTAAGGGATCTTTAAGGAATGTAATCTATTATGTATGTTATGTTTAACTTTCAGTTGGATGTTACTGTTGCTTCCACAAATGTTATGAATGGTTTACTTTCATGTTTAAAAAAAAATTATTTGGTAAATTTAGTGAAATTCTTTGGATCCCTTGGTGGGCCATTACATGATGAGTCTTGATACTTGTATCAAGGAGCTCTGAAGACATCAACTAGTTGAAAAGGTACTATACATCAAATGTACTTTATCTCATAAGTTGACAAAAGATTTGGATAGTAAGATTCAAGGGAAGCTGAGTGAGTTGGAAGTTCTAACTAGTTAAATACAGCA
This sequence comes from Cupressus sempervirens, assembly GCA_028749045.1. Lineage (NCBI taxonomy): Eukaryota > Viridiplantae > Streptophyta > Pinopsida > Cupressales > Cupressaceae > Cupressus > Cupressus sempervirens. The sequence continues at coordinate 632,185,802 of CM053783.1, read as the reverse complement.
ACCCTCTTGCAAAGTTAATGAATTTGAAGGATAAGTTGTTGATGTTCGCAAAAACATCAGGAAATTGTACCTTGAAATAGATAAAATTTTGAGAAGATTATCAAAAAAATTCTCTAAAGATATCAACCATTGAGAGTCAGTTTGAAGAATGTGTCAAAGCAAAGGACACTTATGCAATTTGATCTACTCTGACCTTAATACAGTTGAGATTGCATCATATGCCTTATGTTCAATGTTCACTATTATTGAAGTATCAAAGGACACATGGGAGAAATATATGAATAGTGTGAAGGAAAATTTTGATCATTGCATGAAGATAATAGTAGCTTGAAGTGGCAAGATATAAATTTTGATAGTGTTTTTGACTTTCTGACCTTTTTCATTGATGTCAAAAGGGGAGAAGTTAAAGAAGAAAATTGAGTAGTAAGTTATGTATGTAGTAATTATATCGAAAGGGGGAGCATTTGTAATATGAATTATATGTAATGTAATAGATGATAAGTATTGTAAGTAGATAAAGTTTTGTCACTTAGCCAATTTTCTTTACTTTGTTGTCATCAATGACAAAGGGGGAGATTGTTTACAATTGGCTATATGTAGTGATGTAATTGTTGTCATTAATGGCAAAACATGATGTACATGGTGTAGAAAATCTTAGAAATAAAGATACTTAGCTTTTGGTACTCATGAAATTGTCTAAGTATGAAACTGGTTTATAATAGTGTATTTTTTTAATGTATAACTTGTTTATATGATGTTATCTAAGAGAGAGGTGTTAGATGGAAATAGTATACATATTGATGATGATGTGTATAATATTGGACATCACCATAGATAGTATAGAAAAAAGATATTCATGATTTACCAGTGAACAAAACAGAAAAATTAAAGGTAAAGGAATTATTTTGTTTATAAAGTAATTACTTGACCAATTAGGGCCAACATCCTAGATGTTTACTCTAAGTTGGAAAAATATATTGTGGTCTTAGCTGACCTAGTAGAAATTTTTGAAAAGGCATGGTATTTATATAAAGGATATTCTGGGAGATTAAGTGTGTGTTGTGATGTAAAAAGTGATATGCAATATTTTTGTGAAGCAATGTATCCAAAGTTTTTGAGAACTTGATTTTGTGATCAGAGATCGAGATGAGGTTAGAGATCAGCCAAGAATAATATACAACATCTATACATATTTATTTGAGGAACTTAAAGTTTAGTTACTTATTTGGGTAGTGAGCTTTTCTTGTACTTGAAAGTGCATGTTTGGGCAGTGAGCTCTTCTTGCATCCATTTTACTACAACTCCTAATAGCGTCCATCCTCTAACAAGGAAAATTTATATTAGTCTATTATCTAGCAGGCATCATCCCCACTGAGATTTTCCCTTGGCCAGGGTTTCCCTAGTTAACAAAATATTGTGTTATGACTTCTCTTTATGCATGGCTATTATTACTATTTAGCATTACTTGTTAACTTTCTTATTCTTCGTTCAAAGTAATAAATAATACCCAGTTGGTGGAAAAAGTTTGTAAAATACTAATTCAACCCCCCACCTCTCAATATTCCCTATTTCTAATAGAGACATCTAGAAGTCAAGATGATACATCTTATGGAGATGTGAGCCTAGATGAGGTGATTGAACTACAAAAGTTAGATCTTACAATAATCACCATAGAGTAGATGAGCATTCTATAGGAAGCTCTATAGAGAAAGAAACAAAAGAGTTTCTTAGAAGGGAGCATAAGCATAAGAAAGTGCTTCATGACTTAAAAGATATATTTCTTGATGCTTTCAGCCTCCTAGAGCCAAATTAAGATAAACCAATCATTAAGAAACTGGTAAAAATTGTTGACAAGATAAGAGATGAAAACATAGATTCTATTGTCAAATTTTTAAAATGGTCTAAGAGAAAATTCCACTCTAAAGTACTTGAAAATATATCTAGTGCAATTGCACTAAGATAGCACTAAGATAGGTTGATTTAGTAGCCGAGGTAGAGAGTGTGAAGAAGGTGTTGGAGAACATATTCTCTATTTACACCAAGTTATGTAATGTAAATTAGTTCACACAAGAAGTACAGAGGGTTGTTGAAAAACTATAGTGAGATCTACAACGCACAAGTACAACTTTGAAGCTATCTCCTAGCCAAGGCCAATCCCATTTTTAGAATTTACTGTGCATCCAAGGAAGACTTGTTGAGCTACAAGCATAGGATACAAATATTAGATCCACATTAATAAGTATCAAATCCATGTTTACTCCTCACATGGAAGTATTACATAAGGAACTAGCCTTTGTTGAAACATTGATGAAGAAAGATAACCAAAATTTTACTCATGATGGCTTAGTTGACCTTGTTGCTAAGCTAGATATTCAATACCAATCTCTAGAGGTAGCATGCAATCACTAGGATGTGGCATTGAAAATAATAATGGAGTTCTATAAAACATTTTTGGACAAACACACTATTAGTGTACCACCCATGACATAAGTGTCAAAAAGGAGGATAGTGAAGTGAAGGTGATAAGTAGTTTTTAGGAAAATAATAGTTTTTAGTAAGGGGGAGTACTACTTAGAAATAGGGGATAGCAAAATAGAACACATTTTCTCAATAGGAGTACCTAATTTAGATACAGAAAGGAAACATTTACTCAGGGGGAGTAATGAGTTTTGACAGGTATGACCATTAGTCATCCATTTTGCAAAATTTTGAAGTTTTGAAATTTTGTATGCAAGCTAAGTAAAGATTAAAAATTGTTTAAGTTATGCTCACAGTAAGGTTATGTATACACGACCAAGTGTTTTTTCCATTCATATCAAAGGGGGAGATTGTTGATCTCATTTTGGTTTTGAAAAATTAGTGACAAAACACTTAAGTCATACTCTAGTAGAATTATAGTGCAAGCCAAGAGAAAAGTGTAAGCTAAGCATAAGTAGTTAGACAATGTGTGTCGAGCAATATTAGTTAGTGTTGAGCACTAGTATGTGATGAGTAGATAGTATGTGCCGAGTCACTCAAGTGTCGAGCAAGTATATACATGCCAATTGATTCATATGTTGAGTAAATAGTGGATGTTGAGCCATTTAGAAGTAGATTTACATAATTGAAGATATAGTGGATGTTGAGCATTAGAGACTTTAGGTGCCGAGTAAATAGTTTTTGGCATAGTTTATTTTAATGGCACAAACTTCTATGTAAATAATTTTTGGGATGACCTAATTATTGTTTTATAATTTTAGAAGATAAGGATGGATGTATATTGTGAATCCCTATGTATGACATGTAACCAATCAGATAAAGGAACATTTTAATTGGCAATATGGATCAACCATAGTCATTGATTCTAACCTAACCCTAGTCCACTTGTGTTTACTTAAGGACACAATCCATAAAAAGTTTGTATGTGTGGAGAGAGAGAAGGAGATGCAAGAGAGATTAATGCTAAGTGCAAAGAAGGAATTCATGGTAACTAAGGAGATTGAGATAGGGGAATGAATTGTAGAATCAATTAGAGAGAACAAATTAGAGCAGAGAGAGAGCAAAGGAGATATATTTGATTAGGAGGATCAAGTATTCATCAAGAAAGAGAAGATCTAACATTTAGCAATGAAGTGCTAACTGAAGGATCGTGGTGTTGAATCATTTTAATAGGTGATGCATAGAAAACCTCCTAACAGAGTATCCTTAACAGATTTCAAGTTCTAATAGACTTTTTTAAAATCTTGTGAGGCCTCGCCTCGACCCATCCTAGCCTCAATGATACTCTTTTTTTTTCTTTTTTCTTTTGTGATACTTATGGCTCGATATGTCAGAGCATTATTGTGGCACTGAACATTATTTTGCTGATTATGATGTATGATGCTTTATTTCAGATATTTGATTTCTGTAGTTTAATGTTTTATAACGTATATGCTGATAAAATGAATGAATGCAAACTAACACTTTGAATCTCCAATTTTAATGAGTAGAATGAGATGAATGAATAGATTATAGAAGAATGGATGTTTTAAATTTCATGAAATTTTTGATGCGTATTTATATATATATATGTACATGTGCTTCTCGAATTACTGACGTGTGCAATGAGTGTGCAGGAAATTTAGCCGGGAAATCCAATGGGAAGACAAAAGCTGAACCCCATGTTTATTTTGTGCTGTATTTTTTTTTTTTACCTAGTCCATCTTTAAGGTGTATTTTCTTTTCGTAGTTTGTTTCCCCTAGTTTTATTGCCTATATTAAGTCCTTAAGTCTTTAAATCTTCAAAATTAAGTACCCTAGGGGTAAGGGTATGGGTTGGGAGTGTTTTCCACTCCCCAAGTCTCCTTGGTTGACCTTTATGGTCACTCAAACACTCCATCTTTGCTTGAATTCGAAATTGGTTGTCACTTCATAGGTGGGTAACCTTGACTCCACCAAGGGGTTTACCTTAAGCCTAGTTAAGTAGATTCTTATTTAGAGGCATTTTGGAGGAAGTGGAGGGGGGTTACCCAATCTCTAGTTTAGAGAGAAAGCTTGAAGATTGAAGGAAGGAGAAAGGAAAGAAGCTCTTCTCAAACTTCCATTGTTGCCATAACACTTGTGGAGGTAGGAATTCCTCTCTCATGGGTTTAGCTTTCATTCTATTGATCATGTTTGAATCTTGTTTATAGTGTTGTGAAGGTTCTTGTCTTTATATGTTTGTGTGTATTGGGAGGATATTGGAGGGAATTTTATCTTGTTTTGGATTTCATTTCTTGCTTTGTTGAGACCTTGTTCTTTGAGTTCATGGGGATTGTGATGGCATTACTCACCCTTGGATAGGGGAGAAGTGGCCATGTATGGGGGTAGGGCTTTAGTTGGACCTCATTGGTGAGAGTCTCCTTTCATGGTGAGAGGAGGGAAAAAGGGTAGGGTGTATGGGCCCCTACTTGTCATCACCTTCCTTATTGATGTTGTGAAATCATGTGTATGAAGAGAAAATGAATACCCTTGTGATTGGAGCCCCGAAAGGGCCTTATAATAGAATGAAAATTCTTAAAATTGAAGCCCCGAAAGGGCTATGTAATGGAATGGTGATTGACTTCTCCCATTGGGAAAATCCACCTCCCCCCTATTTTGATTACATGTATGGATCTATTGTGTAAACTGGGTTTGGGGTGTATGTTTGAATTGTTTCATGTTGTGATTATCCACCTTGATTCAGTGTTGTCTTCCCCATTATTCTTTATTGTAACTTGAAGTTATTTGGAAGATAGCACATGTTGGAAGTTTGTAGAGATTTATTTGAGTTGTAAAATGATGTAAAATGGATTGGATATTTGGAAGTATTGGGCAATGACCTCGGGTTTTCTTACTGGTTCTTTCCCGAGTGGAGCCTTTGAACCAGGATGAATAATAAGAGAAAAAAAAAGATTATGAGAATTTCCTTGCATTGCTCTCATGTTTCTTGGAAATTTGCGTAATGTATGTTAAATGGTCTTCTCATTGTGTGAAACTTGTTATAGCCAATCCACCACCTTTTTGTTCATGCATGTTATTGTGATGAAAGTATAAAAAAAAAAAATGGAAAGGGATATGTAAGAGAGAATTTTGGTTGTGTGAGACTATATTATTTACTCTCAAGCCTTGGAATGTATTGAAGAAAGAAAGGAAAAATGTATTGAGTTATCATATATCTTGTATGATGTATTGAGAGTGTTGAATGTTAATCTTGAATATGAAGGAATTATGTTAGGAAAGGCTGAGTTCAAATAGACATTAGAATGGTATGGAGAAAATATATGCATATGAATTTATAGAGAATTTAAACATCCATTGTGATCTTTCTATTTTCCATTCTCATAGAGTAATTAGTTGCATTATGTATAAACTTGGATTCATATAGAGTTGTTGCATTTGTATGTGAAAGAAAATAGAATTGTATTGATCCAACAACAAAGGAAGAGAAACTAAAGTAAGTTTATAAAAATGTTATAAGCAAATCATTTGATTAATTTATGGTTGTGTTCAAGATGTAATATGCAATGTATAGACTCACCAATCTATTGACACCCATGTCTCAAGATCAATGGAGAAATTTGATAAAGACTTAAACTCCAACAAAAAAAAATAGAGGCCTGTAGGTGCTCAAACTTGCTGGAAAATGTATGGGCAAAAAAAAAGGAGACCCCTCTATTACAGTCAATAAAATATAGAAAATCACCCTCTTATTATAAGTATTCTATGGGTGGGGCGACCTACCATATTAAATGCAACTCAACAAAAGAAAAAAAAAAAATTATAAAAAAAAATTTGAATTTCGGGCAGAGCCTGCGGCTCGTACCCGGCGGCCCCAGTACCCGTATGCGTGGATGTCCCCACGCATACACATGCGTGAGGACCACACATTTAAATGCGTGGGATCCCCAGGCATGTGTATGCGTGAGGCCCACGCATATATTGCGTGGGATCCCCCACGCATATCAATGCGTGGGGCCGCGCATTTTATTTTTTTAAATTTTTTTTTGTTAGAATTAAATTTTGTTTAATATAGTTTAGTTAAAATACTTGTTATTAGTTTTTTTTATTTTATTATATTTAATTATTAGTTTAATTTATAATATGTATTAGTGAAGTTCATTTACAATTCATTATTATTTATAAATTTAATAATACTTACTTAACAAATTTAATAATTAATGAATATTATTAATTAAAGATTCTTTCTAAATAGTTTTATTTGTTTAATTATTAATTATTAATTTGTAACGTTAATTATTAATTTATGTGAATGCAAATATAATTATTATTTAATGTAAATAAGGATAACTTAATTAAGTTTAATTATTAGTTTAATAATTCTTAATGAGAAGTTTATTTTCGGGGTTAGTAAAATGTAGTTTAAATTTATATGTCTTAAACATTAGAAGCATATAGTTTAAAATTTGATCTATATCAATTGTAGGGACATGCAACCCAGATTAACTCTTAGATTGAATGATAATTTTATTTTTTACTCCTTTGTCGAAGTTGATGATTAATTCATATGCAAAATTGAAATAAATTGTATCTAAGGAATTTACTAAGGTTCTAAGAATGTAAATCTTTTAAAGGGGTTTGTTAAATCTATTAATTAATTGGGGCCTTCTAATTAAATAAAATTAGTTGTTAACTGAATCAATTGAATTGTTAAGAGTTCGTGTAATCGTCTTCTTGGCATCCTTGTTTCATGTGAACTTAACCATGTCAACTTAGTGCACTTAAGTTTAAAAAAAAAAAAAATTTCGCGTGTTTTTTGGCTATAATTTTTGGGCATGACAAATCTCTTAATCGAGTGCTTACTTCATTGTGAGTTAAAATCCTCTAAAAAGGTGAGACCTAACCATCTTTGTAGCCTTTGACAGGGTAGATTCCTCACATGATAGATCATAGTTTATGACTATTGTAACCTTAATTGGATACACTTTACAACTATAGTAGTGAAGATTTGTGGGTGTCATCCCCACCCTAGTTTTACCTTCTCTTTGAAGGGTTTCTGGGTAACCAATATCTTGTGTCAATTTCTATTGACTTTATGTTATGTATGAAATGCATGGATAGTTATTCCAGTTTAAATATTACATTTTGAGATGGATGTGTGGTGATCATATTTTGGTTAAATTTTTGAAGTGCTAATTCAACCGACCCCCACCACCCCACCACTCAGAATTTACTCTTCCATTAAGTAATTCCAACATCTGGTGAATATTATAATTAATATCATAGTGGCAATTGAAAAAATTCCTTACACATCCTAAATTTTTTATCCAACTATTAAGACCTATGAGTATGCCTTACATGCTTGTAAAAAAAAATTCTTAAAATTTTAAATAAAATTAGTAGCACATCGATCTTTTGTCACCAACTTCCATCTAGAACTTTCACCTTCACTCTTCAAAATATATTTAATTGCCTCATATATATATATATATATATATATATATATATATATATATATATATATATATATATATATATATATATATATATATATATATATATATATATATATATAGAGAGAGAGAGAGAGAGAGAGAGATTTCAACACTTTTCTTTCCAAGTTCTCATTGGCTAACCTCACAAAAATGTGAAACAAATTTTGACAAGACACAACATAATGTGTGTTTTTCATTTTACACTTATTGTTTAATTAAACACACACACACACACACACACACACACACACACACACACACACACACATAACAACCATAATCTCTAACATAAAAATTTACCAAACAAGTCTCAATGATTTTAAAATGTGATTTGTATGACACACCTACAATATTTCATTAGTATGAAAAGAAAAAAGAATATAGTATACTAGCTCATGGTGTATAGAAAACTCCACATGTTACTTGCAAAAAGTATTTTAAATATTAAAACATACAAAAAAAATTGGATTGATGTATTCAAGAGCTTTGTGACATTTGCAACATTGGACGTGTCATACATTTTATAAAACATAATTTGTTTGACTTCAAAAAAAATGTGTATTTATAATTAATTTAATACACATACAAGGTGATGAGGAAAGGCATAGAGATAAAGAGACAAGGGGTGAGAGAGACAAAAGGGGGGACGGGGAAAGAATGGGATATGTGTGTGTGTGTGTGTGTGTGTGTGTGTGTGTGTTTATATATGTAAATATATAAATATATATACATACATATACATATACATATTTATATGTATACATGTATATATATGTCTATATATGTGTGTGTGTGTGTGTGTGTGTGTGTGTGTGTGTGTGTGTGTGTGTGTGTGTAGATATGTGTATATATGTGTTTATATATCTGTGTGTGTGTGTGTGTGTGTATGTATATATATTTATGTGTGTAGAGAGAGAGAGAGAGAGAGAGAGAATATATAATATTGAACATAAGAGAGAGAGATTGAATATATAATATTGAACCCGGCTGGACTTTTGCAGCCTAATCTCATTCCTTCTTGGAAGTGGGATATCATCTCCATGGATTTTATTATGGGATTACCTATGACAGTTCGACATCATGATGCTATCATGGTCACCGTTGATCGATTGACTAAGGTGGCACATTTTTCACTAATTAGGTCTTCCTACACAGAAGCTTCTGTAGCTAATGTCTTTATGCGTGATATTGTGAGGTTACATGGTATTCCTAGAAAGATCATTTTTGACAGGGATCCTGTATTCACATCTACATTTTGGACATCGCTGCAGCATGAGCTTGGAGCACAGTTAAACTTCATTTCGACATATCATCCAAAGACTGATGGTGAGACAGAGAGGGTGAATCAAGTTTTGGAGGATATGTTACGGATGTATGTGATAGATAGGCAGACTCATTGGGAGGATTATCTCTACTTAGTGGAGTTTTCTTACAACAATGGGTATCATAGTTCTATTGGTATAGCACCATTTCAGGAATTATATGGATGTCCTTATCGTACACCTTTGAGTTGGGATAGTCTTGAGGATCCCATCCTATTGGGTCCTGAGATGATTCATGATATGGAGCAACAGGTAGTGCATATCCGTGAGCATTTGACTACAGCACAGGATAGGCAGAAGAAGTATGTCGATGCTCATAGGATTGATAAGCAGTTTGTTGTGGGTGATAAGGTTTTCTTGAGAGTGCAACCGCGAAAGAGTTCGATCTGATATGGAAAAGGTTCTAAGCTAGCACCTCGCTTTGTGGGACCATTCAAGATTTTGGAGAGGATTGGCCCAATTGCTTACCGTCTTGCTCTACCGCCCAGACTAGCTCGCATTCATGATGTTTTCCACATTTCAGTGCTTTGACAATATATACTTGATATTGTACATGTTCTTGATTGGAATGCGTTGCAGGTAGAGGATGGACAGCTGGCTTTGGAGCCATTTCATATTCTGGAGCAGCGAGAGTTGATCCTTAAGGGTCGAACCATCAAGCAGGTAAGGGTCCAATGGGACCCTACTGATGATTCTTCAGCTACTTGGGAGGATGCAGCTAGATTGAGGGAGTTATATCCCTACTTGTTTGTAGGCTTCCAAGAATAAGCCTAACCCAAGGGGGGGTGGATGTAGTGCCTACCCTCGTTCACATCTTTTCTGGACATTGTTATTATCATCAGACTATGATAGACTAGTTTTATGTTGATGGATTAGTGGTATTGTTTTGACACTATCGGACATTATGGATTCAATGGTTATATGATGAGATCATTCAAATTTTACATTTCATGCATACATGATGATCATTATACTATTTTCAGTTATTATTGATGATTAGATGGATGGTTTATTATCTTATGTGTTTTATTATGGATACTTACCCCATACTTGCATGTGTATGGTGTGCGTGTTTTCTTATTGTATGGCATTTTTGATGTGGTTAAGGAAGGGAGTCGTAGTCACCTGCTTAGTCGGGATATACACGATGCACCACTTCCTGCCATTATATGTTTAGCTTAGAATTATATATATATTGTATGTACATGCATGGTTTTTCTGCAGGTTGCAGGTACCGGGTATGGACTTCCCTGAATTGCCAAGATGAGCGTACCCTATTATACTATCTCAATGATAAGAGAAGGGAGATAAATTCTCAAGTCCAAATCCCAAACCTTTAAACCAATTGTCCTAGTGAGGTAGGACAAGTATCTGGATATTTTACCCACCGAATGTGTCGGATGACATGATTCGTGATTTTTAACCCTTTAGACTAATTTTGAGTGATTTGCTCTATGATGGGTTTTCATATTTTATCTTGGAGGTCTATGGTGAATTTTCTATTAATTAAGTCTTAATAAATGGATTTAATTAATAAATTAATTATTTGAGGAAATTTATATAAAATATCATGCAATTTGATATTTTGATTGTAATTAATTAAATGTGAATTATTGAGGAAAATGAATTAAATAAAAGAAAATTAGAAATTAAAATTATTAATAATAATCAAATAATAATAAAGTAATAAATAAATAATAATAATAAAAGTTATAAAAGTTAAAATGAAAGTTATAAATATTTAAATAAAAATTATATAAAAGTGAATTGGAGTTATAAGCTTGCATGGGAATTAATGCACTTCTCTATTTCTCAAGTGTCAACAACACGGGGGTTAGTGCATCAATTAAGCACATGGTGTCTACAACCCTAAGGCTCATCTTGAAGGTTGGAAAAGACCCATGCTTAGTTGGTGACAGCTTCCAACTGTTTCTAGAAGTATTCTAGATGTTTCCTGAAAGCTCTTTATATTCAGGCATTCATAGAAGCTTAGACATAGCACTGGAAGAGCAATTGGAGCATTAGAGGACTCAAAAATTTTGAAGAAGGGAGGAGCTTGCTCTGCGGATTTTCTGAGGAAGAGCGATTTAGCATCAGAATCCAAGTAGATTCTTGTGATTTTTACTTATGCTATTTTCACATCATGCATTCCCTGTCTTCTTCGTGTCTTCCATTTGTCTTCTGAGAAGTTTCATATTTATATGCATTCTCAATGTGGGTAGATTAATTTAATTGGAAAACTTTATATGCATTCTATAATGCAAATATCTTATTCTTAATTGTAGGTATTATCTTTGTGGAAAAATAGAGAAAACAAAACATACATGGTTATATATTCAGATCTGCATACATATACATATATATAAATATATATTTATATATATGCATATCTATACATTTATTATGGATCTATTATAAAATTTGAATATTTATATATACATACATACATACATATATATATATATATATATATATATATACACACATACCTATGTATATTTATATATAATGCACCGAATTGAGCGATTAATAAAATCCTAGTGGAAAATTTATCACGATTCATATTGCATGGAACCAAGTTTATATATTATATGCCATGGGCACGTTTTGTACCCTGTGCCGACAGAAGGAAGAGACCTACCGTCGTAGCTCTGCGGCGACAGGGGTACTATGTACCTTCTATCGACGCAGTGCCTGCGACCGTAGGTACTGCGTATCGCAACAAAAGTTGGGGGGGCGGGGGTGGGGGGGGGGGGTTTTAATTGATGTTTATGTTATGCAAAAATAATAATAACGTTTATGTTGATACGATTCTCATATGGTGTCAATCGAAATTGTTAATTTGATTTTATGAAAATGTATTAATATATTTACATATGTATGTATGTATATATATATTTAAATATATATATATATATATATATTTAAATATATATATATATATATATATGTAATATGTAAATCGGTTATTTATAAATTTAAGTTATTTTTATTTGATAAACGATTTATATTGAAGGTTTATTTTCATAAGGTGACTCTTTAATAATTTTCAACTATTTAATAATTTAAATGTTTTTAAATTATTAAATAAGGAATTGATAGTTGGGTGGGGGATGTATCAAACAAATGTTATGAATTGGAAAATGGACTTTAGTTCTAATAAGGAAAACTTTTATTTATCCAAAACAATATATGTGTTCCTCCATTCATTCTTCAGACTTGGAAACTCAAACTGAGATCTCTACATTTAAATTCAAGTTGTAAAACCAAAACATGTGTCTACATTGTGTATTCTTTATGCTATTGTTTTGGGTTTTGGGTTGACTAGTGTTGACCAGTATAAGATGTCTACCAGAGGCTTGGGGGTTTTGTGATTGTGGTGACATGATGATGTTTTAATCTCGATCTTTATAAACCCAACCATGGTTATGTGATGAAATTCTCTATGTATTGGTTGTGATTACTGATTGTTATAGTTGAGATTCTTATGTATGAGACACTTGACTTAACCATTATTTTTTTCATCGATCAGTTATCCTTGGTTATTTTTCTAGTCGCCATGATGGGACTGTAATGTGGATTTATTTTGATGATGTTATGATGTGACATGTTTGACTCAACCATTTTTGGAGTCTTCGATCAGTATGATTGAGATATATATTTTTTGGTTATTGAGAACCATTGGATATTTGATTATTAGTGATACTTCAGTTGCCAATAGAGAGATGTTGTGTTGATGATTTTCTATGGATGCTAGCTCATGGATATTTGATGCTTTTATGCATATTTGATGATTTTTATGGATTATCTTTTGTGATTTTGAGATTTATGAGTCCATGAGCATTAGGGTAGGATATCTGCATGTAGTGATAGGAAGTGGCTTGCAATGGGGGCCAGGGTCCTAAGAGACTGCCAAGGTAACTCATTGTAAGTTAGATTAATAAGTGATAACATTCACACCTAATACTAACTGAATGAACCTAAGAAGATAAGTGTTTTTTTCTCGCCCATGCCTTGAGTGCTTGTACAAGCTAGGATGGGAGTAGTGAGACGCATGGTTGTGACCTTGCATTTTGTAGTATGCCTCGTCAGTATGAGAGGATACTAGTGGCCGCATGAAATTAGTATGGACCCATGGAGTTTAGCTAACTGCCAGGGTAACTTGTACGTGATAATTGTGATGACACTTTCCCACTTGCATAGTAGGTTCCTACATGTCATTCTGTGCCTCTGGGATTAGATGTCAAATTTTGTGGTTGGAACCTTGAGTTAGTATACTTTTAGGATTCCTGGACTTATAGAGATATGTGCTATGTGATTTTGATAGTCTGCTTGGGACTTGAGATTATCTCTTTAGCACGGTGGGAGTGGACCACTTAGGTGCCATGTGGTTGGGTGGTAGTGTATTTTTCCACTCTTATCATTTTGAGATTTATTGAGACATCATGGCTGATGTGTCCTTCATGATGGTGGATATGTATCCTTTTTCATTGATGATTAGCATATGTTAGATGATGTTATCTTATGCTTTTATTTGCATGTTAGATTACTTCTACATATGATGTTGTAATTATTAGGAGTGACATTCCTACTATGTAATACCGATGATCTCTTTGGTAATTTGGAATGTTATGCACGGAAGGATGGCTAGGATCCACGATGGTCTAATGATGCTATTGACGGTTGGGAGGAACCGTGCGCTTAGTTTATTATGTTTGATCTTTATGATGGATTTATATGTTCTCTATGATGTTGTATCATGTGATTATCTCTACTTTGATGTATCATGGATTAGAATAGGATGATGTACCTTATTCTATGTATGTATATTGTTGAGCTTGTCATACCCTGTGACATGTACAGTGGATGAATGAGCATTTGAAATGTAATGTATAAACATTGGACTTATCATTTCATTAGGATATTGTACTAGATGGATTCATGTATATAATTCAACGGTAAGGGATCTTAAAGAATGTAATCTATTATTTATGTTATGTTTACTTTTAGATGGACATTACTATTGCTTCCATTATTGTGCATAAGTTTTATGTGATATTTAATTTCATGAAAAAAAAAAATGCTACTAAACTTAGTGAAATTCTAGGTTAATTCTTTGGATCCTTGGTGGGGCATTACACTAACACCCAAAACTTGTGAGCAAATAAACCCAATATTACTAACCGTTAACTTATCCTAAGTCTAAAACCCTAACCATACATCTACTAGAAACAACAAGAAGAGGGGCACAAGAGACACACACCCTATGTGTGTTTAGTACAAGGTCCACAAGTGCTCCTAGTGTAGTGAGAGTCTAAAAGTTGTATCAACATTAACACTATTACCTTTATCTCAATTAACAACTATTTGGTGTTATAGTAATTCAAAATAACTGAGAGAGGGGGTGGTGAATCAATTATCCTCAAGTCTAGATGTATCAATTCAACTTTTAATCACTCAAACATATTAATATATCTCAAATACCCACTTAATCTCTATAACATATCATCAAAGATTTATTATTTCATGCAACATCTTAAATCATTGCCTCTATATGTGTCAACTGATAATAAATAAACTATCGCAAAATGTGGCATGCCAAACAATAATATTAACACATCAAAATGACACTTTGACTCGAGGATTTAACATGGAAACCTAATTTGGAAAATCTACTAAGTACCATGCTACCAATTTTTCACTCTTCTGAAGTGAGCTTGGTTAAGAGCCAACCCTGTTAAAGGTTATACAACACATTGTTAAATGTTCATATGTTAAATAATTTAATCACCCTATTAGGAGTGGCCTTGTTAGAGAAATTCAGATCATTCCATTAAAATATTGCATTGATTAAAGAATTTATAAAATGATTGTCAGGTCAACCTTGATTAAAGGATTTTGGTTGATACAATGGTTAGAATGTAATAGTAGGTTTGATCTATAAATTACAACTCACTTTACAAATTTATATCTCCATTCACTCTTCTATTGGTTCATTGACTGGCCTCCATTGACATCTCTAGTGTTGATCTTCTTGGTATCTCCTCAAGAAATCACTATTCATTAACTCTTCACACTTCACCTTTGTTGTTCTAGCCCTTCATAGCTTCTCCTTAAGATCACCAATCAACAAAAAACCAACCTTAAAATTCATTCCTTATGCCTCCTTAAATAGGTAATTTCAATATTTTATTACTTAAACTTTACCATTGATCTTAGTGTTAGGTCATGTTCATCAAATTCTTCTATCTTTTTGTTTTCCTTCTATAATTTTTTGATCAAATCCTTGCCTTTGATCATAGAAAATTATCCTATTACATTAAATACACCAACTCACCAATCCTTATCTTCCATGCACTTTGACTAATTCAAAATTCCAACTATGCCAGCCTTGAATTTTTTTTTTCCTCAAACTGTAACTTTTGTTGTCACTTAGCAATCACTATGTTCTTTAGCTTGGTCATCATTGTATAGCTCATAAAAACTATGCTTTCTCACTCAACATTAACAAGATTTCTCATCCATTACTATGCTTGGTTGCTACTATGCATCTTCATATATTTTCTCAACAATAACTAAACACTCAACTTGAACTATTTCACTTGGATTGTACTTAAGTTACTTAATCTTCTACTTCAACTCCTTCATTGACTATGCAATAGTGATACTTGGTCAAGCTTATCATTTTGGCTTGTTTCTATTATTAGTTTCATCTAGTTGTCTTCTACACTTCATGTATTGATTGAATAACACATTATCTTGTCAATGACTAACTTATCAAGTGCCCATTGTATTTTTATGTACATAACACATCTCAACTCAACCTTATCTCATGATCTCTTCTTTTTAGATCCTCTTCATTAATCAAATGATATGTCACTCTACACTATTAGTATATGTCTCTCTAGTAGGTTTGACACTCTTTCTTATGAATAGGTTTGACATCAATGACAAAATATCAATTTCTCCAATTGTAGTTTCCAATAATCTACCTCTTTGGCATTGATGGTAAGACTAGTCTAGTTACCATGCAATCTAAAAGGCTTCAACACTATGTTATCATCTCCCTTTGTGTTTTTTTTCTCTCTTTCTTAGTTTCATTCTAATTCTCATCCAATTACTCTTAGGATGCTCCCTTTATGAGTTTAGCACATACTTGTTCTCTATAGAAACATCTCATAGCTTCAAAAACATATGTATCCCTCTTGACAATAATCATTTTCTTTTCATATTCTCTCCCTCTTAATGATAGTATTCTCCTTCTTTGTATCCATCTTTGTATGCTAACTCATGTATTCTCATCTCCCTCTTTGACAATAATGCCAAACATATTTACTCATATACTCATCTTCATGTTACTAATATGATTGATACAGTAATTTCATCTCAACATTCACTCATTGTAGCTTCATCTACTTATAGTTCATTATCTTTTTTCTCACACCTTTAGGTAGGTCCTAAAGTGTGACCTCTTGCATCAATGTTTATGATATTTTTATTTATTACATTTTATGCAATGAAAAATCTCTATTTAGTTTTCTCTAGGTAGGAGAATGACCCTTAACATACCTCTTAGATGCTCATAAGCATCCTTAGGTAGTTCCTTTGTGAATATGTCTATCAATTATTCCTTTGTATTCACATATTCCAATCTCACTTCTTTGTTAAGTGCCAACTCTCTCAAGTAATGATACCTAATCTCAATATGCTTAGTCTTTGTATGTATCATGGGATTCTTTGATATGTTAATAACACTTTTGTTATCACAATATATCATAGCAGGTTTAGTGATTGCTTCCTTCATTCCTTTCAATAATTGCTTGATCCATATAATGTTTGAACAATTCACTACTGCAATAAGACATTTAGCCTCTATTGTAGATTGTGAAATATAGTTATGCTTCTTATTTCTCCATTAAATTAATCTTCTTCCTTAAAAAAATCTCCTTCGCTGGTACTCTTTATGTCATCGATATTTCATGCCCAATCAACATTTGTGTAAACTTTTAGTTTAAATTTGTCACTTTTTTTGTACCATAGTCCATAGTAATATGTTCCTTTCAGGTATCCCAATATTATCTTTACTTTAATCATATGGGTTTCTATGGGATTATAAAAGAATCTAGAAACAATTCCAACAACTAATGCAATGTCAAGTCTTCAATGAACAATATATTATAGTTTTCCAATCATAGACCTTTACAATGTTTGATTTACCTTAGGAGAATCATTATTCTTTAACAATTTGTGCCCAGACACCATAGGTGTTCCGACTAGTCTTGAGTCTTCTGTACCAAAAAAAATTAATAATTCTTTGATATACTTTGATTGAGTGATGAAAATACCTTTGTTCATCTGATAAACTAGCAAAGCAACAAATAATTTAGTCTCTCCAAAAATTGACATTTCAAACTCCTTTTTCATTTGATCAAAAAATTACTTTCTCAATGAATCCTTTCCTCCAAATATGATGCCATCCACAAAAATTTTGGCTAGCAATATCTTGTGTTCAGGTTCACTTTTTAGATAAAAATTTCTATTGTCTTATTGCAAAGCCAATTTTCACCACGTAAGTGTGCAATCTTTCATATCCTTCTCTAGGGGAGTGCTTCAAACCATATGGACCATTATGTAACTTACATACCATATTCCTTTTGTTTGGATCAAAAAATCATTCAAGTTGTTTAATATATAATTCTTCCTCCATAATTCTATTCAGAATACAGATTTACATCCATTTGGTACAATTTGAAACCTTTGTAAGAAGCATATACAAGAAAAGTTCTTACTCATTCCAACCTTTCAACTAGGGAAAAATTTTCATCATAATCAACCCCTTCATCTTGTCCATATCTCTTAAAAACTAGTCTTGTCTTTTTCCTCATGACTTCACCTTTCTCATTCATCTTGTTTCTAAAAACCCACCTAGTTCCAATCACATTCTTATCTTTTTATCTAGGTACCAATGTCTAGGTATTTTTCTTCTCTATTTGTTCAATTTATTCATTCATTGCCTTGATCCAATCTACATTATCCAAAAAATGTTTGACAGATTTAGGCTCAAACTAACATAATAAGCATGTATTATTTCTAAGTCTTCTTCTTGTCATGACTCCTAAATCTTTATCTCCAATGATTTGATCTAGTGCATGATGTCTCCTCACATACTTTACCAATACAGTTTCAAGTTTGGGTTCCTCTTCTTGTTGTTCACTAATTTATGCATGTTCAACTTCTTTTTTATCTTTGGTTACAACTTGCTTTGCTATGTCTACTCATTGAGAGTCATTGTCTGTGATTCGACTCCAATAACCTGATGCTTGGTAGACTATTGATGTTTGATAGATTCTACTATAGAACCTTGACAATGCTTGGTTGTTGATCCTTAGTAGCCACCTTTTCAAGTCTAGGTAAGTTGCTTCATTTTAAATATAGACAAACTTTCTATAATCTTCAAGTTCTTTCATGCATTCTTCTTCATTTTTCTCTACAAATTCATCAACTCTAACATTTACACTTTCCACAATTTTGTTAGTGTTAGAATGTAAACGCTTACAAGATTTTCTCTTAATGGAATAACCTAGAAATATATTGTCATCACATTTTGCATCAAGTTTACATTTTCTATCATCTTTTAGTATGTAACATTTTCCTCCAAAAAAATTAAAATAATTCACATGTGGTGCATGTCCATACTAGATTTCAAAAGGTGTTTTGTTTGTTCCTTTCTTCACTTGAACGTATTTCAGAGTATAGATTATAGTACTTATAGCCTCTCTCTAGTACTTCTATGAAATATTGTTCTCCATCATTAGAGTTATTTCAAAATCCATAATAGAGCTATCCCTTCTCTCAACTACACCATTATGTGGTTGTGTCCTTGGTGCACTCATTTTCCTCTTGATTCCTCTATCATTGCATAATATGTTGAACTCTGTAATAACCCTATTCTCCATCTATGTTTGATAAGATAAATTTGAATAAGTGATGATGTAATTCCCTCAAAAATGATATCCTTATATATTTTCATGTTTGAAGGGATGTGTCTCTTCTAATGCCTATATTATAATTATTATTTATATGATTAATATATTATTATTATTAAGATTTTTCATAATTATTGTTCTTTATTTGTTTATTAATTATGATAAATATTATTTATTCTTTATCATTTGATAACTATACATTTTGATCATAGTACTTTACGTATTACTATTTTATATTATGGTTGTTATTATATTAATATAATATCATTATTATATCAATATGTTGATATATAGATTACATTATATTATGGTAATATATAACCTCATATCATAAGTTTAATGAATATATTATATTCATTTATCATTATATCAATAGTTAATAGTAATGCATTTAGATGATATTATTTTATATCATCTATCTATCTCTCTTAAGTGGAGAACACTATAATTAGGGTTCTAAGTGGGAGCCATGATAGTCTACCCCTCTCAAGTTTGCTTGTCCTCAAGCAATTTGTAACTCAAATTCATTTATATCCCTCCATATGTGTTAAAATAATTGCAACGTACACATGTTAGTATATGATGATCTATGAATGAAGGCACAAAGTAGACACATTAATGCACAAAGACATAATGCAAACACGATGTAGACACATGAATGCAAGAAGACACAAAGAAGACATGAAGCAAACATATTAATGCATGAAGACACAATGTAGACACATAGTATACATGCTATAATTTTTCTTACATTTGAAATAAGAAAATTTAAGGAAATGTTTTACCACTTTGATCATGAAAGTTGTGCTCCTTTCTCTTGTCTCGAAATCAAAAGTTTTTGAAGATGCATATTTTAACAATTTTTCTATAGCCAGTACTACAAAAGGGTGTATAATTCCATAGTGGATGATAGATTTACTGCTACTCAAGTTTGGACATGCTTAGCTTGAGGCTCCCTTAGATTTTTATCCATTTTGGGATTCTCTTGCCCCAACGCCATCAATTTACTCCTCCCCATGTGCACACTTCCTACCCACTAGGAACATGCTTAATTTTGATGTGGATGGAAGATTTACTGCTTCTCAAGGTTGGACATGCTCAACATGGGGCTCCCTCATATTTTTATCCATATTGGGACTCTCCTTCCCCAACATGACCGATTTACTCCTCCCCCTATGCACTCTCCCTATCCATCATGAACTTAAGCACACAGATTTTAAATAATGTCCCCTTCTAAGACCTTTCTTTATAGTTTCAAATTTGTTTGTTCCTCAATGTTGCAACTTATAACTTTTCATTCCAATTTTTAGTATCACATCCACTTGAGATCTCCCTCTAATTTGATCCTTGATTTAAGTGATGGAATGAATTTCATCTGATGGTGGAATGTGATGGATTGATCATGTTAAGAAATTAGCTCTTGGTCCCACCTTCTATATTCAAACTTTTATTATAAGACATTATTATGCAAGTGCTTTTGTCTTTATTATTATCCCAAATATTCTTTCCCAATTTTTTTTATTATGACTTAAGCATGTGATCTGATAGAATGAAATCAAGTTCTTTCACTTTTTACTTGTTTTTCTTTATTTGTTTGATCGTATATAGAAATGTTTAGTGTAGGTGGAATCCTTGCAATGCATAGTATGCCCTCAACCACTCCTCATGCTTAAATGATTATATTCCACTCAATTTGTCTTTAATAAATATTGGAGTTGAATTTTCTTTATACAATATCAATCATTATAAGATTTTTCCCCTCATATATATGGCATTACAAAGGGTACTATCACCTTGTATTATGTATTATATTTTCTCCATGGTATCCATGTTGCAGAGACAATACTATATATATTTTCCCAACCTTCTTATTATTATATTAATCTCATCTTTAACTCAAAAAGGTACTATGACGGTCAATATAGATAGGTACTATTGACAGTCAATATGATTTATTGACTCATTGTAAAAATTAAATAGTTCACAAATAATCTCTAATGATATCTTACTGATTGTTAATCAATATCTTGTCATCTATTTTCCTTCATGTTTAGTCTCAGATTCAACTCATATGTGCAATATTTGAATTAATTCTTACTTGACAAGAAATTATTGTTTATTATTGGATGTTGATTATCATTCTCGCTATCTATATTTTGATGGTTTCCTCCGATAATTCAATTGTCGCAATCAAATCTGAATGTCTTAGACTTAGTGTTTCATTGTTGGCATACTATATTGCTTTCTAGTCATCTTTTCCTTGGTTAGTATTCCCTAATTTGTTGAATGTATATTCTCTTGTTGGGTCATCATTAACAGTAATGTATTTTGTTTTATTTTCTATTTCCTTGACTTGATATTGTTTTCACTGATGCATCTACTATAGATGGTACCGATGAAACCCAATATTCCTTCTTCTGCATTGGATTCAAGGATCAAATTTTAGTATACAACTTTTCTACTCTTTTATTTATCATAGTTCATCTTTAGATTACTATAATATTTGACCTCTGATCATTTCACCAATTCTTTTTTCTTAAATTTGAAGATCATTCCCCTTTAATTGATGCTCAGTCTATTCAGTTCGTAAAATACATGGAAGAGATGAATGATATAAAATCTAATATGTATGCTGGAAGATTTAGTCACAAGTTCATTCCTTATTTCTCTCTTTTTTCTTTTATAAGCTCCTACTCACAGGATGATAGACCCCACTCTCCATCCATGTTCGATAAGATAAATTTAAATAAGTGATTATGTAATTCCCTAAAAAATGATATCCTTATGTATTTGTCATGTTTGAAGGGATGTGTGTCTTCTAATGCCTATATTATAACTATTATTTATATGATTAATATATTATTATTATTAATATTTTTATAATTACTATTGTTTATTTGTTTTATTAATTACGATTAATATTATTTATTCTTTATCATTTAATAACTACACATTTCAATCATAGTATTTGATTTACTACTATTTTATATTATAGTTATTATTATATTAATATAATATCATTATTATATCATTATTTTGATATATAGATTACATTATATTATGGTAATATATAACCTTATATCATAAGTTTAATTAATATATTATATTTATTTATCATTATATCAATAGTTAATAGTGATGTATTTAAATGAGGTTATTTTATATCATCTATCTATCTCTCTTAGGTAGAGAGCACTATAATTGGGGTTCTAAGTTGGGGCCATGACAAATTCATCTGAAATGAAATCACCACCTCTGTTTGATCTCAAACATTTCAAACTCTTTCCTATTTCTTTCTCACCTCAAGCCAAATACCACTTAAAGATTTGAAATAAATTATATTTTTCTTAAGAAACATTACATTCATCATTCTAGAATAGTCATCAACAATAAAAATGAAGTATTTATCACTGTAATAGCTCTGTATTCCAATAGGACCACACAAGTCAGTATGAACCAACTATGAAATATCATTATAAGAATAGGTCTTTCTCTTGAAACTAGACTTTGTCATTTTACCCATTTGACATTGTTTTCACTTCACTTTATTAGGTTTTCATAGTCTTGGTAGCCCTTTAACTCTTTTCATTTTACTTATGCTTGCCAACTTATAAAAATTCACATGACATAGCCTCTTATGTCATAACTAAACATCTTCATATTGTGCAAATAGACAAGTACCCTCAAATAGATCTAGATAGAACAAGTTACCTCTTGTTTCCTTCTCACTTCCAACTAGTTCACCAATAGCATCATAGATCTTTTCCTTCTTGTTCTAGAAATCAATTGTGTAGTCTAAACTTATCAATTGTGCCACACTTAACGAGTTATATTTCAAGTCATCAACCCAATATGCATTGTCACACTTGATCTTTTCATTAAATCTAATTGATCCTTTACCTTTCACATAACATGGTGCATCATAACCAAATTTAGCACTACTTCCATTATAATGGTCTAGCTTATCAAACTTACTTGTATCACTAGTCATATGATGTGAGAACTACTATCAATTATCCATCTATTATTCTTACTCACATGTGTGATCAATGAAGTTTTCTCATGTTCATTAGAATCATCTTTCATTGCAAAATAAATAAATTCGTCATCATGGTCATTAGAATTACTGTCAAAACCATCCTCTTCAGCAATCTAGCAAGATTTCTAATCTTTATCTTTGTAGTCTCTTCTATCTCTATTGCTTTTTTTGTCTTTATCATCTCTTCTTTCTTTGTACTTGAAGTCTTTCCTGTCATTTTTCTCATCTTTATCTAGGCATCTAGTAGCAATATTGCCAACTTTGTTACATGTAAAAAAGATAACAGGAATCTTATCTTTGTATTTCCCTTTTCCTCTAGGGAGTCTTCTAGCCAACAATGCTTCAAGTTCATCAAGTTTGTCATCTAATCCAATGTCACTTTCTATTTTTAGATCCATCAAGAGTTAGTTGTGTTTTGAATGAAGATTTGACTTTAGTAGGGGATTAATTATCAAAATTTGATAATTCAAATGCACTAAGTCTAATAATCAAACTATCCAAGGTCAGATCATTACCAGGTGTACATCTCAATTATTGAATTATAGATACTTCAATTGCATAGATAGGAATTAAATTCCTCAACACCTTACTTATCATAGTGTCATCAACTATTTGTCCTTTATCTCCTCTAATAGAATTCACCATTTTTTGATTCAACCACAATACTTTGCAACATTCTCACCTTCTTTCATTCTCATGTAATCAAAATTTCCTTACAAGCTTTATACCTTAGCTCTCAATACATTCATGGCTCCACCATGAAGTTTTTCTAAATTATTCCATATTTTTTTAGCAATGGTGTATTCCTTCACATCATAAAATTCTACATAATTTAGGGCTTCTACAAACACAATCAATGTTTGGTTTTGCTCTTGCTTCTCTTTCATTTTTGCAACTATCATAGGTCTAGGAACCTCAATGTATTCATTTATCAAGTATTAAGATGTGGATCTCCAATACCAGATAAGTACAATCTTATCAACCTTTTTCATGCTTAGAAGTTCTCATTATTTAGCTTAGGCATCTCTCTCTTGTACATCTTGATCTTTGGCTTGACTCCCTTAAGACTTTTCTAAAAAGAACCAATTATTAGTTGATATCAATTGTTATAATGAGTTATAATAACTAAGAGGGGGGTGAATAAATTATCCTTGGGTCCAAATGTACCAATTAAACTTTTAATCACTTGATCTTTATAGCATATCATCAACAATTTATCATGTCATGATATATCTTAACTCATTGTCTCTGTATGCATTGACTATCAATAAATAAACTCCTATTAAATATAGCATGCAAAATAACAACATCCATGCATGAAAACAACACTTCGACACCAATATTTAATGTGAAAATCTAATTTGGGAAAAACCACCAAGTAACATGCAACCAATTTTTCACTCTTTTGAAATGAGCTCGGTTAAGTGACAACCCTATTAAAGGATTTAATCACCTTGTTAGGAGTGTCTTTGTTAGAGGACTTTAGATAATTCTATTAGAATGTTTCCTTGATTAAGGATTTACAAAATGACTATTTGGTCAACCTTTATTAAAGGATATTGATTGATATAATGGTTAGAATGTAATAGTAGGCTTGATCTGTAAAGTACAACTCACTTTGTGAATTCAAATCTCCATTTGCACATCTATTGGTTCACTTACTGGCCTCCATTGACATCTCCATCTCTGATATTCTTAGAATCTCCTTGATCAATCACTCTTCACAAACTCTTTGCACTTCACCTCTGTTTTTCTAGCCCTTCATAGCTTCTCCTTAAGATCATCAATCAACAACAAACCAACCTTAAAATTTGTTCCTTATGCCTCCTTAAATAGGTAATTTCAACCTCTTTCCACTTAAACACCACCACTTCTCTTAGTGTAAGGTTAGATTCATCAAATCCTTCCATCTTTTTGTTATCTTTCTTCTAGAAACTTTTGATCAAATCATTTCCTTTGATCACATAGAAAACTCTCCTAGTACATTAAAAACATCATCTCATAAATCTTTATCTTCCACACACATTGAATAATTCAAAATTCCAACTATTTCTACCTTAAAATCCATTATATCTCAAACTACAACTTTTGTTGTCACTTAATGATCTTTGTGTTCTTCATCTATGTCATCACTATGTAGCTTGGCACACACTATACTTTCTCACTCAGCATCAATAGCCTCACTTGGTCATTACAATGCTTAGCCACTAATATGACTCTTCATAAATTTTCTTAGCAATATCTAACAATCTACTTGAACTATTTCACCCAACTTCTACTTAAGTTCTTTAATCTTATGCTTGATCTCCTTCATTGGCCGTGTAATACTAATACTCAGTCAAGCTTATCTCTTTGGCTTATTTCTACTCTTAGCTTCATTCAACTATCTTCTACACTTCATGTATTGATTAAACAACATATTATCTTGTCAAGGACTAACTTATCAAGTTCACATTGTGTTTCCATAATACTTAACACATCTGAACTCAACCTTTCACTAAGTCATCTCATGATCTCTTCTTTTCAAATCCTCTTCATCAATCAAATGATTTGGCACTATACACCGTTACTAAATGTATCTCTAGTAGTTTTCACCCTCTATATTACCAATAGGTTTGACATCAATGACAACATAAAAATTTCTCCAATTATACCTTCCAACATTTGGTACAATGCACTTCCTGATGAACAATTTCTTTTGACTCTTATGAGCATTATGTTGAATGACAACTCCTTACAAGAATTATCTCCAACTTATTTTAGTTAACTCATAATTCAATTCTTGTTACATTTGAACCATGTACTTATGTTGGAAAATAATTCCTTATGACTCCCAGACCCAACATACACCATCTCACTTAAGTGTGGTTCATGTGGTTCAAACATTAAACCTCCCTATTTTAAGGGATCATAGAAACCATTATTTTATGAGCTCATGCTCAATTATATAAAATATTATAATGTATTATATGTTGTAATATAATATATCATATAAGGGATGTAGTATATAAATATACTACAATATCAAATATTAGATCCATATTTGATATCTAATACTATTGACAAAATCTCTATCCTTTGAATTTTTCTTAGGATTGCTATTTGAATTGGCTTAGGATTCCAAATCTAGAAATTCAACAAAAAAATGTGTTTGTTATATTCCCTTGTATTTTTAGACTTCAAACTCATATTTGACTTTTATTTAGCCAAAATTGATGAAACATAAAGTTTTTCTTAAGAGGGCTCTTACTCTTACATCAATATAAATTGTGTCTTATTTTGAGTTTAATAAATAACTATTTTTCATTTCTAAGTGAATTATGTATATCATAGGATTATAAAAAATGAGTTTAATAAATTTTTATATTTTGAAAACATTTTAATAACAAAATCATAACTAACTATTTACTTGGTAAAAAATAATAATAATAAAATGTCACATTCAAATATAAGTTAAATTTTGAGCATTATAATTGTAACTTTAAATATCACTTTGTATATATTAAATATTGGAGCATCATAAGCATAGAACTTTTATTATAAATAGATAGTGGTCGTATCCTAAGTAAATTAGTTCAAAATCAGTACTGTAGAAGTTGTAAATTATATTGGGCTAAGTATTTATTTTCAATATAAAATAGGAGGTCTATCTAGTTAAATGAAAGAACTTATTGTTAGGGATATTTTTAAAATTAGGAAGGTACAAATTTAATTTGACATAGGCATATAAACATAATCTAGGAAAAGTTGATATAGTATGCATTAGAAAAGGCCATTAAGATAACAATATTCAAAAATAGAAAAACATTAAGAGTAACTTCAATTTCTTGATGTTTTTTTTGTCATGTTAGATATCCTCGTGGTTTCAATTAAATAGATGAACATGTGAAAGAAGATCAAGTAGGTTTATGGCAGGATATTGAAAATATCAACCTTAAATTCATTATAAAAAATAAACCCTATGATGAGATATCTAATTTATATATTAGGCTATCTCAGTAATTTGTTCACAAATACTACCTATTCTCTGTTAAAGAAAAGAAGCTTTGCCAATAAAATTTTTTTCTTTAAAACAATGTTAAGAATGAAAAGGTTGATCATATTTTGTTATTATGTTTTATGTATCTTGTAATTAATAAATGTATCTTTAAAAAAATTTAAAATAATTTATTGGAACTTTTAAATTTTAAAGCTTAAGATAAGCTTTATTTTTTAAATTTAAGGCATGTTTTCTCTCACTAAAAAATTCATCACAACCAAGTTTTATTTCAAGTTCTACTCATAAAAATCTCTCAAGAATAAATTTATAAATTTAGAAGTTAAGAATATGCATTAAATCTAAATAACTAATTTTATGGAACAATTGTAAAGGCTTCACCAAAGACACTGAACCAACGCTAATCTTTTTTTATATTAAGATAATTTTTTTATTACTTTCATTCTCTTGGTCCTTATGGCCTTTTACCTACAAAAAAAGGTCTTACACTTATATCTAGACTCTAATAAAAATACCATTACTATTTGATTGTCGTTGGGAGGGTCATACATAAATCTACTTCATAAATTTTTCCTTATTTTTTTGTAGTATTCTATTGAAATTTCAAATTTTCACCAAAGAAATTAATTTCTTTTTTTTAACTAGTAGTTTAAAAACTAAATTCAATTTACTATGTCTTCTATTCTTACATTTTTTAATATATTGTTAATAACTTTCTAAACTTTTTACATCAAGTTCCCTAGCTCTATTTTATCCAAATTTTATTTCCACCTAAGGGTCTACTTTGGCCCTGTTGTCAGTCAAGGTTGTACCTATAGCATGATGTAGTGTTAAGCTATCCTGTTAAAACATGGAAACACTTTCAGGCTATGGGTGAACCTACAATGAGAGTATATATACCTAGGTGAAGGGTTGGTTTTCCCTAGCAAATCACCTAAACTAAACTTGAATGAGAAAAGAGATAGAAGGATATGCTTGTAAAATTGAAGCTAAAACTAATGGTGATGTACTAATGAATTTGATAGGCTTGTAACCACAGCTTCTCAATACTACTCATTAATTAACACTACAAATTTACAAACCAATTGGACGACCTTGCAAAATTAACTATATGAAAAGCTTCAGTATCCTGATATCTAAAGCAGAAAATACTTTTGTTTTCACATATTTAGAATCAAAACTAAATCACAATAAAAAATATGCACTATGGGACATCGAATTCACATGAATAACTCATAAGGAAACTGACTAAATAAAGGTTTAGAACATGATACTCAATAAAATTCTAACAAATAAACACTGAACACAAGAGAAGAATTGAGAAGGAATCAATCTCTACATATGAATAATCAAGAAATATGTTACAATCTACATGCCCAAACTATCAAGAATGATTTGTGAGGTACAAAATCATGACTAAATGTTAGAACCTTAAATAATGAGATGAAAATACAATAAATAAGAATTAAAACTCCTATGGTCGAATAGAATATGATAACACAAGATAAGAGGGGTCAACTGCCAAAAACATGTAGTTAACCACCTCAAAACTCCCCTAGACCCACTAAAACTTAAGTAGCACCTCAAAAAACATGCATAATTATCCATAACTACCTCCAAAACTCCAAAAACATGCAAAAAATTGATGAAACTCATATGCAAAGACAAAATTCTCAAAATTAGGAACTCAACTAGTTATGACTAAAGTTAAATTGCTTAATAACTAAGAAATTCCCTCTATATGATCATTGTATCTAATGAAAAATAAAATCACCTCTAGGCCATATCTAGATGTATATGAGAAACAAAAAGACTCCAACTTTTGCAAAATGAACTTTGTATGCATATGGTTAAAACCTCAGAAAATAAACTCCCCCATGTATGAAGAACTCCAACTTGATGTTCAGAACTCCAAGTCAACCATCCTATCTCATAAAAGAAAAGAACAAGGAACTTCATCTTTCTTCTAAATTGAACTTAATATTCAAACTATAATCACTAAATTCATGAGAGTGTCTTTTATTTATAATACTATATTCATATTTTATATATTTTTAATATCTAAAAAATAAGATTTACTTAATATTAAATATATAGAATATAAATATATTAATATTATTAAAAAAAAATTATTATTAAGTAAAAATTATTTACAAAATATGAAATAGATTTTATATTTTTAAAATTGATTTAAGTAATGTATACTTTATGTTATTTATAATTTAACTTTAATAGATAAATAAAATATCTATTAGCATAAATTATATTTATAACATGCAATATTCCTTACTAAAAATGTTAGTTTGTAGTGATTGATCAGGGAAGTACTGTACATACTTCATAAATTCTTTGGGGTTTAGAGCTACTATTTGCCAATGGCCAATGGTGGGCTACTATTCGCCAATGGCTAATATTCACCAACTGGCTATTGTTTATATTCACCAATTCATGGCTGACATGTTGTAACTAGGTTTAACCCTAAAGCAGCAAAAATACTTGTATAAAAAGGGCTTAGGATTAAGGATTGTCTCATAAGGTGTGATGTAAGAATTTCTTCTTGAGGCAGTGTTGAATCGTAACAGATTACTGTCATGCCCAAAATACAGGGTAAAAACACACCAACAATTTTTTATTTTTAAATTTTTTTTTTTTTAAGGTCAATAACACCAGTAAGTTTTAAAATGTTTATATGTACAAGTTAAAGTATAGGTAAGATAAGAAATAGGTACGGGATCTCCTAACGATGTCCTGACATTTCCATTTAAGTTTATTTTTCTCAATCAATGAGTATTGATAGATTGTTAAATTTGAATATTTGTTATTTAACTGATTTCGACGTTTATTTCGTTATACATTAATTTTAATCAATATAGTATTTTTCATATACTTTTCAACAACTCATACATAAACCAACCATCTGTTAAATCTACTAGAAACACAATTTGCAACTACCTTAAAACAGCATGAATATGAATTTCATAACATTATTTGATCCAAATATTGATAACAATATAATTCAATTATTTAACGACAATATAAGAAATTATAACTCTAATTATTTGAGACATTTAAAATTAAAAGAAACTCTCTAAGTAAGGTAACATCTAACATCTAATATCTTGACTTGATTTTTATACTGACGTAATAATACCATCATTACTTTAACCAAGGCTAAATAATAAATTAAGTAATACAACTTGACTAATACTTAAATCACCATCTAATTAATTAAAATTAATTCAAAATATCTACCATTCTCTTAACAAAATATTAACTAATAATGAAACTAACTTTTCTAAATAAAATCTAATCATTGAATTTTCCTAACTAAAATATACTAAATTTAGAACTTAAATCTCAACATTAAACTACACTATTAAATCAAACTAAAACTAACAAAATCTTTAATGAACACAAACCTAAACTAAAACTAATTAAGATAATAAAATGATCTAATCCACCTACCAAATAAATCCTAACATATTATCATTTATCACTTACAACAATCAAATTTTAGTACTTTACTATTCAACATGAAACACCATTTACCACTTAATTTAAATAGGTTTAAACAACTGAAAAAAAAATGATAGCCATTAAATCTCTAAACTTAATCTAATAACAATCATATCTTAAACATGTACCAAAACAACTAAGAAAACCAAATTTAATTCTTGCTATATTTTTATTTATTAAAAGAAACTAATTTCAAACCTAACAATAGATTATATCTATGAAGCTTCCACTTAAAATTTGAAACAATAATAATTTAATATAGTTATTGTCTATTTGCTTTAAACTTTAATTAAATTCTAACATTTAAACTTAAATATAAAATTCCATAAAAATAAAAATAAAAATTAACATCTAATATTAATAAAATCTATAACTTTATTAGTACTAAAATTATCCTAACCTAACATCTAACACAACTTACTTAACATCATAATATAATACTAATTTTAAAAAGTAATACTAATGCAAAACTAATCTTTTTAAAAAAATCTAACATTAAAACTTAGAAAGAACAAATCTTAAGCTAACTTCATTAACACATAACTTCTAACAACTAACTAAAACACACATACTTTCTAACAACTAATTTATTATCTAAAATTAATACTAGATACTACTATACTAACATCTAACTTTAGCAACTTATTCCTAAACTAACCTAAACCCATACTAACCACTAACACACATAACATAAAACCCCAAAACCCCCTACTCTCTAACCTAGCTGCTCACTTTCCTCCTATTCTAACTGCCTCCAAGTGGGGTCTCACTTTCCTAGGTGCAGGATTAAGAGGGGAAAGGTGGGTTGCACATGACTCAAGAGTCTAACCTGATTTGCCCACCAATAAATGGAAATTTAGCTTATGCATAAGGAACCTCCCCAAAGTACTTGTTGCGCCCAAGGTAATGTGACAGGGAGGGTGACATCAACAACCACTGACATAATTTTAAACTTTTCCATTTCAATGCCTAGAAAGGAGGGGAGGTAAAAAAGGTATGATAAAACAAGGGCATGTTAATATTTTCTTTATTACAAACGTGCTCCTTAATGGATTCACCCTCCAACCCAAATTAATATGTCAGACACTTACAACCCACTTGCTATAATGCCTAGGAAGTAATGATTATAGCTTGGGCAACACATTTAGGGGATAAGATAGATAGTTATTCCATAAAGATTAGTTGGTGAGACTTTGGGATAGGCTTAGGAGGATATTTTAGATTTAATTACTTATTTATTTGGTTCCAAATCTTTTTTTTTTAAACTAAATTTAGAAAATAATTTTTTTAGAGGAATCACTTTAGAATATTCTTTGTTCCTAACAAGGGACTTTATTTTCCTTCCATACAAAATCTAGAGAACAATATTACTCCTGGAGATATTATTTATTTATTTTTTTTCTAAGTGTGAAATTTTTCTAACTTGCATAATTTTCCAAGAGGGATACTTTTGTGCCTTAAAGATTTTCATAACAAGGAGGTTTATATTTGAATTCACCAATTATTTAGTTAAGCAAGAAGGTTGAATAATTTTGTTCTATCGACAATGTGAGATTATTTGTTTCCCAATAACACAATATGGATTGAAGTTCTAACATAACATACTTTCTCCCACAACATATCACAACTTGAAAACTACATAATTGATCATCACCATTTTATCCACTTTTCCATGCACACATACATAACTGAATATTATAAAGTTCAAATGCAAGATTTGTTACTCAATATTTTCTCTTCTATTAATCAACCTAGTTCAAGGCTCCATTGGGAAAGAACCAGTAAGAAAACCTGACATCCTTGCCAATACATCAAAATTTAAATACATTTTTTTACATAATGTTACAATTCAAAAGAATTATCTTCTAGGTCCTTCATAAGAGATCCATTCCAATATCTTTAATGCAGTAAGGGAATCATGGAGTAAATGAGAACTGACCCAGAGGTAAAACAACATAATAAGAAGAAAAATACAAGCAAGCATCCCCATCTTGATTTTGCACAATAGGTTCAACATTGTGTTGGGTGATGCGACACGCTCCCCTGCCCACAGGTGGTTAATTATGTGGTGTTCCATGTTCACTAATAGTCATGGCTTTTGGTGCAATGGCAAATGAGCCCTACAATTGGTATCAGAGCCTGGTTTTGGCTTGGTCATGGGTTCAAATCTCCCCGGTGCCTTCCCGACCCGTGTAAGCACCTGGTATGCGCATCGAGGGGGAGATTGTTGGGTGATGTGACGCGCTCCCCTGCCCACAGGTGGTTAATTATGTGGTGTTCCATGTTCACTAACAGTCATGGATTTTGGTACAACGGCAAATGGGCCCTACACATTGAACTGGACTAGGGGTGGAGATGGATTTTTTCAATAGCAGACATCAATCACCATACCATAACATAGCCCTTTCAAGGCTAAGATTCAAGAACTTTCGTTCTTCTAAAAATGCCCTTTCGAGGCCAATATAACAAGGGTTTTCATTCCTTCCCTTCTTCAAAAATTCAAATTTTCATACAAGGTATGTGATGACAAGTAGGGGCCCATACACCCTACCCTCTTTCCCTCTTCTCACCATGAGAGGAGACTCTACACTATTGAGGTCCAACTAAGGCCCTTCCCTCGTACTTGGCCACTTTTTTTCTATCCAAGAGTGAGTAATACCAAAAAAATCCCCATGAAATCCCCTCAAAATTTTAAAGCAAAGCATAAGAATGACATCCAAGAACAAGTTAAGATCCCTCCCCAAACAACCTCAATACACATGCAAGCAATACAAGAACAACACAATACCTTATGTATGAATCAAAGTATAAATAATATGAAGAACATGATCAAAAGAGTGAAGAACCCTACCTTCACAAAAGAAATTTATGGAAAAATGACAAGTTGAGAAGAGCTTATCCTTCCTTTCCTTCAATCTTCAAACTTCTCTCTCAAAACTAGAGATTGGGTAACAACCCCAAAAAATTCTCCAAAAAAAATCTAAATATGATCCTAACTCAACTAGGATTTAGGTAACCCAAAGGTGGAGTTTGAGTCACCAACTCATGAGAGAGACAAATCAATTTTCGCAATCAACCGAAAGTAGGATTTTTGAGTGACCCTAAAAGTCAACCTAAGAGGCTAAGGGGGTGGAAAGTACTCCCAACCCATACCCTTACCCCTAGGATACTTAAATTTAATATTTTTAGGCTTTTAAGATTAATTAGAGGCCTATCCAAAGCTAAGAATATTTACTAACAACCTTCAAAATGTAGATAACTCACTAATCTTAATCAAGGGTAATTAAACTCAAAACTAACTGATTACCAAAAAGTTAACTAACCAAATCTAGCTTAAATCTTTAGGTTACTCGGTTCCCTTTAACTATCATGCTGGAATGCATACACAATTCACAAGTGTCAAGTCACACTATAAAAACACTATTACGAAGCATTAACATTTATTGAATATATAATGATGCATTCACCCATACTAACAACAAGGTTTGCATCTTTCATCATATTTAACCCTAGTTTCCACAATTGATACATAAGGTTCAGTTTCATTTCTCCATTAAATTTTTTGGCTAAAATATCCTACACACTCATTGCACACATCAGTAGCTCAAGAAAATCATATGCATATATATTAAAAACCTATCTAGATAGTTACATCTTAGAACATAAATCTTTCATAAAATCAACTATTTAATTCCTTTCTACCCATATTTAATCATCCAAATTACATAATCAATTTAACATAACTTATTTGTTAATTCATATTAAAGTACTAGAATAATCATCGTTAGGCATGCATACACCTAATCATCATAACAACACCAATTAAAGAATACAGAACTATCTGAAGTGTAAAATTTTATCATTAGGTAAAAATGCCTCATACCATCATTAGTGAAATTTCAATGTTTCAACAGTTGAGTTAATGTAGAAGTTCTCGAATCACTAAGTATTTAAAACATGGTTGTATCAACTACTCTTAATTTCATTAGGACCTTCACAATATAAAACATTACTTCAGATCCATTCAGATCTGTTAGAACAGATTTAACAAGAAAATCCATATTTAATAATTACATACGAGGAGGGTCCTTACAATTACATATTGTAATTAGGTTGTAATCACTGGATCGTAATAATATTAGATTTTCTATTTGGTGGATGTAGCTCAGGGATTGGGTGACCCATGTTAAATCTTAGTGTCTTGTGTTCTTTTCTGTGTGATCTATTATTATTTTTTATTGTTTATTTGCATGTAATTATTATTTCTATCTGAGGTTTAATCCTAACAAGTGGTATCAGAGACAAGTTGTTTTTCAAGTATTCTTTGTAGGAAAGTCTCACAATTTAGTGGAAGCATGTGAGGCCTCGCCCCGACCCATCGTAGCATAGCGATGC
Source organism: Cupressus sempervirens (assembly GCA_028749045.1). Classification (NCBI taxonomy): domain Eukaryota; kingdom Viridiplantae; phylum Streptophyta; class Pinopsida; order Cupressales; family Cupressaceae; genus Cupressus; species Cupressus sempervirens. The sequence continues at coordinate 632,150,616 of CM053783.1, read as the reverse complement.
ATTACTATTATTTTTTAATATTCACGACTCGAGATGTCGAGACATTATCTGATGCTTAGAACATATTTTATTATTTCATGTTGTGTGATGTTATTTTCAGATATATTTGATGATTGTCATTTAATGTTTCATGTATATGTATGTTGATGAAATCAGTAAATGTAGGATTGAGACTTTGATTTAAGAGATTTTAAATGATTAAGAATTAAGTAGGATAAAGAAACCCTTATTGATGTATGTTTTAATTTATGTAAATTTTTGAATACGTATAAATTTATGTACATGTGATTTTACGAGACTACTGATGTGTGCAATGAGTGTGCAGATATTTAGCCAAGAAACCCTACGGAGGAATAGAACTGATCTCTTTGTGCTAATTTTTGGAAGCCTTGTTGTTCGTAATTCATGTATTGTATTTTGAGATATATGTATGTATCTTCTTTGTTCAATGAATGTTTATGTTCGTAATTATGTTCTTTTAGTGTCACTTGACACTCGTAAAATGATTATGTGCTTCGGTGTGCTATTTAGGGTTAATTGTTTAACCTTTGGACCAAGTTGGTTTAAGTTAGTGTCAATTTTCTATTAGGTTCTTAATTAAGGTTAGTCATCCGTAATTCAGATTAGTGCTTAATTTGCAAGTTAGAGTAGTTAGATGGACCTATTTTATTCCTAGATTTTATTTGGCTCTAAACCTCTTTCCTAAGGCTTTTAAACATGTTATTATTCTAACCAATGGGTATGGGTATGGGTTAGGGGTCTTTTCCAACCCCTAAGCCCCTTTTTTAAACTTTTGAGGTCACTCAAAAAGTCCCTTTTTGCCTTTGTGCGAAAATTGATCATGGTTATCTTGAGTTACCTCACCTCATCTCCACTTAGGGTTTAACCATGGTTTAGGTTGAGCTAGGATTTTCTAGATTTGTTAGTAGGTGGTGATAGTTATTTCTCTTTTTGGGTGGTTGATTTGGAGGCTTATTTAGAGGCCTTCCTTGGACTAGTTGGTTGTTACCCAATCTCTACATTTAGAGAAGATTTTTTGAAGATTAAAGGAAGGAAGTGGAAACTCTACTCAAATTTGTTCATTTCCATTACCTCTTTATGAAGGTAGGAAATTCTCATCTCCCTTATTCAGTTTTTATGTTTTGTTTCATGTTCATGCTACCTTGTTGTTGTTTCACTGTTTGTATGGTTGTGGGTATGTTGGGAAGATTTGAAAGCTATGCTATTTTGGTTGTTTTCTTTTCATGGTTATGTTTGCAATTTTTTTGAGTTTTCCTTGCATGGGTGTTTTGGTATTACTCACCCTTGGAGAGGGAAAAAATGACCAATTTTGGGAAAGGTCTGTTTAGTTGGACTCCAACCAGTGTAGAGTCTCTTCTTAGGATGAGAAGAGGGATAAAGGGTAGGGTGTTATGGGCCCCTACCCGTCAGCACAAACCTAGTATGAATATGGCGTGTTTAAATGGAAGAACGAAAGTTCTTGGTTATTAGCCCCGATTGGGCATCTAAATTGGTGTTGTGCTTGACTTCTCTTATTGGAAGAATCCACCTTTCCCTAGTCTTGATTCATTGTGAATCCTATTGTGTAAACCATGTATGATTATGCATGTTTGATTTTCTTTTGGTTTTTCTTGGTTGTCACCCGATCAGATATTGGTTTCCTCCATGGTTCTTGAAATGAGATTCAGAAAACATTACAAATTCCTTGACTTTGATCAGGAGGAAAAATTTGATTTAATTGTTGAAATTTGGGATTGAGATCCTATTGTAAATTGTATTTTAAACCTTATTGTAAATGGCAACGAAGCCAGGTTTTCTTCCTGATTCTTTCCCAGCTGAGCCTTTGAATCAGGTTTGCCAATAAAATTGGTGTTGAGCATATTTGGTTATCATGTGATTTAATTGTTTATTAAATTTAATATGGTTGCACATAAAAATAAATAAGAATAATGGATAATGTCATGAATTGTGATATTTCAAGTTTTTAAATTTGTTAAGGAAGAACAATTTGATAGAATGAAATTTTCAAGTTGATGTATAAGTATTAGCTGAATTAGGATTCCTACCTTGAGAACTCAAATTATCTTTTCTTTGTTAAATTTCCTTATGAATGAATCAATTGGACTAAGAGATTATGTATCTCCTTAAATTTTTAAAGCATAAATCAGTTAGTTGTCTTTAACCTTGCCATGGATTGCTTATCGGCTGCATTAAGTTTTATGTTGTTTGTTATATGAATTATCATCCTAACTATACTTAGTCCAATGAGTAACTCACACTATCATTCTAATATCTTATCATGAGTAACTTAGACTATTGGAGTAGGAAACCAAATAGGAAGGAATTGATGATGCTAAATTTGACAAAATTCCAAGCTTTCATATATGTTGCAAATGAAAAACAATGATCATGCATGTAGATTCACTTGTTATGATTGTTAGATCCAAACGATAAAGTATTGCATTATTGAATGAAACGAATAATTCAAACTCTTGATAGGTTATGGTTGTATCAAGTCATTATAAATTTTCCTAAAAAGGAAATTAATGACGAATTTAGTCCTTGAATCAATCTATTTTAGATGTGATAGAAATTGTATTGAATCCTACTTTAATCATCTAATAGATTTAAGAGATGCTCTATTAGTTTTATAAGCCATAAGAAATTTTAAGAATTAACTTGGGATAATAATTGTAATATGTTAACTCTTCAAATTTTGATCCAACTTAAAGAGGATTAAATTAACTTTTCATACCATCCCTAAGAGAAAATTTCCAAAACACCCACCTACAGGATGCTGGAAATTGTATGGAGAAATAATTTATTCTCTTGTTGAATAGAGAATATTCCATTTTGATTCTTTATTTCAAATTTAATGAATAACTAAAGTAACTTATAATGGTCTTTAAAATATAATCTAAATATCTTTTATCTCACCCATAAAACTTTATAACTTAAATGCCTTATCTCATCCCTTAGCCGTCAGCATGAAAGGAGGAATTAAAAAAGTCTGAAAGTTATTAGTCATGTTAGGATAAACCATAGACAGAAATAAAAACTATATGAAAATATAACCAATAACAAAAAATAATAGAACACATAGAAATGAACACAAGGCACCAAGATTTAACGTGGTTCACCCAATCCCTGGGCTATGTCCACCAAACAGCAAGTTCGATCTTATTACAATCCAGTGATTACAACCTGATTACAATCCGTAATCCCTTACAGCTCAATACCGCCACAAGAACCAATTTCGTATCACCACATATGAAAAATACCCAACCCTAAGCCCTTTTTATACAAGTATTAAACCGCTTTAGGGTTATAACATTTTGGCCACTATTTATGAAGTATGTACAGTACTTTCCTGATCAGTCACCACAATCTAACAATCTCCCACTTGGGGACTGATCAGGCTCCACACTGAACAACAATCTCCCACTTGGAGACTAATCCTGTAGCAATACAACTACCGCATGGGGCTCCCACTGGATCAAACCACCTTGGACTCTGCTATTATTTTATTCACATTTAGTCTAAAAGACCAACTGAAGCTGAAGAGGAGTTCAGCTACTCCCTTGTTACAACCTTTGTCAACATATCTCTTGTATTTTCATTGGTATGTATCTTCTCCAGCTTTAACTGTCCATCCTCTAAAACTGACCGAATGAAATGGTACCGCAACTGTATGTGTTTGGTCTTAGAATGCAGAGCTGAATTCTTAGCAAGATGAATGGCACTCTGACTATCTGTGAACAAATAATTATCCTTCTGAGGATGTCCCAATTCTTCCAAGAAGAACTGAAGCCATATCATCTCTTTGGCTGCCTCTGTAGCAGCAACATACTCTGCCTCTATAGTGGAGAGAGCATTAATCTTCTATAGCCTAGAAACCCAGCTCATGGCTGCCCCACCAACAGTAAAGACATAACCTGTAGTACTCTACCTGGTATCAATATCCCCAGCCAAATCTGAGTCAACATAGCCCTGTAAATCAGTAGTAGAGCCCCCAAAGTGTAAACACTTATTGGATGTTCCTCTCAAATATCTGAGAATCCACTTGACAACATTCCAATGCTCAAAACCTGAATGACTCATATACCTGCTAATGACTCCCACTGCATGTGCAATATCTGGCCTAGTGCATACCATAGCATACATCAAACTTCCTATAGCTGAAGCATAGGGTACCTTGGACATCTTATCCTCCTCTTCCTATGTCTTGGGACACATCTCCTTAGTCAATTTCAAATGACCAGGTAAAGGTGTGCTGACAGCTTTAGCATTCTCCATAGAGAAATGTTGCAACGCCTTCTCAACATAAGCAGCTTGAGATAGCGTCAATGTTCTATTCTTCCTATCTCTACAAATCTGCATACCAAGGATTTGTTTTGCTGCCCCCAAATCCTTCATAGCAAATGCATGTGCTAATTGGCATTTCAGCCCCTTAATATGATCCATGTTAGACCCAGCTACAAGCATATCATCAACATATAAACATAAAATAATGTAGCTATCATCATCCAACCTCTTAAAATAAACACAGTAATCTGAATGACACCTATTATATCCATGCTCATGCATAAAACTATCAAATTTTAGATACCATTGCCGAGGTGCTTGCTTCAAGCCATATAAACTTTTCTTCAATTTGCACACTAAGTTCTCCTTACCTTTGACCTCAAAACCCTGTGGCTGAGCCATATATATTTCTTCATCCAAATCACCATGAAGAAAGGTTGTTTTAACATCCATCTTCTCTAAATGCAAATCTTCAGTAGCCACAAGACTTAAAATAGTATGAATAGAAGTCATTTTAACAACAGGAGAAAATATCTCATCAAAATCAATTCCCTTTTTCTGTGCAAATCCTTTTACAACTAACCTGGCCTTAAATCTTTTCTTACCTCCTTCCTCTTCTTTCAACCTGTAAACCCATTTATTCTGTAAAGCCTTTTTACCTACAGGCAACTTGCACAAATCCCATGTCTTATTTTTCAGCAAAGAGTCCATTTCATCTTTCATTGCAGACTCCCACTGAATCTTAGTATTCACCTACACAACTTCATCATAACTTTAGTTAGAGGCTTTGGAATTTTGAAAATTGTAAAATTGTAAGAAGCAAGGATGTCATATTCAATGAGAAAATGTTGTACAAAGATATGTTGCAGCAACATGAGAAGAAAGAAGATGATTATGTAGTGTTGGATGATACTCCAAAAGATGATGTTCCAACCATTCCTCATGATGTGCAACAATCGCAATAATAAATACCACACACACCAGTAAAAGTTAGATGGTCAACATGGCTAATTAGACCTCTAGAAATATTTTCTCCCTCTTTGTATTCTATTTTACTAACTAATGCTGGTGAACCTAAATGTTATGATGAAGTTGTGCAGTTGGATAATAAGATTCAATTGAAGTTTGCAATGAAAGATGAAATAGACTCTTTGCTAAAAAATAAGACATGAGATTTCTGCAAATTTTCTACAAGTAAAAGGGCTTTACATAATAAGTGGGTTTACAGGTTGAAAGAAGAAGATGGAGGTAAGAAAAGATTTAAAGTCAGATGTATTGCCTACCCCTAGTTTACATTTTTATTATCATCGTCTAACTCTTTTAGGCCAGTTTTATGTTAGATTATTAGAAGTATTGCTTTGAGATGATCAAATATTGTTTCACATTCAGTTGATTATATGATGAGATTACTTGGTACTCTATACTTCATGTATGCATGATGATTATTTAGTGATTTCAATTATTAATGATGATTAGTTAGATGGATTATCATGTGTTTTCTTATGGATACTTACCCATATTGCATGTGTATGGTGTGTGTGTATGTTTTCTTTATGTATGGCATTTCTGATGTGGTTAAGGAAGGGATTCGCAATCACCTGCTAGTCAAGATCTACATGATGTACCACTTCCTTCCATTGTCTATTTAGCTTAGTATATAGGTGTTTGTATATGCATGAATTTTATACAAATTATAGGTATCAGGTATCGACTTCCCTGAATTACTAGGATGAGCGTACCCTATCGCGTGATAATATTTATTTAATTTAATAATAATATTTAGAGTTCAATTTTAAATAAATGTTAAATACTATTATTATTTAAGTTAATAAATATTTTATCAATTAACATTTTGAAAATTAATTAAAGCATGAAAAGGTATTAATTTATTAAGAGTTTTAAATTGCATAAAGTATGCATGAGATTAAAAGATAACAAATTAATTAAAAAGTAAAAAACAAAAGATATTAATTTATTAAAAGTTTAAGATTGTATAATGTGTGTATGAGATTAAAATTTAATAAATTAATTAAAAAGAGAAGTCAAGTGAAAATTAAATAAAGTTATTTTATAATTCATTAAATATACATGAAAAAGATAAAGAAAAGATAATAAAAAGTTAATGTTTGGTGAGCAAGGAGTCCTCTCGGGTGATCACACAATTAGTGCCCCACTTTTAACAGAGAACTCTTTATCACTAATTGAGGCTTCATTTTTAAAAGACTGCGAATTTGGGAGAAGAATTTTTCGAAGAGAGAAGGTTTTGAGAGAAGAAATTTCTCTCACAATCTTTTTGGGCGTAGCGATTAGCATCAAAGTCTAGGTAGATCCTTATGATGATTCACACAGTTTATTACAATTTTTCTTTTCTTGTCTTCATCATGATTGTGATATGGTTATCTAGATAGCTCTTTATGATGAGTATTTTGATTTGTAATTTCTGGTGTGTGTGTGTGTGTGTGTGTGTGTGTGTGTGTGTGTGTGTGTGTGTGTGTGTGTGTGTGTAGATATTCCTTCTACATACATAGAGATTAAAAGATCTTAAATTTTCTAATCTGTAATTTTCAAATTAGATATTTAACTGGGGAGGGTTTTGTAATTTAATAAGGAAGATTTAAATAGAGAATTCGACTGGTTGGCCGTATTTTCCCTATCAGGGTATTGCTGATTTTTTTTATAAAAATATATATTTAAAACAAAATTAATGAGGGGGGGGGGGCGCTGTTGATAATTTATATTTATAAACCAAAATTATTATTTTTTAAATAAATTTAAAAAATGTAAATAAAAAGGGGAGGCTAGGCGGTGACACCTCCAAACCCCCCCCCCCCGCCCCCCCCCCCCCCCCTGTTGCAACCTTACCATTCAGTGGCTTTAAGAGCTATGGTTGTTGCTCATACTTGTGCTACGGTAGCAACAGTTAATGACTGTTGCGGTAGCAGTCGAAGGTATACGACCCTAGTCGTTTTAATATAACATCGGCGAACCTTTAAAGAATACGCCAACCCATTTATTTTAGAAATATTTTTTTAATATAATTTTATTTTATTAAATTTATTTATTGATTAATAAAAAATTTATTTAATAATTTTATTAAACTCATTTATTAATTGCTAAAAAAATTATTTATTTATTTTATTGATTATTAACTATGTAATAAGAGATATATATTATTAACATAGTTTGTTTAATATTAATTAATTAATTTAATTATATGTATTTAACTTTAAATAAAAATAGAAATTATTTAGTGAAGTGTTAGATTTATTCTATTATTAATTAATGTTATTATTTTTATTTAAATTATAATTAATTTAATTTAAAATCAATAATTATTATTTAATAATTTAAATAAATAATTACCCTAAATTATTTTGAATGATTGACTTGAAATCAAATGGGGTAATTCTATATTTTATTCAAATAAATGAATGGGTTAACTTGTAGGGTAAACTGAGAATCTTATATACTGGAAACATTCATTGAAATGAATATTGAAACTATACATTTAACTCAACCATGTGTTTTCAAAATCAAACCAAACTATGAAACCTATACTGTGTATATATATGTTATCTATGTTTGGGTTTGGGTTGATTAGAGTGTTGACCAGTTCTAGGACATCTACCAGAGGCTTGGGAGTTCTATAAATGTGGTATTATGTTGACTCAATCTTGATTATTTTAACTCAACCATAGTAATGTGTTGGTATGCTCTATGATGAGTGTGATTATGTTGTTGGTTATTATTTTCATTATCATTATGGGATAGTGAGATAACTACTATGATATACTTGACTTAACCATTTTGAGTCTTCGATTAGTATTTTGGGATGGTTTCCAGTTGCTTGTAGAGAACTGATGTGTTATTTTGATCTATCTTTTGATGTTTTCCAGTCACTTGTATAGGACTAAGGTGATTTTATATGATTTTTTGATTTTTGATTTCATGAGCTTATGGTAGGTTATCTATATGTAATGTCAGGAAGTGGCTTGCAATGGAGGTCGGGGCCCTAAGTTGCTGCCAAGGTAACTCATTGTAAGTTGTTTAATAAGTGAAAACACTACACTAAATGGGAATAAAATGAACTTAATAAGATTCTTTGTATGCTCTCACCCATGCCTCAAATGCTAGTACAGACTATGATGGGAGTGGAGAGAATGCTTGGTGGCAACCATGCATTGTTAGTATGCCTTGTCAGTACAAGAGGATACTAGTGTTGCATAGGGATCACTAAAGGGTCAGGGTCCTGAGAGACTACCAAGGTAACTCTAGCGTGATTCATGTGATGACACTTGCATGCTTACATAGTAGGTTTCCTATGTGTCTTTGTGTGCCTTTGGGTGTAGATGTCAAATTTATTTATAACCTTTGAGTTAGATTGCTTATAGGGTTTCCTAGACTTAGAGTGTACTTTCGATATTTGGATTGATATCCTATTTGAGACTTGAGACTATCTCCTCAGTGCGGTGGGAGTAGCCCATTTAAGTTCCACACGGTCAGATGGTAGTGCTTTTTACTCTTACCATTGAGATCTGTCCGTTGATACCGTGGCTAGAGTTTCCTTGTCTACATTTTCTTTCTTTCTATCTTTGTGTATTATGATAGATGGTTATATCTTTATGACGGATACTTATATTTTTATGATGGATGGTTTCATTTATTGGATCATACTTTGTATCATGGATCCAAGGAGGATGATGTAATCTATTCTTATAAATGTATACTATTTTAGCCTTTCATACCCTATGACATGTACAGTGGATGATTAAGCATTCCAAATTTTATTGCCAAGTGGCATTCAAAATAAATGTATATTATTTAAATGGACATTGGACTTTTAATTATTCTTTCATATGGATGTGGTATTTAATCGACTTAGTATTAATTAAATTTAAATTTGATTCAACATCTTGGAATCCTTAAGGAATGTAACATATTATTTATGCTTATAGATGATTGTATGTTATTGCTTCCACTACTTTATGATTGATGTGTATGTTATTCCTTCTTCTTCTTTTTTAAAGTTTGGAAAACTTAGTAAAAACTTTAGGTTAATTCTTTTGGATCCCTTAGTGGGGCATTACACTAGATTAGTTGTAAAAGGAATTGCATAGAAAAAAGGCATTGGTTTTGATGAGCTAATTAGGGTATCTTCCGAAGAATTCTACTTTGCACTCAAAGAAAAAACAAATTTAGTTGCAATACCATTTCATTTGGTTAGTTTTGGATGATGGAGAATTAAAACTAGACAAGATACATGTAGATGACAATCCAGTAGATATGTTTACAAAGGTAGTGACAAGGGAGAAGGTAAATTCCCCTTCAGCTTCGATTGGTCTTCTAGAGTAAATAGGAATAAAAGAACAACAAAGTACAGGGTGGTTTGATCCAGCAAGAGCCCCATGTGGTAGTAGTATTGCTATAGGATCAGTCTCCAAGTGAGATGATTGTTGTCTAGTGTGGAGTCTAATCAATCCCCAAGTGGGAGATTGTTTGTTTATGGTGACTAATCAGGAAAGTACTGTACATACTTCATAAATTCTTTGGGGTTCAGGGCTACTATTCACCAATGGCCAATGGTGGGCTATTATTCACCAATGGCTAGCATTTGCCAATTGGCTATTTTTTATATTCACCAATTTATGGCTGACATATTGTAACTAGTTTTAACCCTAAAGTGACAAAAATACTTGTATAAAAAGGGCTTAGGGTTAGGGATTGTCTCATAAGGTGTGATGTAAGAATTACTTCTTGCAGCAGAATTGAGTTGTAAGGGATTACAGGTTGTAATCATTGGATTGTAATAATATTGGACTTGCTATTTGGTGGACGTAGCCCAAGGATTGAGTGAACCATGTTAAATCTTGGTGTCTTGTGTTCTCTTTTGTGTGATCTATAATTTTTTGATATTGTTTATTTGCATGTAATTTTTCTTTCTATCTAAGGTTTAATCCTAACAAAAAATATATTAGTATCATAAATAGAGGGCTCTAAATATGATAAAGTGATTAAAGAAAGGAAATATAATTGCTCTTTTATTAATACTTGTCGATAGGCTAAGTACTATTGTGATATTTTTCAGATTACTCATATTAACTAGTTCTTAAATGAACTTTCCTCTACATATTAAAATTCATTCTATTTAATGTTTTTCTATAAGTATTATGTTCTTTTAAAACTCCCATGTCAATTTTTTACTCTAGAATTTTTATATACAATTTTTTCAAATTTTGATTGGATTAATGATTTGAACTCTTATATGTGGATTTTTGAATTTGTAAGATATGACTTTTTATAAAATATTTAAAATAGTTCCTCTTATCCCAAATTTTTAGCATATTTTTTTCTCTCTATTATCTATTTATTGAAAAGTACATTAAAATTCTATTTTTATACTTTAGTTATTTTGCACGTAGATTTTTCCAATAGTTTTGAAAATCTATATAGCTATACATTATAATGTTATAGTTAATAATTTAATCTTGATGTACATAGATTTTTATAATAGTTTTGAAAATCCATATAGATAACTATTGAAACTAAGCATTATAATAATATATTTAATATTTTATCTTTTTTAATTCCTAGAATCATTATAAATATGTTGCAAATATATTAGAATTGAATTAGTTAATTGCAAATTTATATTAACAATACATATCAAGGAAGCAATATAATATGGATAAGTATGTTCATCATATTCTAATAAGTTAATTGATTTAAATATTCATATTAGTTAATACCCAATGCTATGAATATTTATCTCTATTCACCTTATGTATATGAACTTTTGTATTATATAAAGCTTATAGTAACATGTACCTTGCATATAAATGATATTATAAATTATAAATAAAATTACATATAAAATTCAAATAATAGGTAGCTACATAACTAAAGGCAAGTACATAGCCACTACATAGAACTTGTTATATTTTCTACTCCTTCAAATTTGCCTTCATTTGGGAATTAAACCTATTCTATTATTTTGCACTTTCAATTCTTCTCGAGAGTTTTGCGGCTTAGAAAATGAGGGTTTGTCAGTTTGAATGGAAATTTCTCACATTTGGAAGAGTTATTTTTCATTTCCAATTTGCCCAAGAGTACAAGTATAGACACCATTTTTTGGTTTCTAAATGAACATTGAAATAGTTCATTAAATATATATTCTCAAAAATTTATTAATTTTATTACATGCTTTGTTCTGAGTATTCTCTATTCTTTGTAGTTGTCAACTTGTATGAGAAGTCTTTGATAAAACAATCTATATATCTAGGCTTTTATTTTCCCTCTATTATGTTTATTATTGTTTAAATAAATAGAAAGCTCATAACACTTCAAAAGAATATATGCAGCTCTATTTCTTTTCAGAAAAATAAGTGCTTTGATTGTATCTATTTCCACGGCTATTTGTTTTGTATTGGAAAGAGGGATCTTCATTTTTTTTAAACTGTTGTACCTATATATGTCTCACCATACCAGCAAAATCCATTTATATACCTTTATCTATTCAAAAGATTGCATCATCTTCTATGCTATGTACAACAACCTCCACCTCTCTATATTTCCATGTCATCGAACATGGTGAATGAAGACTATTAAATGGCCTCCTTTCGTGTATTTAAAAAATTTCTTTTCTACTAACTCTTTGTTGGAAATGAGAAGCTCCATCTCTTTGCAAAAAAATGAGGGTTTGTTGCTCTACTTTATTTAGCACAAACTTTCTATTTAAAAGAATTTATTTGTATCATGAATCTTTGTCATTTTTTTTTAAAACACATGAAAACGTATTGCTGAAATAAATTGGTGTGCAAAGATATCAATAACTCCTATAATACTACTCAAATTCACATAAAATTTATTGTCTTTTTGCTACTTCAAGGGTTATCTCTCTAGTTAAAATTTTAGACCAACCTAGATCATGGACTGGGAGAAAGGCCAAAACATGACCGACTATCTTATACATGGTTGAAAGTGACATTGTATATTTAGAATTTTTTCATTTTTTGCAATCTAATCTTTGTTGACAAATTCTAGACTTTTCTAGTTATATCTTTCTTTAGTTAATGAATATGCTTCTTGGATGCATTTGAAATAATATTATCTGGATGATTTTGTTTGTGAATTCACTAGTTCTATGCTTTAGCTATTCATATGATACCCCACATGTCTTGTTGAATGATCATTGACATTGATGGATATCTATTCCTGGGAAGTATGAATTTTCATATTTTTTATTTGCAATATGTCATTGGAAAGCTACTTGACTCTTACATACCTTTCAAAATCAGCTTCCTACATGATCAAACTACCTCAGGGAAATCATGTGATTGTTCCTTAATACCTTAAAGGACTTCCATATTTGTCATTCTAACTGATCTTTGAGTTGTTCCTATATGTTACATTACCTCCATGCAAGTTAGTTGCTATAGCCATTCTGTTACTATAGCCAATCACTATAAATCTTTGTGTAGCTTCTAAAGTCTAACAGAATCATTTTAATTAAACTTTTATGTAACTATAAATGAAGATATGTTTTCTTTAATTTGTCAATTGTTCCATAGAATTTTTTGAATAAATTATTAATATGTTTCTCTTTTAGTGTCTTTACTTTCAAAAGAGGAAAATTCTTTGTCACAAACATAGCATTTAAACCATGAATGTTCTTGCACATTGTTGAGTTGTCATCTTACACGATGCTTAATGGAAAAAATCCTTTCGAACTCCTCTCTTGAAAAGTCAATCTGAGATCAACTTCAAGGTTTTGAGCAATCTTGTGACCTACTAGAATCCACTTAGTTGAAGATAAATGTATTCTTCATAGGGAGACCTTTGTTGGTTCAAAAAATCTAGATAAGATGTAGAATTTGCTTGCTATTTCAAAAGAATAAAACACACAAAAAGAAATATATTTTTCTATTTTTTAATGAATGCAATACAACAATGTGACTATGAATTCCTAATTTCACCAAGTGTTTTCACTAGTACATTTGGACCCACTTTTCAACCTTTATTGGTCAAAATTTTGACACAATTTTTGACCAACATTCGACCAAACTTGACTAACCCATTGGTCGACAATTTTATGGTCAAAATTTTGACCAATCTCTGGTTGCTCAAAATTTCAACCAATTTGTTGATCAAAAATCATCTAGAGCCATGGCTCAAGATAAACTAGGAAGTCTTCGAAATTTCAACCAATGAAGGTAGAAATTTTGACCAACTGAAGTGGAAACTTTTGACCAATAAAGGTAGAACTTTTGACCAATTGGTGTGGAAAGTTTTCACCAATAAAGGTGGAAATTTTAACAAATTGAACTGAAAACTTTTGACCAATAAAGGTAGAAATTTTGACCTATTGATGTGGAAAGTTTCGAACAATAAAGGTAGAAATTTTGACCAATTGAACTGGAAACTTTCGACCAATAAAGGTAGAAATTTTGACCATTAAAGGTGGAAAACATCCAACCATTAGTGGAAATTTTGACCAATGAAGGTAGAAATTTTGACCAACACTTAGGTGTAAATTTTTTCAAGCATTCTATAAAATAGTTCACATGCATTACGTATGATATGACATTTTGCATGCATCCTACACTCTCTCATCTGGCTGATGATGGATTACAGAGAGTGATCTGAAATGATGATACTAAAAAATGCACACAATCAAATCCAAAATAAACCTCCATTACAAATGGATTGTGAGAATCTGATATTGTTAATTTTGCATGCGTGTCCACCAGGACAATCAAAACTTATACATACATACACGTATGTATGTATGTATGTATGTTTAAGTTCTAATTGTCCTGGTGGATAAGCATGCAAAATTAACAATATCAGATTCCCACAATCCATTTGTAATGCAGGTTCATTTTGGATATATATATATATATATATATATATATATATATATATATATATATATATATATATATATATATATATATATATATATATATATATATATATATATATATATATATATATATATATATATATATATATATATATATATATATATATATATATATATATATATATATATATATATATATATATATATATATATATATGTTCTAATTGTCCTGTGGGCATGCATGCAAAATTAACAATATCAGATTCCCACAATCCATTTGTAATGCAGGTTCATTTTGGATTTGATTGTGTGCATTTTTTAGCATCATCGTTTCAGATCACTCTTCGTAATCCATCATCAATCATATGAGAGAGTGCAAGATGCATGCAAAATGTCATATCATACGCAAGGCATGTGAACTATTTTATAGAATGCCTGATATGTTGACATAAAAAAATCAATTTATTTCTAAGAATAAAAATCCTTACAACTATAATGAAATATGAATCTACAACTTTCATAATACAAAAGATGATATGAAACAAAAATAGATATATTACAAATTGATGTTGAAAAACTTAAACCATAAGAATTATTCTGTAGCACCTGAAGGATACAATGTTGATGCAACTACAAAAAGATCATCTGAAGGATATGATATGCTCGGGCTGAAGGAGCTTTGAGATTTATTACAACAGTCGGGAATGGGCTCATCTTCAATCTTCTAAAGATTGAAGATGAGCCCATTCCTGACTATAGTAATGAATCTCAAAGCTCCTTCAATCTCATCTATGAAGCATATTAAAAGCTAATAGAGCATCTTCACTAGCTGATCTCCCTTGCGAGCTCAACTGAAAGAGAATTCTTGATTGCAGAATGTTGATAATAGTCATGATGTGCCTATTAGTCGAATATAGTCATGATGTGCCTATTGCTAATAGGCACATCATGGCTATCTTTGACATTCTCCTATGGCTCTTGTGGTTCTAATCTTATAACATGAGGCTTCCTCTTCTTTTTTCGAGCATAAGGTTAACGTGGCCCTGTAATAAGAAATAATTGGGTGTAATTTGGATTATGTACAACAAAAGGAAAACCAAAATGTGATAGCAATTTTTAACAGAGAAATGAACTATATAAACTTATAAAGCTCATAATAATAATAGGCCATAAACAAGAGCTAAATTCTCAGTAAACAAAGTCTAGACACATGAAGCGTACCTGATTGATCAAAACCAAATCACTACCAAGCCTTTTAACCACTCCTTAATAGCACTTTCTCTATCACCAAGTTTGCAGCAGGGTTTCTGTTTATTTTTGGATCTAACGTTAATATGGCATCTCCATTTGGAAATTTCTTGAGAGCCTAAAAGATTTATACATGAAGAGATCAAAAGCTCAAAATCTATCATGAGAAATAGAGCTCCAATATTGATAGTTTATACATATGTATTTAGAGGCAAGATAAATTCAACTGAATATTCAAGATTAAACAAGTTCTTCAAAATATGAAATTTGAAATAAAACTATAATTTGAAAAATCTTCAACAATATTACACATTGAAATCCTAATTATTTTGTTACCACATTGCAAATCTCTCTTAATTCCTTCACTAAAAATTCATAGCGAAAAGTTAACAATGTATAAAATGATTAGAGCATATAACAAACCGTGCTTGATGCAATGAAAAGTAAAGATCATGGTAACTTACCCTTCTCCCCTCTCCATATCTCTTCATCACTCCCTCATCCCCACTTCCCTACTCTTCCTCTCCCCCTCTCATCTCTCACCCTCCCCACTTCCTTCATTCCCCTCTCACACCCTCCCTCCATCTCTCACCGTCCCTCCCTTCTCCCCTGCTCCATGTCCTATCCTCACTCTCTCTCCTCATCTCCCTCTTGCTTTCCTACTAGGCCTAATTTGTAATTAAGTCTCCAGTGAATTTTTTTTTTTCATCCCAGATGTCCCAAAAGACTCTCATATTCACATATTCTGATACCCAGCCAGCTATATTTGAACTTATCTCAAAATTAGATATTGGCGTTTTGGACCAACTATCCCCAATAGATGACTGTCTAGTTTTTGGCCTATTTGACCCCACTTTTATAGAACAAGTGTGTGACATGTGTGGCTTCTAGCCCTCAAGATTTCAATAGTGTTGTTGTTTAACCCCAATCAAAAGTAATTGCTTTGTCAGCTTCTAATTTCTCATGGCATATATTTTTTGGACATGAAGTTCCATCATGGTCATCTATGAGGTGAAAATTGCACATATTATTCTTAATAGGAGGTTAAATTTGGAGCTTGTGCTATGTAGGAGGAAAATTGAACTACTTTCTTGTATTTCCTATGCCTTGGTTCCAGTATTTGCATGGAATATCCTTGAAAGGTGTTGTAGCTTTAGGCAATTGTCACTTCACATATATCACATCATCTACTAACCTTTGTATCAGAGAGTAGTGTTTGAAGTGGATGCTTGTGCATTTGGGACTTCATGCACCTTCCTTTTCTACTTCCTTGCTGTGATAAAATCATCTTCAAGTTCAATAGCTTATCTTTATGTAGTAGTGAAGTCTACATCTCTACCTCTCCTAAGGTGAAAATAAATATCATGTGGCATTGAGTTCAAAAAGAAACTCTTCTTTTTTTCATCATTTGGCCTCGAAGCCATAAGAATTTGTGCAATTTTTTCTTGAACTTGGGGATAATTTCTTGCATGTCCCTAGTAGAGGTGCCACATGGTTGAAAAAGGTTATAATAGACTAACAGTTATAAATTCCAAAACCCCATAAGTGGGCCAAAACAATTCTGAGAAATAATAATTACATGATGCAAGGGCCTACACTAGATTGATTGGATATGTACATAGGTATGCCAACCAAGACACATAGCAAACACTGTATAAAATGATATATTGTAGCTTTTCATTCCACCTGAGCGCGCACAATCAAAATCCTTTCCTATTGCATTAATAGTAAAACATAAGGATTTAGATCCATTACAGCACTAACTTAGAGTTTTAATGCAAAATGAATTGGCCCTAATTCTAGAAACTTAGAAGGGATCTAAACTGACCACTTTGGTTTGCTTCCAAAATTCAGTGTTCATAATATTATGCAAATCACATGTCAGGCTTGATGGATGTCATGTTTTTAGTGTATTTACAAGACTAGTGGTCCCCTTTATTTCTTTTATTTTCATATTAAACTAGCAATAGAATTGAGTTTGAGCTACAGAGTCCAACAAGAATGATTATTTCGTGTAATATACTACCCCAAAATCTTTTCCCAAAAATTGTATTTTTCGCAAGTTTAATACATTTTGTCAAATAGTTTACTTCTAGTTGGACTAAATTTGTTTTCAACTTATTTTAAAGAAATAACATAATTAACATCACAATATTAACTTATGCATTCACGATATTGATAGCAATTTCATTGTTTAACTAATATTGTTGAAAAATGTATGCAATAGAAATCACTCAAAAACTATGTATTGTTGATGTAAGTAGGACTAAATTCATTTTTGACTTGTTTTAAAGGAATAACATTATTAACATCATAATATTAACCTATACTGATAAAAATTCCATTGTTTAACTAATATTATTGAAAAATATATGCAACAAATATCTTTCAAAAACTGCGTTGTTAATGTAAATTGATAGACCTAGGAATCTCATAAATAGTTATTGATATAAAAAAAATGACATAAATCATTTTCTAACCTCACAACCTAGCTTGCAACTCTCCAATCAGCAACTCCATATACTCCCCAATAACTTGGATATCTCCACAACGATAGTATGGTCGTCTTCAAGTATGTTATGATAGCTTTGAATTGATACAATAGTCATAAAGGGTAAGCGACTCTCTGTATGCATGTTTGGCCTAGGTTAATCTCTCTTGGTAGGCTATGTTGGCATTATGTACCTTCTTTTATGGGCTAGGTGAATTCATCTAGGATACAACCCAATAGCTATTAAAAAAATTTAATTTTTTAAATCATTTTAACATTACACACAACACTATAATGTGGATAGTCTTCTCACTAACACACAAATTTATTAGTTTTTAACAAATCCCAATAAGTTTTTACCTAGAGTTCTAATGCCTATAACTATGAAAAATCTTTGTAAAGTTCCTTTGAATCTTGTACAATCCACCATTGATTTGATTAAGAAGACAAATTTAATTTTTAATTTTTTTTAAGTCAAAACTTGTGAGGTTATAGGGTTTTTTCCCTAAGGTTTAAATGTGAACTCACATTCCAAAATTTCAAATGGGAGAAATAGAAAAATAATGAACATAAAAAATAATTGTTAAGTATGAAAGGTACGATATATGGAATAAACCAATTGGTATCATGAAGAGATGACATCTGCTTATGGAATAAACCAATTGGTATCATGAAGAGATGCCATCCCTTAGACATGTCATAAGATCCATAGGAACATATAATCTGACACCACCTCTAGGTGAAGCAAGGAAAGCATGCAATATGTTAAAGGAGTCAACATCATTTAGAGCCTTTGGAGGCAAGTAAACCAACCACCAACATTAGAAGTTCCCACTCCAACTTCTAGTTGTTACAAAGGTCTTAATTTTAGTTGCTTGTTGTTGAAGTGAACAAATAATTTTAGGGTTAAGGATTGTTGGAAGAGCCTCTAAACCAATGAGAAATATCAGAGTAGAGTATAAAAATTTCAAATAGTTATGGGCAATTTTTGAAGTGTAAAACACTTATTCCCATTTGGACATACTCTTCTCACATTGCCTCACATCCAGATTGAATAGACAACCATATCCGATCATTATTGTGGATTTTCTATGACCATCAGTCCCTATAGAAAATATTGGGGAAAATTTCAAATATAATGTTCATTAAATGTTCAATGAAACACCAACATTCCCATGTGGCAAAATTTGTACAATCTACCAGCAATATTGTCAATATATCCAGTCCACTTAATACTAGCTAGTACTCTATGCTCAATCTATTTCTTGACTTGTAAATAAAAGCTCTAAAACATGCCAATTGTTTGATGCAATGATTGCATATCCATTTAAGTGTTTATGAAATTAATGATTCAAATTGTGTGATGAAATTCCTAGTCATCAAACTTGGAAAGGAAAAAGGAGAAATTGCTTAGAAAAATAGGGTTATTCACTACAATTTCATTACATTTGTTGCTCAACTAATAAATTACCATTTACTTACTAATGTAAAATAAGATTTATACTTCTAGAAACTAATTGTATACCATTGAAAAATATATCAATAACAAAATTCCTAGACAATGGAGAACAAAAGTGTCGCTTGCTTTTGAGCACTAGCAAATATGATGCTTCATTCCCAATAGTCAAGTATGCAGTTATATATCAATTATAATCCAGAGCTAAAACTAAGGAGCAAGGCCTTGCTACTTACTTGTTTAGAGCCCAAAACTAGGGTTTATGGATAGAAATCCAAAGTTCACAAAATCTGCACAACGTAAAAGTGAGATATTAGTAAAAGAGATATAATGTAATATCAAATAAATCACAAAGATGATGTAGTGACAACTCACAAAAATATCAAATAAATCACAAAGTATGGTAGATAGGTTGCATTAAGTTTATCTGTGAGTCAACATTGAGTCAGGAATAGTCAGCACAAATATTGATGTTAGATAGGGTAACCATGGAGGCCCATTTTTATAGCTATACAAGTTTCATCAAGTAAAACACACTTGCCTCGAATGTTGAAAGAAATTTTTTTGACTCTTGTACTATAGTCCATTCATGCTCTTTAATCATCCTAGTGTTCATTTCACGTACCAACATTAGGTTTTTTGGATATTAGGGAAAAACTAAATAAAAAGAATCATTTGAAAAAAATTCAAGGCAAACCATAGTTTTCAGTAAATTTGTATATAGCTGTGCAATTGTTTTGACTAGCAAAGCTGGTTTTGAAGAATTCCTTTTGATGGATTGTGAACTAAATTATTTGTAAGTAAATTATATTGTTAGATTCCTATTTTTTTAGTAGAAAAAGATGTGGTAATGTCCCTAAAGTTCATGGTTTAGTGTTAGATGCACCTTGTCATCAATTATGGCAAGCAATAGAAATACTAATAATATGTTGACAAAAAGTTAGATTCATACACATTTTGAAAAGACCTGCACTGGGGTTACAAGGCTAATGGATCACCTTGTATCAAGCATATCATGCTCATCCATAATCTAAAAATGTACCACCAACATCATTAAGTATAAACCATCGTACTTTTGAGCCTAGCAAGAAAACTTGATCACTTGGTCAGTTAATGAGCATTCGAAAAGCATGTTACCAATATCACTATAGGAAAATCATTGTACAACATAATTAAAGATAAATAAACAAGCAACTCTGTATCTTGCAAGGTAACTGTAGTACCTACATGTGATTTAGACAATCATGGAAGTATTCAAGCTCAAAAGGCTGATACATGAAATATATCTAGGGTAGTCTTTTAACCTCTTCATTGTGTAGAAATTCAAAAGCATAGTTAACAAGTATTACAATAAAAAAATAGAAAAAGAGTTCGAACATTTCACCATTCAAACCTTTTATAAGCGTTTGTTTATGTCAAAAAATCATTTAGAGGCCTCTGCATAGATGTTGAGCTTGTTTCTGGGTTCAATAATCATTTGAAATTTCAAACTTGCATAAGCTAGCAAAAAATACTAGATACAATGCAATGTATATGGATGTATATTATTTAAGATTTGGGCCCATTATTATGAAATATAAAAGACATTTCATATGTAACAACCTTCTATTCTTTTTTCTTAACATGAAAGATTCTATGACATATTCTCCTTGATGCTGCACTTATATAGCATCTCGGCATAACAACTATCCTTTGCCAAGTCCATGTTATCATAACACTGAGTTCATCTTTTGGAGGTGGTATACCCAAGCTTTGTGATGTATTCACTTTTGCAACAACAAGAGGTTTTTTCAAGGACACTCGACTATGATGTATATATACACCAAATGCCTACCCTCATAATAAAATGAGTAAGTCATCAAGTTTCATACTCAAATTTACTTTGGTGAGGATATTTATAGCTTAGAAATGTTTATCAGGCATCAATGGATAAAGTCTAGCATTGAGAATGGCAGGTTCCTCATTGATCTAATATTATTTATACATATCTATACTTCTTCTTTCCAATTGGGATCACTTTCAAATAGATCTCTTTTCCATCAATGGGGTCTGATTAGAAAACCCCCCAAAATCGAAAAAATGGCTCTAAATGGGGACAACTTTTTCTTGAAAAAATTAGAAGACTCCAAAATCTTGGCAAGGACCAAGGTTAAATCCATTGGGCATACTATTCAATAATGTGAGTGCAAGGAGTTGCCGAGAATGTGGGTAGCAAGTGAAAACTGAACAAGCCAAAACTTTCTACAGTGTACAAAAGAACATAATCTTATATACAATTATGTACATAGGAATGAACCCCTTACCTCTAGAAAGTTCCAACAGAGATCATCTAAATCCAATAGTAGATTAAATAATTACATAAAATGGATAATATCATTATCCAAAACAGAGATCTAGAAATAGATTCTAGAGGAGACAAAATTAATGAGATTACAACAAATAGAAATATGAGAAATAATAGTGAGATTAAAAGCAAGAATAAAAGAGATGAAACCAAAGGGAAGTAAAAAGATTCATTGTTAGATGAATGGCTTAATAAGGAGATACTAGCTTATTCATAATAGAAGGATCCATTATCACAAGGAGAAGGCACAACAACAAGTCTCATATACACAAGAATTAATGAGACCATTAGCAAAGATGAAATTCATTCTTTAGACACAACAAAATAAAAGATTACATAAAAATATGTGAAAAGAAACAGAAAGTTTCATCCAATTCTCAAGAAAGAAGGGATTTAGGAAAATAATTAGAGTTTGAAAATCAAGAAAGGAGGGATTTAGGAAAATAATTAGAGGCCCTTCGAATAGAGTGTTGAAATTTGTGATATTAGAATGTATTTCAAAAATTCATGTTATGGGCAGCAGTAATCATGGATCATTTTAGACCTACCACATGCAAAGTGTCCATTTTATGTTAGTTTGAGCTTCACTTGGTTTCAAGAATACTATAATATTCTCTACTTAACAAGGCCAACCATGTGAAGGTGGAAGCTCATTTGGCCTCACCCCCCTCCCCCTAACATCAATCTAAATTCCCCATTATCATCTAATTACATACTTCATTCATTCATTCATCCATTTATGAACTATAATATTCAATCAATACAATCACATAACATTCATTAATATGATATAAAATTCATTAATACATAATACTAAACTAGACTTCATTAACAAATAACAATATTCATTAACATAAAATAAAAATCAGTATTAACAGGCATCATTCATACATAATTACTTAAAACAAAGTTGTTTCATTATCCAACAAGGTTTATCAAAGAAGATTTTTAAAACATCATTTCTTCTTTTTGTTTTTCTAAGCTCTCTTAAGAAAAGTGCTCATAGGAGCATCCATATTTGTATCATTATCCTCCTCTTTTGGCATGTGTAATGTCAAATTATGATGGCTCCTTCTCTTTGGAGGAGCAAGAGGTTGCTGCACTAAAAGGGGCTATATTGCAAGAAGAAGTAAATGGGATAAATTGGCATACTCTTTTTCTTTTTTCAACTATTACAAGTCTATAATTAAGTACTAGTACAACATAACATGCATTTTTCTTACCTGACAATGCCACATCATGTACATTAACATTTTGATCCACAACCACACCAACATGTTGAACACTTGGGACATGCTCCACTCCTTTAGCATGATGTTCAACAAGCTCTAAAAATTTCAAAAAAAGGATACATATCAAATTGCAATTGAAGATGTTAAATTGTATTCATAATTGTATAATTAATTCCCAATAGCAAATTAATACCTCCACCACTATAATGCACATCGTGGCCTTCGTCAAGAGCAGGTTCTATGGTAGGATATGAAGGCTGCATGAAAATGTTATGCACATTGTTATGCAGTCAATTTACATTCAAAACTAATACCAAAAATGAATCTTCTCAACTATTCAATTTTATTTACTTTTCATTTGAAGAAATTACCTATGAGATATCATTTGGTGCACTGGATTGTTGGGCACGGCTTATAGATTCTTCACATAGGCGTGCAACCATGAATTTATAGCCTTCCTTCAAGGCAATTTTTCTATCTTCGTCTGTGACCTCCACATTGAATTTTGTGCACTGTATTTTTTTCTTAATATTGTTAGTTTTCCATGTATGGTTTCATTAAACAAAATTGAGACTGGAGATTCATATAGCCACTAGAGCCAAGTTTGTGTTGGCCAAACTTTTCTAGTCTTGCTTTTGTAGCCACGGATGTGTCTTGCAATCTATGAACAATTTCAAACATCTTACATTATATATTTAAAAATATCAATAATTAGTGCATGATTACAATGTACTTAATACTATCATGACATACCTTTTTCTGACTTGTGCTGCTTCATTTACTCTATCTTTACATAGACTTTTCTCCTTTGCATCTTCTATTATTTCATTCCACTCCATGGATGGAATCATAGGAGGAGGATCGTACTTTGGGTTATCCTTAAGAGCCCTTCTATATTGATCCCTCACAGTCTTTAGATGCTTTGCTGCTCTTTTGAGAAGTAGGCCAGTGTCAAAAATGATTTTTTCCAAATTTCTCCTCAAAAGATGCAATGAGCTAATTTTTTAATTCCACAGCTTATAAATTCCACCTGTTTAAAAATAAATAGATTGTTAGGTCAATAACTTTAATATATTACAATAATTGAAAGAAAAGAAAAATTATGTAGCAATGATATGAAGCTACATACCTTTTATGTATGGTGGGTCCAAATAGTCTCAATGTCATATGAAAAAGATGTTCATTTGAAGAAAGCATTATTACCTACAAAAACATAAAGGATTAATAGTCCAAAATGAGTAATGTAAAAATAAACTAAATTTACACTTTAAATAATAACAATTTTAAAGCACGTAGAAGCTTTTGTTCTTTTAATGGAAACATAGTTTTCTTATTTAGCAACAATGTCCCTTCATATGAACCAGTACTAGTCACACAGACTGCTCCAGGAAATGGATCAGCTTCAGCAGTATTGCTCTCTATTGGTAACTTTTATGCACATATGGTAATATGTATATCAAACTCTAGGACCATGTAACATATGGTAACTCTTATGCATGTGTACATAAATACACAATAAGCTATGTAGCATAATAATACGTGCATGTCAAACTATAGTACAATATACCATATTGTAATATAGTAATTTTACACACATAAGAATATAAAGCTACACTTGACTGAACACATAAGAATATAAATGCACTTGTTTAAACACCTAGGGAAAGTGACCCCACCTCTAACATTCATAGACCATTCATAAAAAATGAATACTGACAATTAGCTAACACTACAATTCACTCCACAAACACACTTAACATAAAAACTATGTCTACTATTAGAAATAGGAAAATTTAGTTACAACTCAAACAAATCAACCTAGCCTTCAATGATGATCAAGGTACAGAAATATAGATAAACAAGACCAACTAGTTCAAGTATCTTGCATCTTAGATAACTATGGCTGCCACAATAATCAAATCAAAGGGTTAGTGTTATGATATAATCATAGTTAACCCTATAACAAAGTAGAAAAGGGTTAGTTTAAAAGAGGAACATATGTTATGATACTAAATTAAGTAAAAATAGTTAAGTGCCATGTAGTCTTGTCAAAAAATATGTAGGATTTTATTAGAGTGCTCTAGGTTCTAAAAACATGAAGAGATGTTTTGGGTAAAATGGCATAATTAAGAGATACTAAAATCTGTTAAAATTGGTCAAAATTGCATCTGACTAGGTGGATGCTAAATAAGGTATCAATTGATTATTGAATTGGTGAAAAACATTACACAATTATTGAAGATGCGTATGGTTTTGCATACAAATTTATGAGTGCTCAAAGAAATAGACCCAAATTATAAAATGATCATATATCACATCCATCTTTTCAGGTATTACTTTCATTCATCTTATCTGCATGAAATGTTACATATCAATCATTGAAATAATTGTGTAAAATACGCCATTAAACTTGTTGGATTTTTAAAAATTCTCCCAATTTCTTGAAATCAAGTAATTTCTATATATAAAATGTTTTGATGTTGTTATTTATATATAAATTTAGACATCTATATAATCCAAATGTCATCTACAAAACAAGAGGAATCTTTTCTTTCTTGTGCTCTGATGATCATAAGTCTTTCATGTTTTCTTGTGCTCCATTGACCATAGGCTCTATTCAGAGCCATCTTGTATAGAAGAGGCCCTTTAGTAACCATAAATACCAATCTGCAAGCAACACAATCAAGATAATGCATATACCATGAGCAAAGTGATTCAAATGTTAGAAGGCATTTTTGATATAGCCATACCATCTCAGCCTTTTCCTATTCATACACTAGTCCAATTAATAGCCTTGGAATCATCTTCTATCATGTGATGTGTGATCACAAGGCTATAAAAATCTTAAAAATTCAAAACCAAAAACAAAGAAAAACAAGATACTGCTTTTGAGTTCTGTGATCTATTAGAACATAATAGATGCATGGAGGAGAATGCCTTTCCTATAAAGACATCATATAATAGAGGAAATTTAAGGTTCAAAATTTCCATATCAACAAAGAATCTTTGTTTTGAGTTCACATATTTGATACCCTATTTACTTTGTTTTTAACTCTTTTATTTTCCCCTATTTTTAAGGATCTACAAAGGTCTCATTCACAACATGTCATCTATGTCATATTGCTTATCTTCATCTTAACCATTGCCATTTGTAGCCTATTGGTTTTTTATTTAATCTACATAGACACTTTAATCTATCAAGTTAACATTGCCTTAAACTTTCTTGCATTGTAATTGTGAAACTTATAGAAATGCATTATAATATACAAAATTGTTCATACAATTTAAGGGGTAGTAGTAATATTGATGAACTACAAAAGATAGTGCCATTCTGAAATTAGAATAGTAGACAATATAAATGGAGAATGATGAGAACTAATAACATATGCTTACCCTAAATGGGTGCTTTCCAACCAATTTAAAGCAAATGGTTTTGCCACCAATTTCACACCTCATTCTATATGCCACTTCCATGGAATTTAAATTCTACATCTATTACTGATGATATTGTAGGTACAAGTGTCTCTCAAGGTGTTGATGTTTAGGCAGACCTCACACAACTACCAAAGCATACTCCACCTCAAATTGAATGCATACTTGTCAATAAGGTTACCAAGAAGACTAGGAGGGGTACTTATTATTCCTATTTGGTTAAATGGAAGGATACACCACAAGAGGATGCTACATGGTTCACTAAAGCAGAGATTTTGAAAGCTAGGTACACTCTTAATTCCATCCCAACTCAAGGGTCTTGAGTTCCTTTGAAGCTGGCCAGTATGGTGTAGGGCACCCATATGTCAAGGGGGCCATCATATTGAAAATCACTATCTTGATTGGTCATTCAAGATAGGCTTAGGTTATGATAGTTATTTTGGTCCAATTGTAAAGATTTTAGGCCACTTGGTGTTTTATAAACCAATGGCTTCTAACCTATGGGACACTTAGGCTTAGGTTCATGCCAATGGCCTAGTCTTTGGATTATGCACATTGCACTATAGGTGTGTAGGCACTTAGTTAGTGTCAGTAAGAGCACTTGATTAGCAAGGATGCTCAATAATGCCACAATGTTGCAAATATGTTGCAATGCAACTTTTTTCCAACTTTGCAAAAAAAATTCATTAGTTACAGATCCAAAACCTATGTAGGAAGAAAGAGCATCAAGTTACCTTTTGAATGAAGTTGGTTTGACTAAATGTGGTGTAGTATTGATCAAGTTATCACTATTTTTCTCTGACTAGGTCAAAAAACCTCCATTCTCCAAGGTTTTGAGAAAATGGAAGCTTAACTCTCAAAGTAACTAGCCAAATTGCTTGGAAATCTAGAGTTGTATAGTAACACAAGTCTAGTACATGATTCCAAAAGGAGGGATCCTGAGGAGTTGTTTTGCTATTTTAAACCCATGGCTTATAGAAAACTATTGGGTAAGTTTGGTCTAGAAACAATCAAATATGAACTCACAGATCAAATTAAGAGAGTTTGATCAATCAAATGATACAATTAGAGTTATGAGATGTTCCTAGAGTAATCCTAAAAACAACACCTTATCTATGCACCCATTTTGTTATAGTTTCTTTGTCATCAAGCCTAATTAGGCATGTTAGGTCTACATAGACATAGGACTGTCACATTGTGTTGGAGTAGGTTTTTTTTATTGTTAGGAAGTTGTTTTAGATGTTTGAGACACATTGTATTGAGACCTTTTTTCTGGTCAAAGAATTTGCATTTTGTGTTTTCTAACAAAGTTAGTAAAGGTAGAGTTTGGTAAGACTGTCACATACAACAATGATTGTTTTGGTGCAACTTGACTGTGGTAGTAAGTAGTTCACAATTGTTGTCTATGAGTTCAGAGTACAATTAGGTAGGGTTGGTAATCATTTGGATTTGAAAGGGTAATAGGCCAATGAAGTGAAGAGAGACTTTTAAAGAGTCATTGAAGTAGGGTGAGTTTGGGAATATCTCTCTAAAGTACTAAGCCAAATCAGAGTCAATCCTTTTTTTTCAGTGCTATTAGGAGATTGTAAGGTTATTGAATACTTGTAGATTCCTTAAAGCACACAAATTAGTGTCATTGATACAATAATGAGTTCTTTAGAAAATAGGGTTAGTTGAGGAGTCAGTTACGGGAAGTTATTGGGTCTATTTAGTCTTTGCAAAGTTATATATACAATGCTATATCTCAAATATGTCATAGTTTATCATTTAATTAAATTAAAGAAAGAAACTTAGCTATATATATATATTAAAATATCACAAGTACAACATCTTACTGATATACAACAAAATTTTACCATCCTATATATCTTTTAGTAAACCATATTTTTTCATAAAATAGTTTTTATGAGAGACATATATGTTGAATTGGTCCTTGATTTAGTGCTCATTACAAAATATAGCAAAACAAGGTTTTAACAATTCTAGTGGGCATAGACAAGGACATTTGCATGGTTCTTGTTGCTAACAATGCACCAAGCAATATTGGACTGCCAACCTAAGGAGGAGTCTGCACTTCATCATGAGCTAAAGAATACAATATTGTTAGCAAAGGCATTTGCAATGAATAAAGATCAAATGGGACACTATCTAGAAATGTCCACAAAAAAAGGTAAGTGTTATAATGTTGATGAAAACAAACAAAGTGTTACTTACACGAAGGTTATGCGTGACAACCCTCACCATGTTCACCATCTGATGTCGCAACTGGCACATATGCCTATACAAGAAAACATAAAATTATATATCATGATCCATAAGATACTATAAAATATTAATATCTATTGAACTTCTATTATTGCTTTATTCGAATTATTGCTTACCTTCAAAGATTGGATTCTATGGTCCAATTCTGTTCTCAATGCCTTTTTCTCCTTAGTTCTATCACCCTCAATGATAATGTTAACAAGTTCATCAATATATATTTGCTTAATTTGATGGGTGATGAACATAGGGTCAGCACTAAGGGTGATTTCATGTAGATATGATGCCCGTATCTCAGATCGCATTTGATCAGCGATCATTATAGCTTTTTCCTATCATTTGTGACATCAAATATCAATAAAATCAAAATAGCTCCAAAGCCATAAAGAAAAGAACATAATAATACGACATTTTTTTCTATATTAACATTAAAATTTACAATAATTAATGTTTACCTCTACTAAAGGCATTTGAGATGGTGGATCCATATTGCCCTGTGAAAAAAATTAGTAAGTCTTAGAAATCAGTAGCAAAATTGAAGTAATAGACTTACCAAAAACAAATATTAATAATAAAGTAGATTGCATATGTAAATCATTTGTCTTAAGTTAAAAATTTAGTGTAACTAATGTGTATATCTAAAAAAATATTTGACAATGATCCTACCTAGACATTTCATTGATCATCATGATCTTCATCCATGTCATCATCATCATCATCATCATCATCATCACCATCATCATACTTGTCACTTTGATTGTCGTCATCACCACCACCATCTTCATTGCCATCATCATCATCTTCATCACCATCATCATCATGACCATCATTTCCATGATCATCACCATCTTCATCACCATGATCATGATCATCATCAGCATCATCATCATCATTATCACCATTATCATCAACATGACTAAAATCATCACCATCGTCTTCTTCTTCATCACTGGGTATGTGTCGTTCCTGATAATCATTTACTTCCTCTTGTGCTTCTTCAATATCTTCTTCTTCAATCACCTTATACTTTACTGGCCTTCCTCTTGGGTCATGTCAAACAAAAAATGACCAACCTGGTTTGTGTGGAACACCAAAGTAAAACACTTGCTCGCATTGGCTTAGAAGAACATAGGGCTCATCTCTGACTGGCTCAAATGGCCTTGTTTTAATCATAGTAAATCCATTATCATGTTCAATAATAGTCCTATCAGGATCATTTTGATTTAGTCATAAGCTAAACCATTTGACAATAAATAGCACTATTTTGAATGAATTAAAGTCGCACTCAAGTATATCCTCCAAAATTCCATAATATCAATTTTCAGATTGTTGGGGATGTATGTTATTTCTAGACAAAATATTGGTGACCATGAAGACAACACTTATCTCAGAATCACACGTTTTCTTCATTTTGTCTAACTTTTTTGTGCGGAATTTATAGCCATGGTAGTACATAGCTTTGTGATATTTGACCTGCAATTATTCAAACATGTCAAAATTATTTGCATCGATTTGTGAGATGATATTAAACTTATGTCTCATGATTAGTAATCTTATGCATACCTTTGTATCTCTTAAGCCATGTATTAGATCAAGTACCATTGGCATAACATTGGGATCTCCATTATGATGAGCTTCTTTAACCAATGATGCAACACTATCCCATGTTAATGAGCGACCATTTTCTTGGGACTATTCAATCCATACCATCATCCAATCAAGATTGTTTGCAATATACAAATGTAGTGCATCCCACTCATGACCAACTATAAAGAAGACAATTATACTAGTTAAAAACAACTTATATATATTGATGATGGATAAGAATTATTAAACTACAAAAAATAACTTATAATTACCTTTCACCCTCCTCAATCTACCTTTCCCCATTAGGTACTCCCCTTCAAATTTTTCATTAGAGTTGGGATCCCAAATGTGATCTACATGGATATTTGCTGCAAACTTTGGAAGATATTCACTAATGTACACCATGGTCTGGTATATCATATATCCCTCTATCATAGAACCCTTAATACGTGCTCTTTGTCGAATAAAGCCCTTCATCAATTTCAAATGTCTCTCAACCATCCACATTGATCTAGCTTGTATAGATCCACACAATTCAATCTCCTCAACTTGATGTATGAGGTAGTGTTCTTGAGCATTGAAAAAGGTTGGAGGTAAATACTTTTGCATTTCACACATAAGCTGTGAAATTTTTCTCTTCCAATATTTTATATCTTTTTAATCAATTTCTTTAGATAATAACCACCTAAGAGAGATTCAACATGCAAAAACACATAAACAAGATTTCAAATAAAATTATACAATAGATTTTAGATAAAAAGTTACAAATCTAAGAAAAAATACTCCTAACCTTGTGTATTATCCAAGATCATATATAACTTGTTTATTACTATTGTCAAACTATTGTAGAAGGGATAGAGGTAGGAGAAATTGTGATCATTAAAAAAATGATCATTTTAATATATTATTAAATAATGCAATAGGTACTACATTCAATCTTACAAATATATTGTAAATAGAGAACATGACTTACCTTGACGAAGGTATGCCAATCATGTGTTTTCAACCCTAGCTCAAAATCACCTTTCTTTGATAGAAGAGTTCTTATATTTGCAGCAAATCCTATTGGAAATTTTTCTTTTTTTTATCACTTCTTTTAATTCATCACTTTGTTGCTTCGTTAATAAACAAGGAAGGGCACTTGTATTTATGCAGTCTCCATTGCTATTTGATTCAATGAAAGCTTTTAGTGCTTGATTGGATTCATGAATGTCAGTACAAATTTTGGAAATTTTTTCTCCATCATGCCTTCCATCCAACATTTTCCATAGTGTCTATGTTACATTATTTCCAATATGCATAGCATCAAACAAATGCACAATTGGGAGATCCTTGTAGTATGGTAACCTACTAAATTGAGTAGGATAACTTTTCATTCCTCTACGAAGTTGGTCATTGATGCCTTGACAACCTTCATGAGCATCAGTTATAGCATTAGTAAATATAAGACAATATCAAAATACAAATTTTAAACTTCGAACGACAAATTGGACATTACGTTGATGATTTAGTTGATCGTATTCCAACTTCTATAGATGAGGTGTCATTCTTCGTGGCCTTGATGATGTCTCTTCTTTCTCATTAAAAAGATTTTTTTTGGCAATTCGATAGCTATGATTATTGTGGAGAGAAAGTGTCTAAACTCATCAAACACCTACTTTCCTAAACTTCTCGAATGATGAGATTTCATCTTCGGACTACAAACTAGACATGTGAATTTTTCCTTTGTTTGAAGACCTAAAAGATCATGTATAATTGGATCATGTACAATTATCATGCACAACTTTGACATTTGATAGTAATGTGCAAGCACTATAATAGACCAAAAATATGTGATTTTAACAATATAAAACACCACAAAAATGAGTTAGCCCAGGGGTATCATGTATTGTCCATACAAGCATTGCATGGAATTGAAATTATCAATGTCCTATCAGTCTAGAGATGTCATACATAGTGATGCCATTCCATAACTTCAAAAAATTATCAATTAGAGGCTCAATATACATGTTCATATCTTTAACTTGGTATTTACCTAGTAATTGAATGAACATAAACATTATATAATTATTATGACCATTTTCATGCATGATTTATAAATTAGTTTAGATAACTATAAAATGAAAAAATACCTGGCACAATCATTGACAACACTATGTGATCCCTCTTTATGGACATCCAAGGAGGAATGTTATTGTTAATAACAAAAATAGGCCACGCTGAGTAAACAAATCTCATATCTCCATATGGATTGACACTGTCTGCTACCAATGAAAGCTTCAGATTATGAGGTTCTTCTTTAAAGTGTGACCATGTTTCTTCTATCTCTTTAAATGTAGAACCATCGACAAGAATTTGAATAATGCCATCCTGACTTCCATTGCATGCATGGTAATCCATAAATTGTGCCAAGCTAGCACACTTGAATAATCGTTGAAGACGTGGAATAATGGGAATGTACTGAAGAACCTTGTGAGGCACTTTTTTTGTTATTTGATCTAACTAATATTACTAATATGACAATCAGGGAATTCTATTGCAAATTCATGTTGTTTATGATATAGAATGTGATCATTGGGACATGCATGTATTGTCTGATACTTCATTCCAATCTGATTCATAATGTTAGATGGAATAATCATTGAAGACGTGGAATAATGGGAATGTACTGAAGAACCTTGTGAGGCACTTTTTTTGTTATTTGATCTAACTAATATTACTAATATGACAATCAAGGAATTCTATTGCAAATTCATGTTGTTTATGATATAGAATGTGATCATTGGGACATGCATGTATTGTCTGATACTTCATTCCAATCTGATTCATAATGTTAGATAATTCTCGGTATGAATGATGCAAAATGTTTGATGGTGGTGAGAAAAACTCACTAATCAACCTACAACAACAAATATGCATTGTTAATATAATGAATAGTAATTGTATGCTAACATTGAAGATGACAAAAATGACATACCTTAGCATACCTGACATTGCTACATTGGATATACCATTCATAACCTTTAAGTTCACCAACAACACTATAGTTGAGAGTAGATTTGTTTGGGAGCCTTCATATAAGGGTTCATGTGCCTTCTCAAGTAAAGGTATATCAAAATCATCTTCATCAACATTATCAAATTTCCTAGTACCATCATTGTGAGTCTCTTCATCACCTACCCCAATACCATCATCTTCAATCATGTCCTCGAGCACATTATCATCTTCTTTCATGGAAGTGTTATCCTTAGCTTAGATATTCACACCTCCATGTTCCTCCAGTAGGAAATCCACATTCAGCAATGGATGGAAATTGTGATCCCCTTCAACGTGACCATGCTGCCTACAATGACTTTGGGCTATTGTGATTAGAATTCTTTGATTCTTTAAGACCTTAAAATTTTTGCAAGGACAATAAAATTTATTAGGTTTTCTTCGAAACTAAGCCCACAATGTAGCCATTGTCTCATTACTTTGTTCTGGGTTCATATTGTCAGGTGTGGTATTTCTTCACAGGAAAATATATCTACAAATAAACTGGACATGTTGTAGTTAATTTTTATATCTACACATATAGAAATTTTTTATTAATATTTTCAAATGTAACTAAAACAATCCTATAATTTCTAGAAGGCCTAGATGTTTGCAAAATAAGGAGTTATAGACAATGTATCTTAATTATTTGCAAAATGCCTCAAAGAGATGTCACAAGGTGAAAGTTACTTAGAGTGCTATTAGCAGCATGCCTTGACTAATCCTGATAGCAATGACTAATGTGATTAATGCATCAACTAATGAATATGACTAAAAGATCAAAACATATTAACGTACAACAATGTTTTCCTCGAGGAAAGATTATTCTAAAAATCAAATAGGGAAACACTTCAAGACCTTAGAAGTGGCAATATGATGAATTTACCATGGCTGTTGAAGGGTAGCTTATAGTGGAGGATTCAAAAAGTGGTACAATTTATTCAAATACAAATTCAAAAACTAGTCTCATACAAGGATCCTCACTAAAAATACACAAGCCAAATCGAAAAAAATTTCTTGGCATACTCTAGACAAGAACAAAGGCTAGCATCAAAATTTCAATCTAGGTAACAATCCTATAGCACAATTAATAAATAGGCCTCTCTTCTATGCTCATTAATGACATCAAAATTAAATGGTTCTAATTTAGGTTCAATAACTCTGTGAAAAGCTTCTAGGGTTGGTTGTTTTGCATGGAAACTAACTAATAGAAAAAGTAGCCAATTAGCTATTAAGAATGGAATCACCCTGCTTCACATTGAGCTATTTTCTAATATTACTATAAATATGTCCACATGTAAGACAATTTTGTGCTCAAAGAAATACATCTTTCACCAAGCTACCCCAACCAAATAGAATGTGACCAGACCTTACCCAAGTGCATATATAGTCATATCACTTTATCAGATATGGCTTGAATACAAATTGGAACCCACACATGCCCAAAAAACACATTCTTTAGCTCTATTAGATACTGTATGACTTGATTTTTAAATAGTTTGATGTGAATTCTACTAAAATTAATTATTTTTTTAAATTCACTAATGCAATTCAATTGTACTTTTTCTATTGAGGTGGCCCATTTTCAGGGTTTTCTTCCAATGTGATTCTACTATTTTTTAGCAATTTAATTATTTAATATTTAAATAAATAATTTTTTTATAATTTTTTATTTATATTATCTTGTTAGAACATTCAACATTTTTCACAAATGGGGAACCTCATCCCAATTTAACAAATTTGAGGCCTAGACCCATGAGCACATTTGACCACGAAAGGAAACATTTCAACTTTCAAATATTGAGATATCTCAAGAAAAATCTACTATGAATTTGGAAATGTTTGTTATACCCTAGGGCCTAAAATCAAGTTTTCAAGCTTCATCCTTTTAGATTTACAAAAAACACTAGGATTGAGGTATAAGACCAAGGTTGAGGTATAAGACTGTCCAATAAAGTATAACACTCGAAGTGAAGACCTAGAGAAATAATACTATACTATTTTATCTACAATAATCTTCATATGAAGATAGCTACGAAGGAAGAAAATTAATATAAATAGGTACAATCCAATGGCTATAGATCCCCTCGAGAAAGGTCCAAATATCCATGCTCTAGTCATTTTAAAGCCTCATAGATACAAAAGTAACTCTAGCTAATTAGGCTATTTGTTACTTCCATAGATAATTGAATAACCCTGTAATCAAGCCTCAAATTTTATATCTAGTAAAAACATTTTAAGATCCTAATCTTTATAGAAATAACACTAACCCCTTTTAAATCTAAATCTCTTTTCACCAAAAAAATTTAGAATCCTAGTTTCAACCAAACAAACTTAGACACAAAGTAGATATAGATTAATAATCACAACATTTGTAATAAACTCGCATTCAAAAAATGGGAACTTACTTGTTAAGTGCAATAAACACACCGCTGAGAACAAATGCTCTCATCACAAGCAACCATCCAATAATGACCAACCTGCCATAAATAGTAAATCTTATCAAGGTGGCAAAAATAAAAATAAACTAAAAACCTACTTTTCATGAAGCATATTAAAATTTTGAAGAAACCAAAATCAGGCTTACCCACATATAATATGCTTGAAACCAAGAATAGTCAATACTGTCAGTCAGTCACCCTCAAAAGCATCAATATAGATATGATATATTTTACCTATAGCAGAATAAAGGAACCAATAACAAAACCACTAGAGTCTAGAACCACTAAAGCTGGAACATTATGTTTTAATGTTTGTAGGAAATGATGCAGAGAGAGAGAGGGACAAAGGGACAAAAGTACATCCAAAAACCAAGGTGGGAGATTAAGAATTTGACAAACCAAAGATGAATCTATGCAGCCCTCTGAAATTCCTGAAAGGGTAAGTAGTGTGTGGATTACCTAAGTAGCAAGTGCATGAAGTGGTAGAGTATTGAAGCTACAAAGAAACTGCCCTGCAAATTTGTTCATCAAAAAAATAGATGTAAGCTATGTCTAAAGGAACCTAAGAAAATCTTAGAAATTAGTGATAAAATAATAAATTTCATACCCCAAAATCAAATGTACATAGACAAGCATGTGATTCTTAAGATAACATGAATTATATCCAAATTGCCATTGCATTGATTAAAGACATTAAAAATAAAAAGTGATTACAAAGATATCTTTAAATAATTTTACAATAGATAATGTAGAAAACTTTCTGGTAATATATAATAAAAAACCAGGAGGTCCTATAGATATGTGTATTCTAATCCATACCCAAAACCAAAAGAATGAAGCCAACTCAAATGCATTCTCCAAAATCACACACCAAAGAGAACAAATTGTTATCCCAACCCAATTCAATGTCATATGGACTAAGAGTAAACACAAAAGTAATCTATAGTATTTTATACTTGGAAAAGTATGAAATGGATCAGAGAAAGAAGCAACTCTGGCTTGTTAAATCAAAACAATTCATCCTGTAGCTTGATCTTTGAGCTAGATAAATGTCCACTTCCAGTCACATTCTCTAGTGCAAGTGTTGCAATAACATGTTGTAGCTTTGTCCCCACAATAGAACAAGCTACAATAGACACATAATATAAGGGAAAAGAATTAATTCTGTGAAGAAGCAATATTTATAAATTAATTTAGATAAGGAGAGAAATAATTAGTGAAAATAAGAAATAAATTTAATATCTTTTTATCCTCTCTTCCTTTGCTATTATGAAGATAATTGTAATCTGTATGTAGATAAGTCTTTCTAGTTCCTTTCTCATCCTCACAAAAAATGAACGAAGCATGTGCGAGATAGAGGGGGCAAAGGGCGAGCATAGATGGATAGATAGCACAAAAGATTCTTTGGGAGAAGAGGAGGAGGCAAACCAAGGTTTTGAATACTTAGAATCCCTTGTTGAACCTTGAAGTTGAATTATCCTTTAATAGTATTCCAAGATGGTGATTCAAAGTTGGATAGACCTTAGTTTGTAAAGGAAGTTAGGTTGAAGGGTAAAATAAGTTAATGCCATCATGAATACAAATTTGGAGACTCATGGATACTCACAATTTAGAACACAATACAAATGTATGGGTAAGTTTTGCAGAATGGTCATTTCTAGTAGTTCATTTTTCAATTTTGTTTCAGTTGAGATGGTTGAGAAGTTGAACCTGCAACAACTAGTGCATAGAATACCTTACATGGCACAAGGATTGCATGATAGACACCAAGTTAAGGTTAGAAGAAAAGTATATGTTCCTTTCAGAATTGGAACCTATGAGGATTCTATTTTATGTGATGTTATTCCATTGGTAGGATGCCATTTGATCCTTGGGAGGGCATGGAAAGTAGAGAAGCATACATTTTATTATGGGGCATTGAATAGTTACACCTTCAAGCATGGTGGAAGACAAGTGATATTGAGATCCTTGAAAGAAGATGAAGCATCATGGAGGATGCCAACTAGTTTCTTGTTTGAAAGAGTGGGGTTCCTAGGACAAAGGGAAAAAGAAGAAGATAAGGTAGATAGAAAGATAGAAATTGATTTGGTACATCAGGCCTATGTTGAGGCACAAGGAGTTGTGGATCAAACAAAGATCCTACAGAGGGAAGTGGTCAAGATGACTGGTTCAATTGAAGAAGAGACAGAGATGCAAGTGCAGATACATATGGAGAAGTTAGCACCTAAAGATCATAGGATAGTAAAGATGGTGATAGGTGAGCCACAAAAGGAAGAGGCTCAAAAATATGAGAAGACAGGGATAGAGGAGAATATCTCAAAGGTTGTTGAGGTAATAGAAGAGTACATGGGTAGAGATATTCAAGTTGGGATAGTCATATGTCCCTTATATGATGTTGTTAAAAACAGAGAGGATAGGGTTGTTAAACAAGCCATAGATGATATCTTTGAATGCCAAGAAGGATGGCATTGGGAGGATAAGTTGTAAGAGGTCTCAAACATGACAAGGACCTTAAGGGATGAAGAGTTAAGACTCTTGGAAATAGAGATGGTGAAGAATGCCACAAGTTGGCACATGAAGATGACAAGAAAGATTGTTTGTCCCATTAAGAGGCTGACTGAGAAGAGGAACTTGCTAAGGGAACCTACTAAGATAAAGGTTCTAGAGGATGATTGTGAGGTAAAACATTGTGTTGAAGATGGTGGAGCAGTAAGTCAAGAAGGACTTGATAAAGAGACAGATTTGTGAGATGAGATGAATGCCATAGTTGAGGAATGGCAAGAGAAAGGTGGAGTAATGAGAGAATGCCTTGAATAGGGGCATGAAGAGGAAGAATTATATGGTCATGAAGAGACCTTAAAGTCAATTTTGTCTATAGGGACAAGGAACTCACAAGAAGTGTGGAAGAAATCCTTGTTATTTTTTTTTTTGATGTAGATATGGACTATGAATTGTTTATGCAAAATATGACAATTCTTGAAGCCCAATATATAGCTATGGAGCAAACAAAATAAATTGTTTAAATGTCCATGAATGACCAATACAAACCTCAAATATTACTTCTAGCATACATATCAATGAGGACCGAAAGGAGGTGGAAAAAACATAACCTCTATTGCATTTGTAGTTCTTCGTACTTTGGATTCAGGTCTAATTTGCAAGGCATCATGTTCATATAATTTCACTATTAGGTGTTGCTTCTACAATAGAATTTAACTAATACATGTCACAGGATGTTGTGTTAGGTTCATTAGTTTTTATGTACGACATGAAATTCTTTTTGCATTAGTTGTTGTATAATCACTATCTTATGTATTTTGCACATGATATAATCAATTATTAGTCATATCCTACTAAAACATGGAACCACA
This sequence comes from Cupressus sempervirens, assembly GCA_028749045.1. Classification (NCBI taxonomy): domain Eukaryota; kingdom Viridiplantae; phylum Streptophyta; class Pinopsida; order Cupressales; family Cupressaceae; genus Cupressus; species Cupressus sempervirens. The sequence goes on along the minus strand of CM053783.1, from coordinate 632,111,552 downwards.
ATGGGTGTTAGGTAATAAATTTGTTCACTAATAAATTGCAAATGATTTTTTCTGTAATATTGTCTGAATGATAACATTATTTGGTTATGGGGTTCCCCTTAGCAATGAGCATCCTGAAGAGCTTGATGGATAGTTCAATTTTATATGATGCATTTTGCCCATTAATAAAAGATCTTGATAGACACAAGCTTACACCAATTCATCATTTTTTTTCTTCAACTCTTAGTGCCATTATCATGTCAAACTAAATTACTAAATTTTGGGTTCTTGTTTAATGATTGATCAAATATCATAATGATCAGTAAATATATCATCTTTATTATCCATATTATATGAAAATACTATGTACAGAGGTTGTACTATTTCTTCTTTTATTTATGAGTTTGTGCCACATTGGACCTCCATTTCATGTGGTTGAGTGTTTATAGATGGTAAATTTTAGTGCTTGGTTTAGTAGAAGTTTCTAGAATTGTTTAATTCTCATCCATATCAATATAATAATTTCTTTAGGAAAGCTCTTGCAAATACATATCAAAATATTTATATCCTTGTCTATCTTTGCTAGGTCAAAGTTTTTCTTTTATTTTATTTTATTTTATTAAAGATATTTTTTCAAGGGAGTTGGGAACATAGATTCATATTTTTTGAATGAGATATCAATTTCATTTTGGTACTGAATAATCACTGGAGAAACTAACTCTAACATTAAATTTCAAATGTGATTTTCAAAATTGCTTTGTAAAGAGAAATATCTACTTCTACACTACAAACATATTTCTACTACTAAAATAAAGCTAATTGTTTACATATTTTATCCATCATCCATGTTATCCTTTCCCCATTCTCCACTTTTTAATCCAATCATGAAACATTACTAAGAATGCATAAATTATCTTCTAGACTATAAAAATACTTAAAATAAGATTTTCAAATCTGGACCTTCATCTAGGATAATGATTACACTAAAAGAAACAAGAGTGGTGCTATGGAATTTTATGAATAGTGAATTGGTAACCTATACCACTTTTTCTTTTTAATTAAGTTATAGTGGCATAAATAAGAGCAACCAAAACTCTCAATTTAGTAAAATTAAGCAACCCATATATCTTTCTAGTCTAAAAGAAACTCGGTCAGAATAGTAGATACCTTAGTTTTTTGTGAGCTTTAACATATCAGTCAGTCTGCAATGTTTTCTTCTCATCCCTGCCATTTTTCCACTAAATTCTAAAGGTATGAAAAGATGAGCTTGATTTCAATGTCCCTATCCAATGGTTACAAGTAAGAATTGTGCTAAAAACACTCAATGTTATGTGTTAGGGTTACAAGTATGTAGAAGGCATGGCACAAAAACAAAAACTAAGGATATGAGTTTTATTATAATTTAGAAGGCTTAATGAGAATAAATGGGTTTTATTATCCTCTCATTAAATTAAAAAGACAATCTTCTTAGAACTTCAATGACTAGGCCAGCTATTTCAACATAAGATTCACTAGCTTAAAGATTATCAAATAAAAATTGTTAGTTTAAGTTATTGCATCATTTCATAAAGCTTTGGTTAATAGAATTTTTATACCAGAATATCTAAAGTTAGAGAGAGAATATGAGAGAAAATGAAATGATTAACTTTTAGCAATTATTTCCATTGTATGAAGATATCAATTCCTAATCTGGTGGACCACACTGCACCTGCATAGGCAATTTCTGTGATGAAGAAAATTGCATCCATGTCTCAATATCTCTATCTTTTATTAAGACCAACATTTATTTTCACATGGGTGGCTGGAAATTGTTTTTCTCTCTCAATCATTTGTACACATGATAGTACACCCTTCATTTTCATGAATTGAAACAAACAAAAAGATAAAGTTCTTATAACATGAATGCAATCAGACATTTTTGCTAAAGTTGCAGTGTGGCCCACAACCCAAGGATTCCATTGCTACATCTAAACTCTAATGAAATGTATAATTTCATTTTCCATCCTATCTATTCTAAACTATACTTTATCAATAATTGGACGAAATTTTATAAGATGTTAAACCTACAAATCTCATATCATTCTCGTTAAGCCTTCTAAATTATAATAAAACCCATTTATGTAGCTATACTAAGCACACAATTTTATAAATATAAAAAACCCTAAAAAAATTATGAATGGTTAAAACAATTTTCTAGATCTAAAACCCTCTAAATAAAATAAACCCTAAAATGGGGTTAAACATGGGATGCCTAAAAATTACTAGAAGACCTTGACCCTAACCCAAACCCTACATCAAATCTCCATTTACAAAATAGCACTCGTCCTCCTCACCAGGCATTCACCAAGCACTCGTCCTAAGTCTTTGCTCGTGTGTCCCTTCTAGCTCATACAAATAGCCCAAGAAATCTAAAATACCAGTCATGCGCCATGAGAGCAGCTGTGTTACAAAATTTCCATAGAGACTATGGCTCACAAGTCTTCAACTAGCACTCAACAACAAAAATAAGACGTGAATCCTTGTGGTCACAAGGCTTCAACCACTCTCAACACTCGAAAATAGGCATCTAGGAACCATGGGTCTAAGAATATTATAGGGCTAAAAATAGTTGGCACATATTCACAAATACCAAACCTAATTGATGTACTTGGTCTCTCTCTTGAGTACATGTGGTTTATGGTTTACAATGCCTCAGCCCTGTGTTGAGTAAAGAGCCCTTAATGCACACAAATTTAGTTTGTTGAAATTACTGAAAAGTGGGGTGATGATTTGCCACATCTACATGCAGAGGATATCCTCTACAAAAGCTATATCATTAGGCTAATTATAAATTCCATTTGCTCGATATTGGGTTGCAAATGAGGAACATTTATTTTTTCCTCTATATTACTTAGCCTTCTAAGAAATGCTCAAATTTAATTAGTGGTATTTGTATTCTAATTTTTAATAAAGATATTACTTCTTAAGAAATATTATTAATTTTAAAAGTTATCTTCATTTTAATTTAACTATTAAATAATTATTAGTTATTATTATTTATTAATATTTGAATTTTAGTATAAATATATCATTTGTTAGCTAATTCTATAAATCTAATTGTGTCTTACTGTATAAGAAGAATACACCAATTCTGAATATTTTCTACATGATGAATACGTATATTTAAATGATGAATATAGGTGTATTTTTAAGTATAATGAAATCATCTTTCTTATATTAGGGATGTATAATTTAGGTAAAAAATAATTATATACTTTTAATTTCAGACTCAAATAAATATTTATATAGATGTGAAAATATCTTAGTTGAATCAATCTAATCTACTTAACTCTAATGTAGGAAAACCGATTTAATTTGATCACTTGAAATAGGCATTCACTCTTCATTGTGTGGCCATTTCCTCTTGGTGTGTATTAGTGTATATTGCAATAATTGTAATCCATAATCTCATTTTTCTTTGATCATAGGTTAAAAATATATATTAGTGCTCACCAAACTTCTACACTTGACATGTATGTAAACAAGATCTTTATGTATAGGGTTAGGATTGTTGTCATTGCAAGGGTAAGCATCATGCATTTTATTATGGTTAGGGTTACAATTTTGATTACGATTATGATTAAGATTAGGTTTGAGGGTTTATTTATTAATTTAGCTAATTTTATGGTTCAAGTTAGTGCTCTTATTAGAGGTAGGATAATGGTTTCAATTTATGTGGCGACTAGGGTTAGGAGTGTATTTACAATTTGGGTTCTTATTCTATTTAGAATTATAATTATGGTTAAGATCATGCTTCAATATTTGCAATAAGATTTAAGGTTAAGGATTATGACAATAGAACATGATTATCTTCCTCATTGATAAGTTTACCTAAATTTAATTGAGGTTTATGATGGATAGTAGCAAAAATGGATTTTTTTTGCTTTCCATGCCAACCTCATTTGCTTCATTCCATCCATCCATTTTAAACCCTTAAAGCTCAAAAAAATGAAAACTCAAATATCACTTAGTCTAAATAAACCCAATATGTGTGTATGCTTTAAACTAAACAAAATGAAAATAAGAATAATCTATGTATTGGAAACCCTAAATAAAATCTCTTTGGTTGTTTGAGTAATGAATTAGCTCAAACATAGATGTATCCATTTATGTCATTGTAAATTATTATCCAAATAGAATAAGACCAAATACTTCCATGAATTGAACTGTAATATATCTTCGGTGTACCAATTGCACCTTAAGGTGCGATTGCTAGTTATAAATATTGAATCAAATTCATAGACCATTGAAATATACCAAGACCAATATCTTAAAGAGGCCTCTTAAGAAAGGGACTAAAACCAAAATGAGAGGCGTACACAGTCGGCGTTAATAACACAAACAAATAAACATAAAACATATTTTTCCCACAAACAATATAAGCGACACCAATGAATATGTTTTGATCATAATTTGTAAACAATAAAACAAAGATTTACAATCATATAATTCCCTAATTAAGCTAGTGTTGGTCAAAATTTTGACCAACACAGGCATGGATTTTTAAAAAAAACATATTTTCATTGCATATTTCGACCAATTTGACCCCACTTTAATAATGGTTGAAATTGTTGGTCCTAAAATGGGATCAAATGTACTAGTGTTGTAAAATAAAATAACAAAGATAAGGTAACAAGAAGTTTAAGAAATAACATGAAAGTAAAATCCTAACGGACATAAGCCATGGAAACAACATGTTTGTGAATTAAGCCTTTCAAAAGATTAGCAGGTAATCAATGAAAATAGGAGCAGCATTTCCTTAATTCCACTAATGCAATCGTGGATGGGAATTCAGTAACCATAAGATGTTTCAATTTTCATCAAATTTCAAGGCCACAAAAAGTGCACTCATGCGAGATGAAAAGTTATGCAGGAGCAATATGATGATCTTCTCTTGAACTAAGTACATCAACAGAATTTGTAGACCTATAGCAAACACCAGAATAAAAAGATTGCACAACCAATACAATGCAATAAAATAATTGGTTCAATTACACTTCATGAACATGCATCCACAAAATATAACACAATTAGACAAGAATCACTACACTCCAAATGTGAGCACCAATAGCATATATTATTGCATCAAAATAATGGTGGCCTAGAATACATATTACATTCCTAAATTTATAAGAAATATTCTCCACAATTTGTGTTGAGAGTGAGAGATATCTTTATGCAATCATATTCTTCTAAACTAATAAAAAAAGTCTATTTATGTACAAATTGACTCTCTAACTGGTGCTTAAAAGGACTCCATCCATATTTATATCATTAAATGGATGCATGAGCCTTTACATATCTTAAAACAAAGAAAGCATGAGAAAATAAGAAGAAGAAATCCTTTAGATGATATAGGAGTGTATGGAAGTGCCAAAAATAGAAGTTCCATCTTCATTAGTCATCTGTAGGAATTAACCTACTATTACAATCCATTTTCGATGCATGGAAAGCTCTAAATTTAGAACGGATAGTTAACTATCGACACACCTCTAAATCCTTCAAAATCTTCTAGAAAACCTCTAAAAAAGTGCACCTTAAAAGCAATGCAATTGTGCACCTAATTCACCTACACACCTTGGAAAGAAGTTTAAAAATACAAAATTTCACCAAGTGTAAAAATTGAAATTTTGGCTTCTGGGTTTTGTACCTCTTTATACCACAATCATGTCTATGTATTTTCCCTTGAATTTCTCAATAATCTTAGTGACTTTGAATTTTTCAATAATCTTAGTGACTTGAGCTACATCTAGAAAATCTAAGGCTTCATACTTATCCTTTACTTTTTGCCTATAATTGCCCACCTTGATGCAAATCTCTGCAAAATCTCTGAGTTTCACATCCAACTCTAATAACGCTTCCTCCATTCTAAATGCTTGTCGAATATCATCATCATTAGTAGCTTCCTCAAAAGTCTTCCAAAATTTCTCAACTACTATCTCTACAACTATTAATTTATCCCTAGAATCATCTTCAAAAATGTCTAAACATGCATCACTATAATGTTTCTCTACCTCCAAAATTTTCTCTTGGGTTTGATCCTCAAGCTTGTGAATCTCTGCATGTAATGTTTCTATTACTTTATTCCCATATGCAATCTTCTCTAACCAATCATCAATCTTATCTAACTCTTCCACTGTATACACCTCCATTAACATCCAATACCTTTGGCCTTTGATTGCCTATAGTGCCTACAAGTTCTTGCCTTGGGTATCTAATTCATCCATCAAACCAAAATCTTGATTCAAAATGGCCACTAGCCTATCCACATTATCTTGCATATGGTGTACTAACTTAAGATTTCCCTATATAATATGTACACCTTTCTCCTCAAAACTTTCTTGCCATTGCTAACAAGCCCTCAAAAATGGGTCTAGTTGTACTATCCCCTTTTATCTTCTCTCCAATGTTCATACAAAGTTTCCTCAAGATTTGCAAGATCTAAAGGACCAAAAAATCCATTCAGATATCCTTTTAGGATCTGATTTTGTCTCTAAAATGTTATCAATTCTACCCCATCCTGTTCTAAGTGCCTAAGCACTTCTTTAGTTCTCATTCTCACCATTAACTTTGTCATGTGCAATGTAGGTTTCCCAAGCATGCCCTCCTTGATTTGATATTCTCTTGGAGTCAATTCTTCAACATTGTATGTGGAGGAGGGATAGCCACATGACCAAATAAGTCCCTGTTCTAATCACTCATAATGAAGGCTAATACCCATGCATCCTTTGGTGGTGACTTAGATTTTCTATGAACTTCAATCAATTCCATCCTATCCTCTTCCTCAGTAATGAATTGTCTCCTTTTATTTCTAATGACTTCTTTCCTCAACCATCTTGGTACATGCTCTATTGGGAATTTTCCTTTTGAAGATGATGGAGTTTTCTCTACTATGCTCTTCCCTTTATCCATGCTCTCTAGAGTCTTCTCCTTCTATGAGGAATCCATATAGCGAGCCTTTGTATCTATGGAGTCCACTGTTTTCATCTTTGTATCTTGGGAAGTTTGTTGAGGTTGCTCACTTATTTGCCCTTCTTTTTATACTTCATCAGTGGATGCTTGTTGTGGCTCTTCTCTTGTTCTTCTTGAACTTGTTTTTCTTCAATGTTTGGAGGAAGAGGGGTAGTTGATCCCTTATCTACACAAAATGTAACATGAACAGGTGATGGTGGAGTTACTTCAAGTCCTTATGGCTCATATGGAAACTGACTCCAATCATCCTATTGAGGTTCATTAATTAGAGTATCCCTTATTTTATCTCCAACCAACTCAGTGTCAATGGGCATGAAATTAAAATTTGACATTTGAAAGACATCAGTGCCCTCCTCGTTCTGCTCATTGATTCATTGTTGTAGCTCATCTTTTGATGTAGTAGATTAAATAGGCTACTTAAGAATGGGGGATAGTGTAACTGTGGAGCTTCTTCTCCATCCTAACTCTGTAGCTCTTGCAATACAAGTCCTCTGATTCAAAGGTAGGTTGTCCTCTTCATCCTCATCATCCTCTTCTTCTTCTCCCTCAAGGATAACTTCTAGGACTGATGGGAAAGGAATCACTCTCCTAATCACCTTTTTCCTCCTCTTGATCAAAGTCTTAATCTTTCTTCTCTTAATAGTAGATGGGGAGGCTTTTACCTCTTGTTGAAGTGGAGACACCTCTTGTACTTCCATTTCAGCTCCTCCTTTCTCTTCCTCCATTAGTGGCACTTGAGGATTGTCCTGGGTCTATGTAGCTTCAATATTTTCTAACCCTTGTACATTTTCTTCCCTTGGCTATGGAGGTTCTTGAGTTGTTCCCTCGTCCGGCTTAGCTTGTTGAGGAGAAGTCCTTGTCCTCTTATCTTTACCTTTCTGAGCTTGATAATATCCAACTTCTCTATCAAGTTGGTGCACTATTTCTGGCCTTACTAGGGACTGAACTTTAAATGTGGTTACTATGACTTTAGCTCCTCGACATTTTGCTAGGCAAGCTTGAGCATGGAAGACCACTACTTGAGGAATTGGATCCAACTTGAAAGGTCTTTTGATCCAATCTTTTGTCAATTTGATGACATGCCTATACCTATTATTGATGTATGAGTTTTCTTCTTTGTCAATCTCAACATTCATGATAGGTCGATCACAAATCTTATCCCTATTGAAAAATGGATCAAGAACATCCTCTATATCTCATTGCATAATATTCAAAGGGATATTTAGTTTCAAGGCACTACTTTTCAAATAGAGAGTCATCCTACAATAATCCCTTATACAAATATCATAGTTGTCTACTATGTTCATCCAATGATCCTTGACTACATCTTCATGTTGAAATGTTTTGCCTGCCAAATATTGTACCCTTCCAATATTATCAAAATAAGGGCGAGGAGATTTATATTCCTCCAAGGGATATTGATCCCATTCAAGCTCGAAAGATGGAATATCTTGTTTCTAGACCACACCAAATGGTCCTATCATAATACACCATACCCATGTTATTTTATGCTATTTCCTAACTCTATCGTAAGCAAACAAGAGTTGTTGAGCAATCTCCAGTAGAATGATTCTATCACTGGGATACCTAGGGAGCTTCTTAGGGTTGATAGTGGTGCTAGCTACTCTTAAATAGGTGAAAGTTTGAAACTAGATATAGTAGGCTCTAACCTCTAATATCTTAGCTATTGCCTCCTCTAACATCCTCTTCACACAATCCCCCTCAATGAACCAGATAATTGTGAATAGAAATGCATCATTCACTATCTTGTATTCCTTACTATGCTCTAGGAGCTTGTTTTTCATTAGCTAAGGATACACTATATAGGGCCATGTGTTTGCATCTGCATGCTACTCTTTTTGTAGAGTCTTGGATAATCTGTTACCCTTACAACTAACAAGTATACCAAATATGATGTCATATAGAACTTATGGTTATTCTTAACCACCACCAGCTACTCACCCAAATTCTCACTAAGAATTGAAGCCCAATCAATTAGCATCTTCATTTTCTTGATAGTCTCAATAAAATGCACCACCCAAAAATTCAAGAGTCCTGATGCTAGCAACCCCATGACTCTACTCAAAAGTACTATAGAATATCCAATATATTATTTTATGTAGCCTCTTGTCATGTTTACTTTTCCTACTTTATGCCCTAGAGGAGTCTCCTCAATGAGGTACAAGGATTGAATGATTTTGGAAGCTTTGTCTACATGTTCCATGTACTATCTTTTGACTTGGTGATAGGTCAATCTGATGAAGTGATCTACCCTCTGAAGATGGAACAACTTTTCTATATTCTTGGGTTGGAGATCAAGGATGATCTCTCTAGTTATGCTCTTCATGACCCTTTCTTTAGAGACATAGTTAGTTGCTAATGTCGTGATTAGCTCTGAAGATTGCACTATTACTAGATGTGATGTTACATTAACAAGTCCTGATCAGATCAAAGCAGATATCATTGAGGATCTTTTGGTGGGTTTGTTGCATAGTGTTAGGAATTCACTCAAGTTTGTGTGACCGAGTTCAATGTCTTAGATCTCTGAATAATCATCTTGAGAATGTCATTTGGCTAGAACACCTTGAAACTTGAACACCACGGGTTTTGGGACCATCTTTGCAGCAAGGGAGGATGATGAAGAAGCCCTTGAATCTACACAAAAACAACATTGATTAGACTAGAGTCAAATAAAAATTGATTAATTCAAACACTAAAAATGACTCGAAAAAACTAGAAAACCCTAACTATTTAAAACATTAAAAATCATATTTGTCACCTTTGTATGCAAAAAAAAGGGCGCACCTAGCACACCTCAAAAGTGTGCTAAGTGCACTTATCCTTGAAAAATCAAAGTGTACACTCAGTGCAGCTCTAAGGTGCACCTTGATTTCTTTGTTGAGTTATAGAAAGGTAGAGGGTATGCAGTAGCACACCCAAATAGGTGCTCTACTACACAGCTAGACTTAAGCTTTTATATGTTTTGTTTTTTAGACTTTATAGGGTTTACTGCATAGAAAAAAGGTGTGAAACCTTTTGGAATTTTAACATTGTTTTCCTTGAATGTGTAGGAGGGAGGAAGCAACAAGAAGTAGAGTTCTACACCTAATGAGGTGCACTGCTATGATGTGAGAGCTGGTAGCAAAGAAAATGTGATGTGAAGGGGGTAGGGAGGTCTTAGGTTTTATAGACCCAGGGACCCAATGCACCCCTTGGTGGTGCACAGCTACACTGCTGCACATCATCAAGGGCGATGCCTCCTCTATGAATTTGTTGCACTAGGGCACCTAGGGAGATGGGGTTGGTGCACCATTTTTCTTTGCAAAAATGACTTAGTCATTCTGATGATGAGTTCCAAAATCTAGGTTTTCAAATCGAGACTCGAATCTAACCAAAAAATACTAGATAAAATCCTTTAAAAGACTTAGACCCTAGACTAGGGATCTAGAAAGGTCAAAAAATAAAGTAGGGGGTCCCTATTTATAGGCAAAATGGGTGTGCATTGTGAAACCACAACATACATATAGCTTTACATTAAAACAAACTCGTTAAATAAAACATGTTACTATTTTAATTGGCTCCCCCTATAAATTTACATTTTGTATAGTTTCATTTGATGTTTCACAATGTAGGAGTCACTATATATTTGTATTATTGAGATTTTTCATTGCTTAGTCTCATATAGACTAACCCCCCTCTCACCTTCAATATTTTGTAGGTACATGCTCCTGACAGTGCAACTTGACAACTAACTTACTAGGAACACTACTTTCAATCTATCATTCTACTCAGGAAATGGTGAACCTACCCTTCTTTCTTGACTTCTACATTGTCATGCATTAGCTGCATTGAATATAATGAAGATCTTGTACCATGCACTTTTCTATAGGTAAATACAAATAAATACTCTAAATTGGAAAAAGATTGTATTTATATGTCTTTTGTAACACCTCTGTGTAATAATATTTTGACTTATTTTTCATGATTAATGAGTCCTTTCATATTGAATACTTTGTACACTTCATTCTCTCTTGAATGTTCGACTCAAAATGAACATCACCTTTAAAAATTCAAATTGTACCAATCCATATTAGCTATAAAGCTTGTATTTGTATGCCAATTTTAGCATAAAGCAAAAATTGATAATTTTTTGGTCACTTCTCCAGGGTGTTTTCCTACTAAACAAATTAGATTAGTTTTTCTTTTTCATTCCATTGGGCACAAAGTCAACTCCTGATTTGAAAACTTGGAAATTTGAAACTTTCTCAAACTAAAAAGAAACTATCACACATAAACTGAAAACTAAAAGATCACACAAAACTAAAATTGAAATCTACAATATGTGATAGGGACTCACATTTTTTTTTATTTATTATCACGGTGTAGGTGGTATACCAGATTTGTTGGAGTGAAATACTACATCCTTTAGTTTTATAGATCTGTTTCACTGGTATATCATCTATATGATGACCATGGAGGGGATAGGTTTTCATTTTTACTACAAATTGTAGAGTCATGTGTTAGAAACACTTACTGAAATTCAAAACCAAACTAAAGACAACTAAATTATTAATTATTGGATCTTATGATTAGCACTTAGTATCCAAAAAATACGCATGTTGGAAACCAAAATTTGACTATAGTAAGTTATGAGATATTGATCTCTACCTCAAATGAAACCACTGCAAGGTTCATCAAAATAACTTCCTAACCTCATAACCCAAGATAATCTCTATCTTTTACTAGCAACCAATAATACCTTAAGAATGAAAATGAACTTGAGGACATTCTATAACTTATTTTAAAAAATACATGGTTTTTGACATGATGGTTCTTTTGAATGTTACTAAGAAATAAGTATGCATCTTAATCAAGTAGTTTTTCAACAGGAACATCTCCTCTAGGTAGTTTAATCAAATCAGGTGGCCTATTTTGTTTTAATCTAGCAATGTGCCTAAGTGGACAACCCTTAGTATGCACAAAAATTTATGGCTTGGTATGAACCTTTTGTCGATATACATCTCCTTCTTGTTTATTTTCTTGATTAGGATAATCAACCCTTTGCCCACCAATTCATACTACTCTAATCATTGTTTGATCTTCCTGATTAGTGCATGCTTGACCCTTATGAAATAATAGCTCATTAGCCAAATCATGTAAACAAAACTCTTCTATGATATAGGTAAAATACTCCTCTTGCAAATATTTACTAGTTATTTTACATTCACTGTCATCAACATGATTAGAAATTTGAGAATTTGGTAACTATGTAAATTTTTTCCTTTTTGAACATGCTTACCCCCTCCTTGTTGTTTCTAATGATTTTCTTTAGAAAATCCTTTGTGAATAGGTGTTGATTCTAATTCAAATTTAGGATCTATTAGTTCTTCTAGACCTATTTGCAAATCTATACCCCCTTCTGGTGTCATTATTTGAATAAGATCATCATTTTGTTTAATGACATTAGAGAGTTTGTTAAGCATATCAACCACAACCTCATACTCATGCTAAATATAACTAGGTAGCTCATCAAACCAACAAGGAAGATCATTTGCATCATCATGTGATTCTAACTCACTAGTAGGAACCCCTTTAATAACTTGTACCTTATCTAATACATTCTCTTGAACCTCATCAATAAAACTTTTATTAGCAATGAGTTTTTTTATCACTTGTAATTGACTTGTCCAATAATCTTAACTTTACACATATGTATATCTATTGGTAAAATGACTGATTTTTCTTCACATATGTTGCTTTTATGCACTATATCTTGAGAAGTCATAATATCATTCACTACTTGAGGCTTCTTTAGACTTAAAGGTACTAACTCTTAAAGTACTTGAGCATCAATGAGTTTACTATATGGAAATACTTTCTCAAGAAATTTTTTTTCAAAATTAGGAAATGCAAACATACTTGGTTGTCTTGGTAAAGGCTCTTGCAACAATATAGAATGTGCAAAATTTGAAACTTCATCATTAGATGGCTTAGGAGGTCTACCTTGCAAAAATCTAGGAATGTTGACTTTAGGAACCTACTTTGGAAGAGTTTTTTGCATTCTTTCATATTGTCTAATCATCTCCTCTATTGAGAGCACAAATCCATCATCAAGGCTAATACAATAGCTCACTAAGTTCATAGGTTTCTTTGTGTTGTTTTATCAAATTCAGAACAAAAAACCACTTCTCATGCATCATGTAGCTTCCCATATTACCTTTTCTCATATGATTGATTGGATGCTTCTCAAGAATGCCTTGACTATACTATGAATTATGATTGAATATTTGACTAAAATCTCTATTCTAATTTTGCTTGCCAGCCTGATAACTAGAAACATTTTGATAAGAATCTTGATTAGACATGTTACCTTGATTATTCTTCCTTTTGAGACTTGTAATCTCAGTGCTATAGCTCTTTAAGGTCATCAACATGTTCTAATTTTACTCTTTAAGTTGTCAATTCTAAACTTTGAGCTCTTCTAATGGCATTGTAATTGTTGGAATGTAACAACTATAATAGGTTTAATACCTTACATGCCTAACTAGATTTCTACAATTTATGACATTAGAAGCCTTGGTGCAAGCTTACTAGCTTGTATAAGATAGGTCTCTAGAGCAATAGCTATGTCAAATACTTTTTTCTTTGATAGAAAGGAAAGAAAATATAACTAACCCTTCTTGGCTTAACAAAGCATTTTATTACAAGTTGTTGTAGATTTTAAATCTATTATCTTCACAATTAATCAAATTTTGTTTACTTATTTTCATTCTTCTTGTATTATTTTCAGTTATGCCCAATTTATTGTTCAAGATCAGTTCAATCCGACATGGAGGTTCACAATTTCTACTTATCATTTTTAAGCCCACTCGTCTCGATTCTATTCTTTCCTACTAATGTTGGTCATATCTATTTGATCTATCCAATCTTAATCATGCTTCTCATTTTGTCTTCACCTAAATTTTTTTACTAGATCATCCTTTGTGTGCTACACATGCCCATTCTATTTGTTTTACTCTAAAATTTATGCTTATTATTTTATTTAGTAGAGGCATTGATTCAAATTCTTTCCTTGCACCATATATTCGAAACCCAAGTAATATTTTTTGCCACTAAACTTATAATCAAAATCATTAAGCCCAAGATTACAACACTACTTATTATCCTCTATCATCATTGCTTCTCCCTATTGACTTTGGTAAACTAGACATAAATTACATGAGAACAAATATTCAATGGTGAATCTATAGTTTTTGGCAACGCTCCCAAACTTAGCAACATGTTACATGAGGTTAATCTTACTAGTAAACTCTATAAAAAAAATTTAATTATGATGTTTGTAAGCTTTTTAAAGCATTTCTTTAATTATTATTTTTCATAAACATTCTTAACGTCTCTACAAATATTATCATGTCATAATACTCAGTGTTTGGTGTGCAGATACCATTTTTTAACTCATTTTGTTTATGTCTGAGCTTTTCATATAGTCATTTAAAATATTTCTATTATTCAATTTATGAATAATATTCTTAATTTTTTTCTCTATTTCCTGCAAAATTCATCTTTTGCATTACCTTTACACAATAAAATAGTCAAACTTTTGAAAAATGGGCTAGGGAATTCAAAACCTAATAATAAAATGCTTCTATTTATTTTACGCTTCTATATATATATATATATATATATATACAAACTATTGTGTCTATAATATTTAGTAACTTGTAAGTACATTCTTAAAGTAAAATGTGTTTTATACTTCAACTTCTTTAATGTAGTGCCCCCCGTTGACCCTCAATGGAGTTTCATACCTAATATACATACATTTATATGTTGGTCATTTCTCTTCCATTTATCTATACTTATTCCTCAAATTATTTGGGATGATAAGTTATCATACACAATTGCATTCAATCTTACTATGCTCTATTGATTTGCACATAGTTGAAGTTTTATGCTTTTATAGCATCGTTCTATGCCCATGTTGGCACTTTTTGGTTTATACCATTGATTTATATGAAGTTTATTGGATCTTTTTTGTAAGTTGCATAGGCAGCCATTTTTTTTTCAATGTTAACTATGAAGGACTCATGAGTATAACTGACTCATAGTTTCCTTATTCATCCCATGGAGTATCCCTCCATCCTATCATGTTGTGCACTTACTTTCCATGGAGTTTCTTTCCATTTGGTTCTACTTGTTCTAGTTTAAGAGATGATATATTCATATGGCATTTCCCTCCATTTGGTTCTACTTATTTCACTTCAAAAGATGATATTTATATGGAGTTCCCCTACATTTCGATCTTCTTGTTCTACTTTCAAAAGATTATATTTACATGGACTTTTCCTCCATTTGGTTCTGTTAGGTGGATATTTTGCAACCAATAGTTTTGGGTAAAATCCAATCGTAAAATAGGATGACCAGTCATAGTGTGTGAGATAGAGTCTCTCCTACCTTAAAGGGAAGGCTCCCCCTTCTCACCATTCCTTGGATCAACTCAAGGTAAGTAAGTAGTTGAAAATTTTTGTAAGGGGTGTTACCAATATTCTTTCCTCTTAGCTTTTAGGAAAGAATCAACTTACCTGTGAAGTGAGTAATGAGCAAGATAGAACCTCAAACTACACATCTATCTAAAATTGTAAATGTTGATACCGATAAACTAACACTAACTCAAAGGCTAGTTGAAAGTGTACTAGTTTGGCTATAAGTTATATTTTAACCTATTAAATAAGAATAAAATCTACCATTGGGGCACAAAGACTTCTAGAAGTAGAGAATTCTAACTATTTTTCATGAATTGGAGATGGTAATACAAGCTATAGTCAAAGCTCCTAGTCAATGTATTGCCACAATCACTCCTAGTCAAACCTTCAGCGTTGATTGCTTCCTAAATCACTATGCTCTATTATTGAACACAAAATAATAACATGAATCAAAGACAATAGGCACAAATTACAATCAAAGCTTCTAATTTTCTCTAGATCACAATTGCTCTCAGTCAAAGTTTTGAATCCAATTGCTTCTTTTATTCACTTTTCTCCCAAATTTGTAGTACACAATCAAAGTTATGCTTGTACAAGTCTAGCAAAGCTTTCTTGCATACAAAAAAAGATGATTTTACAATGAGGGTCACTCCGTTATATAGGCAAATGAGCTAAGAAAAGATGGAGGGAAAAGTGGGAGCAACTCAACAAACTTTGACCTAATCTAACTAATGAGAGAAATTATTTTGTTAAATGCAGCTTACATTACATGTAATTACACATTTTCATGTAATACATCCTCTTCAATTACAAACATGAAAGAAGAAAAAGAAAGATGAAAGAGAAATGAAACAATCCTAGGAGTTGTTCTGAAGGGGCTTGTACTTGGCAATGTTATCTTGGATGATAACAAGATCGAGAGTTCCTACATTTCATGTCACTACATTCACCTTGATAATCATGGTGTTATGTCTTTTGATTACCTCTAACTTTATTTGATGAATTATCCATTGTCATTTGAAAACATGATGTGATCAAGCTTTTTCTTGTTCAAGTTGTCATGAATTCTCCTTTGTAGATTGGCACATTCTACAATCTCTATCACTTTGAAAACCTTCTTGATGGTGTTTGGATGTAAACTCAGAACAAATTTTCACCAACATCTTCAATTTTTTCTTATTTTTTGAAGCAAAGTGCTTGGCATGTTCCATCACAAACTTAGGTTCTCAGGCAACCATTAAGAAAATGAAAATCAAATGAATACTGCTTCTTGAGAATCAAAACATGCCTTCTTGACGGGATATCTCTATTCTTTGAAGTTTTCACATATCTTGAAGAGTGTGCCACAACATGAAGATGATAACATCTTCCAATGAGATTGAATCCTTGAGAACTTTTTGATTTGAGTTAAAATGACGAATCCATGACGGGTGTGTATTCGAAGTAACCATAAAGCATATGTATTTGGATGGAAAAGGCCAAAGTTGGACTTGACTTTCAAGATGTCATTACACGTAAAATGTATTACATGTATATGCAACATGTAATGAAGAATGGAAAGTGAGATGGGATGTGACTACCAATGGAGGATGAACTTACATGTAAGTGTGGATGACGGATGAGATGAAATGTGTAATGATAAGGGAAGTAGAATAACATTCAATGGCATATATCAACAAGTGTGAAGCATCAAGCTAAAAATATGCATAAAATTAGCAAGATAAGCATGAGTTAGTTAGCAAGAAGGAAAATGTCTACTTACTTGATGATCAAAGAGCTAAAATAGAATGTTTTATAGACTTGAATACCAATTCTCCCTCAAATCTTGATTTTCAAACAACTTTTTGACTTCTTCCATACTTGCATGTAATGGGCATTCAATGGTCAAATTTGACATGAGAATGCCAAAAACATAGTCTCCAAAGACAATAGCATACACTAAAACTCAAAAATGACCACTCTTGATCAAAGGCATGGGCTAGAAATGCCATTTTTTTAGTTTTTAAATAAAAACCTAACATTTTTATGCAAAAATATAGGTCATTTTTACAAAAACATGGCCAAAAAATGTATATTTTTTATTCATTTTTGACTTTTGAATAAAAAAAGACTTTCCTAAATGCATATACAAAGATCAAAACTTCAAAAAGACCCATTCCCTAGCAAAAATGTGAATTTTAAAGGCCCAAATCTTGACATTTCTCTTCAAAACGTGGCTACAAATGGACCTGTAATGACATTTTTTTGGTAAGAAATTCAACATTTTTTGTATGAGAAGGATTGGATATGCATAAACGTCCTTAAAGGAGAAGAATATAAGTCATTTCATGAAGAAATCCATGATTTCTATGCAAAAACGTGTTCTTGGGAAGAACTTGCATGGAGTTTTTTCAAAAATGGGTTTATGAAGGTCAAATGCATGTGTTTGAGAGCAAAACATAACTTTTGGAGGTGTTTGCATATTTTAAAAATGCAACATAGAGCAAAATGCACCTTGTAGGGGTCATTACATGTTTTAGGCTCTCCCAAGAAAAAATGCATCTTTTTGGTGCATATGCATGTTTTGAAAACATACTTTTTGCCCAGAAATGGGTTTTGTGGATGCATTTACATATCTTTGGTGCAAAACACACATTTTTGGTGCAAAGACATGTTTAAGTTATTTGCACATACAACTCAAGGCAAAAACTCACATTTTAGATGCATATGCATAAAACACATATAGCTCAACTTTTTGATGTCATTACACATTTAAGTTGAGCTTACATGCAATTGCTTCAAAAAGGTCGACATTTTTGAGGTAATTGCACTTTTGAGTTAATTTTAACATGCAATAGTGCCAAAAATGTCCACTTTTAAGTGATTTTACATATTTAAGTGATTTTTTCAAGTACATGTCAATTTAATTTTGATAAAATATTACTTAAGTGAGACATAAATTATATTTAGATTGTTATATTAACAATTGAATGTGTAAATATGATTTAATAATTAATATTTACTAGAGCATTTCATTTAAATATCAAAAATTAAATTCAACTATATAGTTTTAGATTAAGGTAAAAGAAAGTTTTGAAGGGCCCCCGAAACCCTTTAACAACAAGAGAAAAGATAAAGCAATAAAACCACCAAGAGAAAAGTCCTAAAACTAGCAACAAAACTAGGTTTTACAGGGACCTAAAACCACAAGCAAAGTCCAAAAAGAGAACCCAGGTTTTACAGGGACCTATAACCACAAAATAGTTTAGACCACAAACCAGTAAATAGGACCAAAAACCAGAACCAAATACCACATCTAGTAAAAAGGACCAAAACAAGACAAAACCAGAGAACAAAAACCCTAGGCAGCTAATGCAGCTCCGTAATCATCTTAACAATCTCTTTACCAATCATAGCAGTATCGTGGATGGTATCAATAGCTAAAGCAGCAGCAACTTTCAGGGCTTTCTTCCTCGAGCTCTGCCTAGTTTTTTTGCTTGGACCCTCCGGAGATATAATTTCTTCATTAACTCTTTTGCCAAGGCTCGTAGCAACAACACAGATACTATATAGTTAATATAGTCACTTAAGTGAAAATCAAAAAGCAACTCAACTTAAAAACATAACATGAAGTGCTCTATAGCTACTTTAAGTAAAAATTTAAATGATAAAGTAATTTAAAAATATAACATAAAGTGAATTTAAATTATATTTTCCAAAAAGTGAATGTCAAAATTAAAAATATAACATGATTTTTTTAATTTGTGTAGTTGCATCAAAAAGGTCCACTTTTTTAGCACTAAATTGGTCATATCTTTCGACTAACAATTCTAATGAAGCCCTATGATATACCAAATGGAAGGGAAAACCAAAAGTAATGACTTGAGGAAAACCAAAGGACTAAAAACCAATAAACACACACTCGAAAATGAAGAAAAGGACATTGAAGACCTCAAAAATCAAGCACAGGCTTGACATATAGAAAAAAGAAAAAGAATTGACAAAAGTCTTCAGTAAAAGGATCCATTATATCAATTGGTACTGATAAATTGATCAACACTAACCAATTAAATGATGAACTAAACTCAAAAAATGTGAAACTATTTTGAAAATTTTTTGTACCATCATGACATTTTGTGGTGACAAAATGCAGGACAATAGGCTCTATTTATTTCACTTTGAAAGATGATATTTGTATGGAATTTCTCTCTATTTGTTCCTCATCCAGATGATTTTATTTAATGAACTTTCCTTCCATTTTCAGTTGACTTCACTCATCTTGAAAGCAATATATTGTTACTATTTCTAGTAAGCATGCTAGAAAATTGAGATCTTGAAATGATCTGGAGCTTGAGTCACATGTTTACTGACTTGTCTTTGTCTCTCATCATATTTATTGCATAACTACACTAAGTGGATAGTGTTTCACATACTTCATTTCTTAGATCGTGAGTCATGTAAGTGGTGGACAATACACCCATTTACTTGCAGTGGGATGATTCATTAGTGGACTCTCTTTATCTATATGAATGGTGCAATATTGATGTTGGTGGCACTAGTTGGCCTTGTTTATGATCATTTGTGTACTAGTATATTACCTTCATGGGAGCATTGATAAAAACTTTTCATAACTAACATATTTTTTGATATTTTGAGCATATGATTGATCTTGATATCAGGTTAACTCCATTTCTTTGTAGTGAAAGATAAATTTATCTTTATCACTTTATCTCTATGAGAAATTTCTTTTGATTTTAACATTCCAATTTTGTAACTAAATTGAATATAATATGGAATTCTCCTTGTCAATAGTTGCCTTGTTTATTGTTTCTATTTTTCAAGTAATTCATGAAGGCGCATGTAAGACATTATTATTTTTTGTACATATCATATGCACCATGAATCCACTTGAAGATGTAACACATTTGAAGGACCTGTCCACCTCTCTTGGCCCTCCAAAGATGCACCTACATTGACAAGTGACCTCTTGCATAATTGAAGACATTTCAAAGATCAAGTTGTATTTTTTTATAAATTGGGTTTGATGCCCCTTGTTGTAATATCCCCAAGTAAATATTTAAGGGGGGTGCTAGAATTATTAATCTTTCCATGGTTGTAATGTACTAAATGGGATAAACCAAAGTGTCCCTTATGTATTTTTTCCTCTTGTCCATGTGTGGGGATAAGTCACTTTTGTATTTCCATTATTAATGAAAATAATTTATTCCTCCTTAAGTGGATTATGACACTTGTTATGTACGCACTTATGAATGTGGCAATCATGTGTGAGTTACTAAATAACTCCTCTTCCCATCTCTATATAAGAGATATTTGTCTCTCATCCTCCATACAAACACTCATTGTGTAGTTTTTTTTGTAATGAGCCAAAGACTCCATCACTCTTTTCCTCTCTCTTTCATTCTTCAAGCTCTTTCCTCATTCATATTATACACAAGGGGTTTTCTTTTCCTTCCCCTTTCAAAATCTTTCTTTCTTCTTGTTGATTCATTTTTTGTTGTTCCTTGGATTTTGTTTACTCCATGTTCTCTTGGCTTTAAATTTATGGTAACTATTTTCATAACAAGCTCTCTTGGATTATTTCATTTCAATTTATTATTAATCTTCTTTCCAAACATGGAAAGACTCTCAGGCTTTGGGTGAACCTAAGATGATAGTAAATCTCTAGGTGAAAGGTCAATTTCCCCTAGAAAATCACGTAAAAGTAAACTTGAATGGGAAAAGGGATAGAAGGGTATGCTTGTAAAATTGAAGCTAAAACTAAAGGTGATGCACCAATGAATTTGGCAGTCTTGTACCACAACTTATCAATACTACTCATTAAAGAAGATTGAAAATTCATAAATCAACTGAACAACCTTGGAAAAGCAGCTCTATGAAAGCTTTAGTATCATAATATCTAAAGAGGAAAATACTTGTATTTTCATAGATTTAGAATCAAAACATGAAACATAATCACAAATCTGCACTATGAGATATTGAATCTACATGCATAACTCATAAGGAAATTGAATAAATAAAGGTTTAGAACACAATACTTAATCAAAATCTCACAAATAAACATTGAAAATAGAAGAACAATTAAGAAGGAATCAATCTCTATATATGAGCAAACAAGAAATGTGATACAATTTGCATGCCCAAGAAATCAAGCATGATTTGTGAGCTGCAAAATAGTGACTAAATGTTAGGACCTTGAATAATGAGGTTAAATACAATAAATAAGCATGAAAATTCCTAGGTTCATATAGAATATAAAAGCACAAGATAAGAGGGGTCAAACTGGGTCAACTTGTTAGAAAAATGTAGTTGACCACCTCAAAACTCCCCTAGACCCACTAGAATTTAAGTACCACCTCAAAAAAATGCATAATTATTGTTAACTACCTCCAACTCTCCAAAAACATGCAAAATTTTGATGAAACTCATATGCAGAGATAAACTCCTCAAAATTAGGAACTTAACTATTTGTAGTTGAACTCAAACTGCTTTAAAACAACAACAAAAAATAAAAAATCATCTCTCTATGATCATTGTATCTGATGAAAAAAAATCCCTTCTAGGTCATATCTGCATTTATATGAGAAACTAGAAGACTCCAACCTTTGCAAAATGAACTCTCCATGCATATGGTTAAAACCTTGGAAAATAACTTATCTCATGCATGAAGAACTCCAACCTAATGTTCAAAATTCCAAGTCAACCATCCTATCTCATAAAGGAAAAGAACGAGGAACATCTTTCTTTTAAATTGAGCTCAACATTCAAACTCTAGTCACTAAATTCATGTGAGAGACTTCTATTTAAAATACTTTATTCATATTTAATATATTTTAATCAACATAACTATTGGAGTTGATGAAAGCCAACTCTGAAGATGCCCAAGATCACCTGCATGCGAGAACCTGTCAAAGAGAAGCCAAGGAGAGGAAGAGCATGGAGCAAGGGAAAAACCCTAAACGAACATGAGAGACCACAAGATATTGAAACACAATGAAAATTTATTTACAATGAGAAGTGATGTTATAATACAATGAGGGAGCCCAAATATAAAGAGCTCCAAGAATCTTCTAGAACCAGCTAGAAGATGGTGGAGGATAAGGATGACAACCTAGCACACATCCACAAAAGGTGGAACATGCTAGAAGGGAACAAACTCCCGTTTTGTCAACAACTAACCACTATATGCATTAAATACAAAATATTAAATAAATTCATTAACCTAAGTAAGCTTAAGTAAATAAATAATTAACAATTAATTAATTATTTACTCTAACAATAACCACCTGCAATTGACCATCAAGGGCCTCTCTTGTAAATAAGATTTACTTAATAATAAATATATTACATATTATTAAAATAAATTTAACCAATGTATACTTTATGTTTTTTGTAATTTAACTTTAATAGATAAATAAAATATCTATTACCATAAATTATAAATAACATACGATATTCCTTACTAAAAGGATATTAGTATCATAAATAGAAGGCCCTAAATATGATAAAGTGATTAAAGAAAGAAAATATGTCCACTCTTTTATTATATTTCATACTCCTTCAAATCCACTTCCATTTGGGAATGAAACCCTATTTTATCATTTTTCACTTTCAATTTTTCTGGAGAATTCTCTATGGCAGATTAGAAAAATAAGGGTTTGCTAGTCTGCATGGAGATTTCTCACATCTGAAAGAGCCATTCTCATTTCCAATTTGCACAAGAGTTTGTGTATTACCGTCATTTTTGGGTTTCTAAATGAACATTGAAGTAGTTCATTACATATATCTTATCAAAACTTTATTCATTTTATTAAATGTTTTGTTTCATGTATTCTCTATTTGTTGTAGTTGTTGGCCCTTATCAAAAATATCCAATACAAGGATCTAAATATCTAGCCTTTTATTTTTCATCTTTTATGTTTATTACTAGTTTGAATAAATAGAAAGCTCAAACAACTCCAACAAAATATATGCAACTCTATTTCTTTTGAAAAATAATAAGAACATTGTTTCTATCTATTTCCACTACTATCATGATTGTACAACCAGTTTTTGTATTGGAAAGTGGGCTATTCATTGGGATTTTCTTTAATTGTTGTACTTGTATATGTATCACCATACCAAAAAAATCCATTTGTTTACCTTTATCTATTTAAAAGATTGCAACCTCTTCTATGCTATGAAAAACAACCTCTACATCTTGTATTTCCATGTCATCTAATGTGGCAAATAAAGAATATTAAATGGCATCCCTTTGGCTCTTTAAATTTTTTCTTTTCTGCTAACAGTTTGTTTGAAATGAGAAGCTCCATTTCTATATAAAATAATGAGGGTTTGTTGCTTCACTTTCTTTAGCACACACTTTCTATTTAAAATAATTTATTTCTATCATGAAGCTTTGCTATTTTATTTCTTAAAAATACATGAACACAAATTGCTGAAATAAACTAGTGCGCACATATATCCATAAATCTTATAATACTACTCCAATTCACATGAAATTTATTGGGTTTTTGTGTCTTCAAAGATTTTCGGTCCAATTAAAATTTCAGACAACCCCATATTAGAGATTGGGAGGAAGGGCCAAAACACAACTGACTATCTTATACATGGCTGACAGTGACATTGTATATTCAATTTTTTTTCTTTTTTTGTAATCCAATCTTTGTAAACAAATTTTGGACTTTTCTATGTATAACTTCTTTTGTTGATGAATATGCTTCTTGCATGCATTTGAATTAATGTTATTTGGATGATTTTGTTCTTGAATTGACTGGTTCTCTTCATTGCATGAACTATGCTTTACCTATTCATATCATACTCAGTCTTGTTTAATATTCAACAAACTTGATGGATATCTTTTCCTTATAAGACTTTTCATTTGCAATATGTCATTGGAAAGTTGTGTGACTCTTATATAGATTTCAATGCATTGGTTGCCTACATGGTGAAACGGCCTTAAAGAAACCATGTGCTTGTTCTTTATTACCTTGAAGGACTTCCATATTTGTCACTGTAACCAGGGTAAACTTTAAAAAGCCACCTCCAAAAAAAGATATAAAATATTGGCGAATATTTCATTATTTTGAAAAAACAAAATTATTTATATTGGCGAAACTCTCAATTTTTTATTCTAAATATGATTAATTTTGGCGATTATTTTTTAATCATAATTTTTTTTTGTATAAAATATTGACGAATCTCAATAATAATAGGAAGTTCATTAATCATCATGGAATATTACAAATCAAAATTGAACATTTTTTTACCTTCTGGAATATTATGATAATAGTTACATATACTTTAAATCAATAGTGAATAATAAATATTGGTGATATATCCCTAAATTAACTAATAATTATGATAATTATTGGTTAGTTCAATTTAATTTCTCCAATAATATATTATATTTAGGTTACTCAAATCTATTCATGTAACGAATATTGTGGCAAATATTTGAGTTTAAATTTTTCAATCAAATAAACTATTGAGCAATTTTAAATATTCTAGAATTGAATTTTATAAAACTATGGCAATTTAGGTTGTATCAAATCTTAAATTATTAGCCAAAATACTAGCCAAAAAATTTTAAAATTAGCCAATTTACGAATATTAGCCACTAAATTATACCCTAACTATAACTGATCTTTCAGTTGTTCGTACATGTTGCATTTCCTCCATGCAAGCTAGTTGCTATAGCTAGTGTATTACTATAGCCAATCACTATAATTCACTATGTAGGTTTTGAAGTCCAATATAATCATTTTGATTAAACTACTACAACTATAAATGAAGCTCCATTTTTTTTAATTTTTCGATTGTTCCATATAATCTTTTGAATAAATTATGAATAAGTTTCTCTTTTTATGTCTTTACATTCAAAATGGGAAAATTCGTAGTCACCTACTTAGCATTTAAACCATGAATGTTCTTGCACATATACCTCCACATTAAAACAAACTCATTTAATAAAACATGTCATTCTTTTTATTGGTTCCCTCTGCAAATTTGAATTAAGTATGATGTCATTGGATGTTCCATAATGTAGAAGTCACTAGACATTGGTATGATTGAGATTTGTCATTGCTTAGTCTCATGTAGACTAATCCCCCTTTTTCAATATTTTGTAGGCATATGTTTCTGAGGGTGCAACTCAACTACTAGCTAGCTGGGAACACTACTTTCAGTCTGTCATCCTTCTCAAGAAATGGTGGATCTCAACCCTGCCCTTCTTTCTTGACTTCTACATTGTTGTGCATTAGTGGTATTGTATAGAATGAAGATCCTGTACTATGCACTTTTCCATTTGTAAATACAAAGAAAGATTCTAGATTGGAAAAAGATTTTTTGTAACATCTTTCTATAATAATATGATAATCTATTTTTCATGATTTGTTAGTTCTATCTCATTGCATACTTTGAACACTTCATTATGTCTTGAATGTTTAACTCGGAATGAAGCACAATGGACATCACCTTTAAAATTTTGAATTGTACCAATCCATATTAGCTATGAAGCTTGTATATTTTTTTTGGCCATGTTGAGGGATGCAAGTATACATTGTTAGCCTATTCAATCATAAATGTCCCTAGCTTTCCTTACACAGTAGTGTTAAAAGACATTTTTATGAAATTTTCGAAATAGGAAAAATGGAATGAATAATGGGTTGTAGAGCTGAAAAAAAATAGAAAGGGTTTTCAACCATGACAATTTTTTTCAACATGTTTAAGCAATTTTTGTATTTGATAGTTGTGAGTTTCCTCTTAAGGGTAGAGTAATGCATTGCAATCTTGCAAGAATATATAATATGTAGATTTCACATTATTTAAATGCATATGTGAACATTGTGTTTGTTTTACAATCCTGATCTTCTTGATAAAATTTGATTATTTACATGTTATGTTCAATTAGTATGTGAACTAAGAGGTAGCAAAAGTCTATGTAAATCTTGTTCTTAAGATTTTATCAAGTGGACACAAGAAGCAATGGGTTGGCAACTAGCTAACTAAAGTATGTTAAATTGACTATTCTACAACTTCATCTGTATGATTGTTTGCATGCATTAAAGTCGCATTATGTGAAATTTAGAGTACAACCCTTATTAATACCTCTAATAAATCAAAAAAGGAGCTTTTA
The DNA here is from genome assembly GCA_028749045.1 of Cupressus sempervirens. Lineage (NCBI taxonomy): Eukaryota > Viridiplantae > Streptophyta > Pinopsida > Cupressales > Cupressaceae > Cupressus > Cupressus sempervirens. The sequence continues at coordinate 632,084,945 of CM053783.1, read as the reverse complement.
CCAATGTTCTCGTGCGTATTATTATACTTAAGAAACTTGCCCATGTTGGATAAAAATCACCCATCTACTTTGTGACAAACCACTCATGTCACTCACATATCCAACCTCAAATACCTAAAATAATATCCTTTTGTATTTTGTTATTGTCTTTACTTCTAAGTTTAGATGTGTGCAATATCATTGAGTGGTTGTCAAACCAATATCTTTAAACTCTTTGCATGGTCATTCCTTTTCTTTATGGTTTGAAACCATCGTATTACCAAATTAACATATACAAACTTCATGACAAACAAATATGAATACTTTTTTAAATGGATATGGTTTGTTGTAAATTTTAATTTTATTCCTTATAATAAATTATTCTTTAAAGTAACACCACCTTAAGGAATACTACCTTTGACTTAAGAGATTCTTAAATTGAAGGGAACACTACCAACCTTAGCAAATTGGTACATCATTATTATTGTCTAGTCATAAGTTAAAGGTTTTTTTGTGACACTCCTAGCACTAAAAGAAACCTAAATTAAGGGATTTGGCAACCTCCAGATTTTAGCATCTACACATGGAATATAGAGGAGTGCTAATGAATTTTAAAAAATAATCCACTCTTCCCTAAATCAACTTTTAAGATTCAAAATACTAATCAATTACAATCTTTCTGATCACATACACAAATGTGTACCAAACGAATATGTGCAAAGGCTGGTTTGAGCTAAAAGAAGAAAGATTGATAAATATATAAACATTTGATAGTATTTTTTTTTGTACAAAACTCATGGATCGTGTTATTCATGAAATCAAAAATCAAAATCACAATATAGCATTATGAATAATGATATAGAAGAGCTCAATAACAACAACTCTATGTAGGGCCCCAGACTCTTATCTCAAAGAGGTATGCAATACTACTAGCACATTAGTAGCACTACTTGGATTAAGATTTTCTAGGCCAACCATCTCTCTCTCTCTCTCTCTCTCTCTCTCTCTCTCTCTCTCTCTCTCTCTCTCTCTCTCTCTCTCTCTCTCTCTCTCTCTCTCTCTCTCTCCCCTGTGTGTGTGTGTGTGTCTATGTCTGTGTGTTAAACCAAGTTGGGTCATTATGTAATGAGGTTGCTTTTGGTTATTACATATTTCCCCAAAACTCTTGCCAAATTATCAATTAATTTAACCAAATAAATTCCTTCAATGTACTTTACATTTCACCAGCAAAACCCCATCAAACAACTAGATGAAAAGAAATCATAAAATGTTATTGCCATAAACCTCCAATAGTTATGCATTATCATAAATAATATTTCATTAAAGTTCCTCGTAGAAATGAAAACCAAATCCAATTATAGATACAACAACAAGACGGGATAACAGAAAAGATGAACCTGGAATACAATGTGAAACACATGCCTGATGTCTCCAATTAAGATTGGGTTTACCAGGTTTAATGGTTTCCATCCTCCGACCTAATGAAATTTGATGCATTTGATAAATAACTCTCCAAGATAGAATGAAATCCAAATCAAAACCAAGTATGTTGAAAACGAACTCCCTCTTCCCATTTTAAACACAATAAGGTGACTCTTCACATTCCGCTTTTTATTTCATTATTTCCTTGTTAAAAAATAACACTTTTCTCCCACTTTAGGAAATAAAGTTCCCATAGATAATAAAGAGACATTAGCAATATGAACTTAACTTATAAAGTTACTTCATAATAAATCAGTCAAGTTTTTGGGCATTAAAATATGTGAATATATGGACTCAAATATGCATGTGTGGTAGCTTGTTGGAAAGGTCACAATAAGATGCTCCTAGTCCAACCCTGAAATGCCAAGAATGTTAAGCCTACTAACTTATTAAAAATAGTAAGTGTTAGGAAACCCTACTTAAACAACCCTGATTGGTCAGCAACTAAAACTACATAGTCCAAAAATTGAATTGATTCCACGAAAAACTCAATCAACCCTCGGGACCAAGGAAAAATGGCTAACCACTCAACAAAATTCATTGTCCTTAGAAATGGGACATGACATTTCTCCCTTCCCAAAGAATGTTTGCCTCAAGAATTCCACATTTGTATACTAGAACAAAATGCTTGGAACCCAAATCTACCTCAAAGTTGACACTCTATCCAACTGATGTGCTACACTAGTGTAAACATCTCTAACCCCAGAGTTGTAAATCAACTCAACATGAACCCAAACACTAATCAATTGTATATTTGGAATCCAAAACATCTTTTGTATACTCAATCAAGACAACCTTTTAGTGGTGCTATCATAAAACAAAATACTCTCTAAGCAATTAGGTACCTCACTCCAATTGTATCTACATACACGTCCAATATCGAGAAGTGGCTCGAGCTCAATAGTATACTAGTCACCATCAAGAATGGATGCAACAAATCATTCCTTCCAACTTCCTGATCCAAAACCATCCATATGAATGCTTCACTTGGATCCCAAGTAATGTCCCTAGTATCACTAACTAGCTCATGTAATACATGAAGCAATGGAGATGATAATACATGCCCAATAGACACAATCACCAAACAACCATGCTAGAAATGGTGGGAAAATTTAATAGTTGATCAACACTCTCACTATCATCATCGTCGACCTCCTCAACTTTCACATCTAAATATTGAGCTAAGGTAGAGTGTGCCAAATTTAATTCCTGATAAATCTCAAAAATCATTCGTGAGCTCGCAATAAGAGATGACAATTTCTTCCTTCTTTCTTAATGCTTCAAAATAGATCTTTTTGATATTGAGAAGATGATCACAATTGAAAGATGTAGATAATCTAATTTCATTGTTTTCATCCCATCTTTAATCAAGTAGAAATGCAAGAGCTCCTCTTTGAGTCTCTTTTTTCTTTTTTTCTAATTCCTGTGCCTTTCTAACATTACAAATCCATCATTCAAATGGTTTTTTCTACTCTTCAAAAGAACTCACAAACTTAGAATCGTGAATACTCCTCCCATTAAATAGTTTTCAACTAGTGTCTCCAAAAAAATATCCCCAGGTGGCACTTCTTGGAAGGAAACACAGTGTTTTAATTATATTTGATATCATAAGGAAAACCTTCAAAATAATGGCTTAAAAAATCCAATCCATACAAGAAACAAGAGTTGTGGGCAGCTAAAGTCCCTACCTAATGTAATAAAGTAGGAGGAAGTATCAACTAATTAGCATGATACAATTGGAGTGTTTGGTACAATCATAAATGATTAATCTAAGATTAGTAGTTTTAGAATTATATTGAATATTACAAAATATGAAATATCGATTGACTGTACAATAGAACCTATACATTTTGTACTCAAATTAGTAATAACATATTTTCATAAATAAGACAGTATTTGTATTTTTCTTGTGATTAAGATTTTTTTTTTAATGTTAGATACCATATCCAATAAAATGTTTTATAGTTATATATTATTACACTTCTCAAAAAAAATCCCTCCAATATTTAGCTTTGTTAGAAGTAAAACCCTTCTAAGAACTTCAGTCAATAAGTTGTTCACTTCAATTTCAAACTACCTCTAAACTCATTTATAAATGTCAATTTATAGATCCTTCCAATGTTACACTTGCTATCATCAAGATCCAAATACCTCTCTAGGTTTCTACTAGGCATGAAGATTGATTGGATACTTAAAATAACCAATTTTTCCTTATGCAAACAAAGAAGAAAAAATGCAAATATTTATAAAAATGCATACTTAACAAGACTAACCTTCTACCTAATCTTAAAATATAAGGAATTAGAAGAAAGGTAAAGAAAGAATTCTTAGAAAAGAAAGGAATTGTTTAACTACTACTCCCCATTTTAGCATATTACAAAACCAAATCAATTATAAACGAAACATATACGTGATATTGCCAAAATAAAAAGATGCAACTCAAGAATATAATGGTCAACTAAAATATTATAGAAGAAAAACATAGAGGAGTTATACTATATTGCCCAAAATATGATGGAATGCAATGAAAAAGGATTTAATAATGGATGTTAACGGTTTTTGCATACCAAATTTTTATGAGTGTAAAAGGATAAGAATTTTTTACTTAGGGAAAAAGTTTAAGAGATTAAAATGAAAACATTATACAGTAGTGTAAATAAGATTATGACAAAAAACCCCACATTTAAAGACTCCCCTCCAATCCCACATAAGTTTATCATTTCTCAAAATAATTCCCATTCATAGATATTTCTTTTAGCCCCTTAACAGTAAGAATTCCTTAAACAAGCTTGCAAATAATTTACAGTCTTGTTTGAGATACAAATAATGACCAAATTTAATTATTAAATATTAAAATGGACAAATTGGTTGAAATTGTCAACTGCATAGCCGCTTGGCAAAGGAACACCTCTAGAAATAACATACTACATATTTCTAAATAGAATAGAATTATCCATTCAGCCTTATTCGTAGAATCCAAACTATTTATGACCTTTCTGACACAAGCTTCAATCAAAAGTTTCAGTTTACAATACAACAAATACAGAGTAACAAATATGTGCTACATTGGCCAATGTTTCTTTTCATTCAACACATTAGTTCTAGTTGGCGATGACCTCCAGTAAGCTCAACAAATAGTAAGATGCTCCATTCATACATATAATACCCTATATATATTACGTTAAAATTATAGATCCATTTTGGATAGTACAAATTGATTTGTTTTTAGATAGTTAAAATCGTGTAGTCATAAGTCTTGTCTTTTTGCAAATTTTAACCAACCTCCTAAGTTTTGTTAACACATGAGTACATAATTTGGTTATAATATCTAGAGACATTTGAACATATATTATAATTAGTATCATGATGAAGTCTACCAGAGATATCGAAGAGAGAATCAACAAGTTAAAATCAAATCCACTCCACTGGAATTATTTGTGCAGCAAAGAAAACAATGTCCTAAGAAGAAAATAATTAATAATTAAACATGTGAACAAAATGTTTAATATTGAGATTTATCTAGGTCATTGTAGTAAAGGTGTTGCATTGCCTCCTTTTTTGATATCCTATTTGTTGGATCATAAGCCAAAAACACTAGACAAATGTGTACCATACATGCACGATTGGTATGAAGAAATATTTCAAACTAAACAAACTCATAAAAAACTTGTGGGTGCAAATAAATTATACTTACATATAACAAATCTACACCACTTGGTTTCATATCTAGAACAACAGAGCTTATCTTCTTAGGTTTGCACTCAGGATGTGCATGCCAATCCATGTACTTGTCATGTCTGGCAATATTTCCTCCTAAAGATGTTTTGAGTTGTCTATTGTTAAAAGAAATTAAAGTATAATTCTTAGAATAGAAGATGGTGTTTTGTGATATTATTACATTAATATTAATAACCAATTTTAATAACGAAACTATATGATTTTATGTACTCTATCATAGCAAAAATTTAAAATAATAGTATTTAAACCAAAATGAAAAAATCTTTAATTATAGTGTTAAAAATTTAGTTCTTCAAAAATTAAAAGATATACCTAAGGAGATGACTTATTTCTAAATCTCCTCTGAATAAGGTAGTCATTCTAGGCATTTTAGCTACATAAAGGATCATTTCTATATTTTTGTTTTAAATTTATAGAAAGAATAATGGAAATTAGAATTAAGGAGGTAATTAGAACAATGTTTTCATCTTAGGAATGCCAAACAAGAGATATGGAATACTGAGAAACACCAAAAGACCACTTTAGGGGCCTTTACCAAAGAATCATCCCCTGATCATGATCAAACCAATCGATAGTATCAAACAAAATCCAAAGTACTGTTATTTAAACATTGTAAGGCAATCGAAATGGGACAATAAGGTAGAAGTCTTATAAGATTTTTTCTATTGTGGGTTATGGCCATTTCTCCAATAAATTTATGTTATACATCATGGACATATTCTGGAAAAAATAATAAGACTTCTTAAAAACATTATGATGGAATAATGTAAAACTAATTATAAATTGTAATGATTTTATGATAATGATATTAATGATATGTCTATAACCAAGAGTATTTTTTCTTATCATTGATCCATGATGAGAATTTATAATACACATTTGAGTCTTATTCCAAACCCGTCTTAGTGGCTCCATGATATTAGGAAAGGAATTTCCAACATTAAGAATAAATTTTCTAACAAAGAGAGATTCTTCAAGTGTAGCTTGACACTTAGTAGTTATATTGGTAAATAGTAATAAGTATTGAACTTTAATATTTCCTACTATGCATCCAACACATTATAGAGGTGTATGATATAAACATATTAATGAAGCTTATGCTTTTAAAAAGAAGTCAGTCTTATGCTACTGCACAAGGGAAACCAATAACAAGAAGATGAAAATAGAAATGGCTTATGTAAGGTAGACTTGGGAAACATTACATTATGAGTTAAGGCATTGACACTTAGTAGTTGTATTGGTAAATAGTAATAAGCATTGACCTTTAATATTTCCTGCCATGCATCTAGCACATTATAGAGGTGTCTGGTTATAAGTAGTTTTATTGGTAAATAGTAATAAGTATTGAACTTTATATTTCCTACTATGCATCCAACACATTATAGAGGTGTCTAATATAAAAATATTAATGAAGCTTATGCTTTGAAAAAGAAGTCATTCCTATGCTACTACACAAGGGAAACCAATAACAAGAAGATGAAAACAAAAAAGTCTTATGTAATGTAGGCTTGGGAAACATTACATTATGAGTTAAGGCATTAATAGGAAGAGTAAATGACAAGGTCTGCAAGTTTTAATAAAACCCTTGTTTTATCTACCAATACATTTTGGGGCTTCAAGTTCTTGTATTAAAACAAATTTCATCATCAATTTTTGAAAAGTGAAAACTAAAATTTAACCCACAAAACAATGCATGTTAGACAAATTGAAGTACATGAAGCTCTGTAACATAACAGAAGATTAAAAAGATTAATAATAGGACCGAGTGATTCATATCGATAATTTTTTTTAAAATAGCATAATTCACTTCAAGATTTTCCTTTAAAAAATAACATGAAAATCAAATTAGTATAATAACAAGATAAAAAAATCAACACGAGTAGAACTTACAAGCATTGCCTTGTTGATGGTTTTGCAAAGCAATCATCACATAAATAAGTTGAGTTAGCGTAGTTATCACAAGACATGATATATATAATTTAGTACAAAATCCATCAAGAAATTCAGCATAAAATGTCTATTAAGTGGCAAAAAAGCTTTATGGATATCAATAGTTAAAAACATTTGTGCAGTGCATGAGCAAAAATTTGGCAAAGTCAACTACATACTAGATAGAATTTTTTTTTAAAGTTTAATTGCAGTAAGAAGAAATAATTAAGAACACATAATCTAGGCAACTATTTGTGAGAGAGCATGTGATTTATTATTTAAATTTCACTTTATAGTATACTTGAAGATATTATCATTTAAAGCCTAATCCAAGTTCAAAACCTCCTTCCAACCATAAGTCATGGCAGAATTTAACTCCACCAAATACATAAGTGAAAGCGGATCCATGCTAAGAAATCTTGAATTTTCACAATTTAAAATAACCCCACACCTAAAGGCAACCCAAAATTGAACTAGAATGAGCCAAAAAAGAGCTACTACGCATATTTTAGAAAGATGTTGCCAAACTAGTTTTGGATATTCTAAATATAAACTAATGCCAAACAAGGTATAACTATAAGGTAGATTCCTTGCTATTCATTCCTGAGAAATCTTGCTAATGTAGCAATGGAGACCACTAGATGACTATAAATAATGATGCATTGTTAAACAACCAAATGTATAAAATTAATAACTATGGAATTCTACAATAAGTTTTTTTAATACACAATAAAGATTTTTGGAATGACAATTGAATGAAGAAGAAATATGGAATCAACCCTAATATAATAGATCTCTTCCATATCCAAAGTCAAGAAACCATTTAACCCTTTTCCAAGAAAAGCTTGGTAAAAACTATTGCGATATTATCAACAATGGGAAAAATGATTAGCACAGTGAGCGCATATGAGAAACTATTGGTCCATTTGCAACGAGGAGAACAAGGATGGAGGGAGTAATAAGTATTCTTTTGAGAATTGGGGCAGGATATGTGAATGAAAAGGGCCCCTATACTATAATTGGATGAGGACAGAACATTATTTATTTGTGCAGGTATGGTGGAAAGTTGCAGATGGAAAGCAATTTGGATGCACTTGGACCAAACTAACCTTAATCTTGATGACTGTCATGTGCTGAGAAAAAAACTACCAAATGAGGTGACTCTAGGTATTAAAATAGATAATAAGAGATCCCTCTCCTCTCAAGCACAAATAAATGTAAAAAATAAAGAGAACAAAACTAATTACTAATAGACGAATACAACAGAAATAAAACAAAACTACAAAGTGCAAAAGGTAATGAATGAAAACTACAAGAAATGAATGAAAACTAAAAAATTGAAGAATACCTTGAAACTATGACAAGATGGGCATAGAAATGTGCATATGTGATGTGTAGTAAGTAGAAAAGGAGGAAGAGAAACTCACAAGCAGGAGACCTCGAAAAATCACACCCACACTTTCTATATGTTAACTTTATGTCTGGTTTGCACACAAATTTAAGATTTATGTTATAAATTTTCTAAGAAGCTTACACCTCATTCCATGCAATTAATGGTTGGAGACCAAGTTTTATTTTCTGCAGACACTACATGTTTCAAAAATTGCAATAGCAGACACATAGTTGTCTTTCTTAAATGACAATTGCCATATTACAAATTTTGGGTAATTTTTGTACTGAAAAAGGAAAAAATTACCTACAAAAAATAAAATAATAGACAATAAGAATATATTAATTTCTATATATGACATCAACTGATATCATTTTGAGAAAGGAAATATTTTCAAAGCAAAGATCGAGAGTTCAATGGTTAACTGAAGGTGATAGGAACACTAGCTTTTTCCATAGGTTGGCCTCAAACCATAAAAGAAGAAACATGATCAATAGGTTGGAAGGAGAGGGGGGAGGAGAATATAAGGACCATGAGGAGATGGGAAGACATGTTGTGGAGTACTTTAGCAAGGCCTATAAAAAGGAAAATCAAACAAGAAATCAAGTAATAAGAAGTTTGATAAACACGATCTCATAAGTGTTAGGAGAAGTGGAAAATAATAGCATTCTTGGAAACATCACGGAGGAGGAAGTGAAATAGGTAGTGTTTTCTATGAAAGCTTAAAAGGCGCCAGGACCTAATGGTCTCCCCCTAGCATTTTTCCAACAATTCTAGAAGGTTATTAAAAATGAGTTGATTTGGGTGACCAAGGACTTCTTTAAAATAGGGAAGATGCTAAAAGGGATAAATAAGACTAGTTTTTCTTTGGTCCCTAAGACTTCGACACCCACAAGTCTCCTTGACTTCAGACCTATAAGCCTTTGTAACACAATCTATGAGGTTTTTTCCAAAGTAATGGTCAACAGGATTAAGCCCTTCCTAGAGAACATTATAGGAGCACCACAAAAGGAGTTTGTGTCAAGAAGACAAATCCTGGATACTACAATAACAACTCATGAGATCATACATTCAATGGAGAGAAATAAAATACCTGGTATGGCCTTCAAATTGGATATCTCTAAGGCGTATGATAAGGTAAGATGGGACTTCCTTTATGATGTTCTTGAAAGAGTGGGGTTTAATGAAAAAGTCATAAACCTTATTAAGATGATGGTGAGTTCTGTCTAGTATGCAGTCCTACTAAAAAACTCTCCTTGGGGTAACTTTGAAGTAGGGAGAGGATTAAGGCAAGGAGACCTAATATCTCCCTACCTCTTCATTATGGTGGCAAAGGTGCTAGGGAGATCATTCTACAAACTAGTAAATACGAGCTGTGTTAAAGGTATTAAACTTGCCACTATTGCTGAAACTGAAGTGTTACAAAAATTTGTTGATGACACTTTTCTTTTTGGAGAATCCTCTATAATGGAAGCCGAAGCATGGAAGAGTATCCTTAGAAACTAAAAAGATATCTCAGGTCAGCAAATAAACTACTATAAAACTAAATTTTATGTTTTTAACACTGATGTTGTTATGCAGAGGAAGATCAGGAACATTTTAGGATGTCAGTCGGCTAACCTCCTGGATACTTATCTTGGTTTACCTTTAACCACTAAGGAGGTAACAAATGACTTTTGAAATACCATTGTTGAAAGAATCCAAAAGAAGCTAGCAAGATGGAAAGGGAAAATTCTCAACAATGCAAAAAAACTATAGCTACTCTCTATAGCTCTCCAGGGCATTCCAATTTACTTTCTATCCCTTTTTAAAATAAACCAAAACATGGAAGACAAAATTGAGAGAATACAGAGGAATTTTCTTTGGTTAGGAATGGAGGAAAAGAACAAATTGAATTTGTCAACTAGAAGGATGTTTACAAACCAAAGGAGAGGGGGGGTTTGGGAGTGAGAAGACTTAGAGATCTAAATAAAGCAATTCTTGCTAAAATTGGATGGACGCTGGGAGAAAACAACACAGATTGGAGCAATATCATGAAAGCTAAATACTTATTTACTCATAATCTCTTTAATAATGACCTCTCGGGAGGATCCAAAATATTGATGAATATCATCAAAAGCAAAGGTATACTAAGGGAAGGGGTGAGGTGGATTACGGTCAGTGGGTAAAACATTAGGTTCTGGGAGGATAATTGGATGTGGGAGAAACCACTGGTTTACAACAAATTTAGAAGACTAATGGAAACATTGAAGGCAGAGGTGGGGTTGAGAGTGGTGGATTATATTGACCCTAGAAGGAAGTGGAAGAAATTACGAAAAGCTACATCTCTACAGGAGGATATTCAACTACTTTAAGAACTTGAGTTGATAGAAGCTCAAAGACTACCAATTCTAATGCAGGAGGATAAAGTGGTATGAGATATAACTTCTAGTGGCCATTATACTATAAAATTTGCTTACAAACTCCTCTTTTGTAAGGAATTTTGTCCCACAACATGGCGTAAACTCTGGATTCGTAATCTTCTGCCCAAAATCAACTTCTTTTGGTAGACTATTCAACATGGTAATATACTAACGTTGGACGACTTGAAATAAAAGGTTTTTTATCACAAACAAATGTTATCTCTATAAAGAAAAAGAGGAGAGTATCTCTCACCTATTCCATGAATGCCCATATACTCTAATGATATGGTCACTAGTGTGGGAGAAATTTGGACTGCATTGGGTGCTGAAGGAAAATTTGAGTCAATTTGTTGAAAACTAGGATTGTCCCTTTTATCACCCCAAGCTGGTATTCTTATGGAGAATTCTCCCACCATACATTTGTTGGCACATGTGGATGGAAAGAAACAATAGTCTTGCGGGAAGAGGAAAGGCTTGTGGCGGTAGTTATGGGAATTATGGACAAAATTTTTGAAAGAAAATATAATGATTACCAAATGTAAGGTACCGAAGGAAGAACCAAGAAGGAAAGAATGACAAATAGTGGAAACATGGGATATCCACTGGAACTTTAATAATTTTGATAACTCTAAGGTAATAAAGAGGCAACAAACAAGATGGAAACCACCAACAACAACACAACTTAAATTAAACTTTGATGGTGTTGCAAGAGAGGGTGTTGGGGTTGTGGGTGGAGTGCTAAGTAATGGAAATGGTGAAGCGCTGCTAGTCTATTCTGGGAAAGTTGGTGAAGTAATAACATGGCTGAAGCAATGGCTCTACTTTGGTGCTTGCAATTGATTACTGATATGAAAATAAAAGAAATAACTATAGAAGGTGATTCTAAATTAATAATTGACATGACGAAGAGAATCTCTTAGCCAGGCTGGAATATCCAAAATGTTATCATGGATATTAGACATATCCTAAATGGGATGGAAAAGGTCTAGTTACAACATATATACAGGGAAGGTAATATGGTGGAGGATGTTGCTGCTACCATGCGGTTTGAGTTAAAGGAAATAATGTGTTGGAGAAGCACGGATATCCTAAAGGAGGAAATTAAGGCCCTAATATGCAAGGAAAGGGGGGCGAGCAAAAATTGAGCATGGCTAGACAAACCAAGATCAATGCCAAATTTGGCAACATCATATCTAGGAAGGCGAAGCTTGCTAAATTTAATAAGAAATATAAAGGAATGATGACGAGACACCGTCATATAGTTTGGATAATAAATAGACACAATTTGAGGAAGGAGTCACTTCATAATTGTGGTAACATAATTTCAACATCTCAATGTTGCTAGCTATTGATGAAAAATATCCTCGTTGTCAACAAGCTTGAGGGTAAGAAGGTTCATATGCAAATTAGTAAGGTTCGGAGGTTAGGAATCAACAAGGAAGAAATGGCTAGACATTTGAATCGATTAGAGCCAACAAAGATGGAAAATTTTAAGGATAGAATAGCAACCTGGTTCCTGCTAAAAGAAGGAGGATTGCTTCCTTATATGCAGGCAATGGTGGGTTATGACAAAAATTGTGCTCTTCAGTTTGTGAATGGGTAGAATGACCACAGAGTTACCATAAATGGTATCACATTCCAAGTTAATGAGGAGGTTATTGCAATGGCCACTGGTTTGACTCTGAAAGGTAAAAAAATGGAAGAAGGTTATGAAAATAGTAGATGAGGCCAGCATGAATAGCTTTTTTGTTGAGGATGAACCTGTTCGCTATAGGGGAGGATTCCGAAGGGATAAGCTACCGGCTCCTTGGAATGATGTTTGTCCAGTGATCATGAAGTACCTCACGCTTGAAGGCAAGTTTGGAGTCTATTATTAGTATCACTTCCCTCTCCTAAACCATTTTAGAAATAGAGACTTTATTTCTATTTTATTCTTTCTGTTACACTCCCTTAAGGACATGGTAAGTGATGTTAGGGAGAAGAGAAGTAAGGGTAATAATTTTACTATCATTCATCAGGATTTGATTTTTAAACTTTACCAATTTCATCTTGCCCTCTGTCCCCTAGGGTTGTTGATAATCAACACCACCACTAGAATTCCCCTCTGAGTACTAGCACCGAAATGAGAGTCCACTCACCACACCCTTCCCCTAGTAGGGATAATAAAATTTAAAAAAAAAAAAAAAAAAAAACAAACCTGGTAATTGAACAAAAGGGTAGTAAAAAAAATCAAAATTGAAAAGCCAGTAGAGGTGGACATTGGTGATTTGAAGGAGGGAGGAAATGGTAGGAGAAGGTTTGGAAGGTTAGCCAAAACACAAGCAAGGTATAAACAAAAGGCAAATAGATTTAGGGTCCAAGAGGCAGAAGAGAATTCTGAGAACAATGAAAGAGAGCTAGAGGAGGAGAAACATTCTAACTCCAAGAGAGAAAAGGGGAATGAGGAGAAAGAAAAAAGTGAAAACTCTGTTGATAACACTCAGGTGTCTGCTAGTAATGTCAATACCACTAAGATGACGCATGTGTCAGCTAGTTTTATGTTGCAGCCTATTACCTTCTGTGAGGACAACAATAAAATGGATACCTCCCTTATCACCATCACCTCCCTGGCAAAGGAAAATACCAATTTTTTCACCAACCCCTAGGCTTTGCAAGATGAGAACCAACCATTGACAAAGGCTAAGGAGGCGCATAAGAATGTAGAAAAAGGAAACAAGGAGAAAGAGGAGGAATAGAATGAGAAGAATGCACAAATGGAGAAAAGGGTCAAATCTTTAGAGGATGAGTTTTCCTCCTCTAAATTTGCCTCAAAGGTAACCCATGTTGCTGCTACTACCCTCCAATTATTGATGTCTGCAAAGGATGAGACAAGGCCAAACATGGAGGACAACAAGCTCTTGTATTAAGTTTCTTCCTGAGGATTAGGCTAGAGTGCTTCTGATTGAGAAAGGAAAAGATTAAGGATGAAAAATAATGTGGTGGTCTCTAGCGGGTTTTTAGCCCTAGTTGTTTATTTGTTTTTTGCTACTACCTGGTTTGTTGGTCTACAACTTATTCTCAGACTTGGGTTGGCTTGTTTATGCCAACAGTTATATATTCTAAACTTTAATAGTATGTTTAATACTATAGTTTTTCGAATTAGTATAGATGATACTCGGGTAGCTATAAATGATCATGTGTTGTTTTTGAGCTGGGTTGGTTTGTTTATGCCAACAGTTCATGTTTTGAACAATCATAGTATGTTTAGTACTATAGTTTTTGAATTAGTATAGATGACTCTCTGTTAGCTGTGTTTTCTCATCTGGTGTTTTTTTGTTCATAGTTGTAGTTCTCTATAGCAATCATTGCCTTCTGCTTGTTTTTACTAGCAGTGTGTTGGTTGTTAGCTTTTTGGATGTAAGCATCAACCCCCTTGTTTAGGTTACTTTTTATTTCAAAAAATAATTTTAATATATCTTACAAACTTTACTGTTAACTATCATAATTAAAAAGAACAATATTTCCTATGAGAGAATTAATATAATAGAGAAGTTTGATAACTTTAGTCTCCTGCCTTACGGTAGGGATTAACAATGTTTTCGTGATAGGGATCACGCTAAATATTGTTCGACTTCTCAAATGTTTTTTGGGAGTATAACTCAGAACTCTACCAGCTTCATAAAAAATACTTCTATTAAATCAAATTATGTTTGGAGTGTTCATAACTTCATGAATATGTAGAATTAAATATTTGTTTGCAAACTTTTCATGAAAACACCAATTAAAATTAAAGATTTCAAAAAGTATTTAAATCGTGTGTTGAATGTTTACAAGTCGGAAGTGTTTTTTTCGCTCTACTAGGGTTTTCTTGCTTCATGAGAACTTGCAGTTTTTTTTGCATATGGCCTTTCACTTGCACTCCCCTTCTGTCGGAACTTGTCATACCGCATTTACTATGGGAGCTTTAGGTTAGGATATAATGGCTCTAGCTAGTGGTGAACCAGCTGTTTCTGGTGTTCACACTGCTGCTTCGAACTTCCATGGTGCCACCACTGAAAAAATGCCCACACAAGTTTGTCCCGAAGGTTTTCCACGAGGTAAGCCTGATATTGTCCTTCCTTTGCAAGAATTTGATGCCGCATGTGATTGGTTAGAACAACATACCTTGATTGGGTATTTTGTTGGTAGGACCCCACCTGAAGCTATGCTCAGAGAATGGGTTAACAAAAGTTGGACCCCGCATGGCATCCACCTTGACGCTGTGCAAAACCTTACCAAAGGTTTTTTTTATTTCGCTTCGCTAACCCGTCGCAAGCTGACGCGGTTTTTACCAACAGCCCTTGGTCTGTGCGTTTCTCTCTGCTTGTATTTTAGAAATGGTCCCGAGACTTCTCTGTCTCGGACGATAAAAAGCTTAGGGTTCCTATTTGGGTTGAATTCTCAGGTCTACCCTTGCCCTGCTGGCCTTTTATTGAGTCTATTGCCCAAGCCCTTGGCAAAGTTGTTACCAAGGAGCCAAAATTTTTTTTTAATGCTCGCCCTCAGCGGCGTGTTTGCATTGAAGTTGATCTTTCTAAAGATCTCAAGGATTCGGTGGAAATCCAGATTGGCGCTCAAACCTTCACACAGAAGGTGCTTTACTTGAACCTACCTAACACTTGTTATAGGTGTCAGTTTGTAGAACAAAAGATTAGGGACTGCCCTTTGGCCACGCCTAGGGTCAAACCCCAGCCTAAAGCGACGCCTTTCAAGCAAGTCGAAGGAAAAAAAGAAGAATGGGTTACTGTTGGGCGCAAAGGCAAGCCTGCCTTGAATCCTTTGGCCCCCAAGCCATCCTATGTGGTTGTAACCGTGATTCCTCCTGCTTCCATCAAAGTACCAGCGCCTGCTAGCATGGAGATGCCAGCGGCTTCTGTTGCACCAGTTTCAGTTTCGCAGGTTTCAAACCCTACTGGCTTGCAGGGGATTAAGGCAGCTGCCAGGACCTCGTCCTTGGCTGGGGCTCGTTCTCCTCTTGCAATCTCTCCCATAGTACCACCAGCAATAAGGCATTCTCGCAGTCCTCCTGAACGTGCAGAGATATCAAGGGTCAAACGACAGGCTGTAAGTCCAGAGGATTTCTCATCTGACTTCCACCCGGTTTCTACCTTTTTGCAGAATAGTTACTCCTCTCTCGAGGACGAGGATGATATGGAAGAGTTTTCATGAACTTCCTCTCTTGGAATGTTCGAGGTCTTACAGACCTCCCCAAAAAATTTTGCTATTATTTCGCATGGTTTTGACCCCACACACCGTATTATTTGGCTTTTTCTTTCCATAAACAATCATTCTTTTGGAGTCATTAATGTTTATGCCTCCAATGATGCTGTGGAAAGGGCACAAATGTAGGTTTGGCTTGCTGACAACCTACCGCCTACTACTTGGGTTCTGTGTGGGGACTTCAATATGGTTGAAGTGGCCTCTGACAAAGATGGCATTCTACCTTTCCGTTGGACAGCTGAGGAAAGACAAGCCTGGTTTCACATGCATCATAAATTGGGCCTCTTTGATCCCAATACTAGCCGCTGTCATGATAATGGGGCTTGGCACACTTGGTCCAATTTTCGAGCCGGTCCTGATCGCATATTGAAATGTCTTGATCGTGCGATGATCTCGGCGCAATCTTTTTTTTATTTTTCTAAAGATCTTGATCTACATGTCATTCCCCTGACAGATGTGACGTTGTCAAACCACTATCCCATTTATTTTGGCATTTCTTGGCAAACAACTATCCCCAAAGTGGTTAAGTCTCAATTCTTCCTCAACACGTCTGTGCTATTGCATGCCTCCACTATCTCCCACATACAACGTGTCTGGAATTTGGAACCACGTCCACATTCCCATCGAGGTTGGATTCAATGGTGGAATGATGCCATTACCAGAACGGCTCATTTTTTGCGCATCTACGAGCGTCAACTGGCAATTTTCAGAAAACATTCTTATGAAACCAACACCCTTGCCCTCAAAAAAGCCTCTGAAGTGCTCACCTTCAACCCTTTTGATGTGGATCTGCAACTTCAACTTGCCAAGCTTTGCCGTGAAAAGAAAATTGCTGATAACTATGCCGCCCGAGGAGCTCAAATCAAAGCTTGTCTCCACTGGTTGGAGGTTGGCGACAAAACCTCGAAGGAGTTCTTTCAGGCTCTACGAGCCCATCATACCAATATTGGGATTAAAAAGACAAAACAGGGAACTGAGGTTCTTTCCAATCTACCAGACATCCTGCAAGCTTTTGTTCTTCACTATGAGAACATTTTTGCTTCGCAGGGCCATTCGGTTGCTCAGGAGGAGGCTCTCAGAAAGTGTATTTTTGTTACTCCAAACTGCCTCGCGATTGAGCAACATGCTTTCTGTGAGAAACTTCTTTCCCTCCGAGACTTTAAAGAGGTAGCTTACTCCATGGCGGATGAAAAATCCCCTGGGTGTGATGGATTTCCCTGTGAATTTTACAAACATCTTTGGGAGCAAATTGGTCCTGATCTGCACAAAGTCTATCTTGAAGCATACCATTCTAAAAGCTTAGGAATGATCATAAATAAAGGCAATATTAAGTTCATACCTAAAGCTGGCGATCCTGAGGACATTTGCAACTGGAGGCCCATCACCCTCCTCAATGTGTCTTACAAGATCATTGCTAAGGCGCTCTCCCTCAAAATCTGCCATATGCTTCCTCTAATTGTGCGGCTTGAACAAACTGGCTTCATCAAATCTAGGTATATTCTTGACAACATCATTGCTGTCTGGGAAGATATGGAATGGGCCCGTAAGTCCAAGTCGTAGGCTATCTTTTTAAAGATAGATTTTGCTAAAGCCTATGATCGTATTGAATGGCCTTTCATTTTGGCTATGCTTCAGGCTCTGGGTTTTGGTCCCAATTTCCTTCAATCGGTGGAGATGCTCTTTGGTGACGCTAATGCTTGCATCACCTTCAATAATTCGCAATCTAAAACTTTTGGACTTCTTCGTTCCATCAGACAAGGTTGTTTGTTAGCTCCTACGCTTTATGTCCTTGCTGCCGAAGGCTTTGGTTATTTACTTGCTCATTATGTGTCTTTTGGGATGGTCTGTGGCATTTCCTTGCCTGATTCTTCCTCCCAGTTAGTCAATGGTCATTTTGCTGATGATTCTTTTCTCACTCTTCTTGAGGATGAAGAAAACATCAAAAATGCATTAGATTGTCTTGACACTTTTTGTCAAGCCTCTGGATCTGACATTCAATGGCATAAAACACTCTGTTTCCGACAGTCTTTTTTGCCAACTCCACCTTGGCTCAACCAATTCCAATGGAAATGGGTTACTCATGGAGAAATTTTCCACTTTCTTGGCATTCCCTTTGCTTTCTTGGCTTCCCCTATGGAACTTTGGAATGTTGTGCTTACAAAGATTACCAAAAAGCTTGATTATTGGATCACTAAGCTGCTTTCTCTTGCTGGTAAATTCCAGATTTGTTCTAAGATTTTGGCTTCCACCCATGTGTTTTATTCTTCTTGTTGGGCTCCCTCCAAAGCTTCATACCTCAAATTAGAATGTTTTCTCAGAGATTTTCTTTGAGCCTCTAGTTCTGACCATCATGGTTTTCAAAGAGTTGCTTGGGATTTATGTTGTCTCGCGAGGGAATCTGGAGGTCTCGGCCTGCTTTCCACTTGGAAGCAGGGCCTTGCCCTCTGTGCTAAATGGATTATTAGAGCTATTTCTGGAGATGAAGCCTGGAAAATTCTTGTCAAACATTGCATCTCTTCAGGCTTCCCTGCTAACAGACCGGCCTGGAAGGGAATTGGTTTTCAGAGTCTTCTCACTATGCGAGAACTAGTGGTCATATAGGGCTCCTTCATTAGAAAGAGCATCTAGAAAGCCTGGGAAGCTATTAAACCTTGGCTTCATTGGGTTGGTAATGAGTTCTGCAATGGGTTGTCCTTAAATCGGCAGAACATTTGGTGGTCTCCCCTGTTTGCCTTCCAGGGTATTCCTCTTGCCAAGACTCAAGGTGCCAGTGCTCTGCGTTTCTATAAATGAGGCATTCGCACTACTAAGGATATCTTTTCAAGAGTCACCATGAATTTCAGGTCTTGGGAAGATATGCAAGTTCAATACTGCCTTGTTTGTGCCGATCGTCAGACTTATGAGCTTCTGTTGTCTTCCATCCCTGTGCACTTACTTCATAAAGTGGGGATTCAGTCTATTCGACCTTGGTGATATGATTGGAAGTGGTTTCCTGCCACTCCATTTACCAATTATAAGCCCAATATGGGATATAGATGGCTTTCGCCCCACCTTCCGATGGTAGAGATGCTTAATCAACGGTGGCATTTGCATTCTTCGCTTTCTCAATGGAGAAAATGGTTCGACATCATTTGGAGTGCCATTATAGAACCTAAGATTGCTCACTTTGCTTGGTGCCTTGCTTTCCAAGGTCTTCCCCTGGGGCCTCGGCTCAAGCACATTGGGGTTCTTGACCCCAGATGCCCCTTCTGTGGCCAACCTGAGTCCTTTTTGTATATTTTTTGGTTTTGCAAACGTGCTTAGAATTATTGGCACTGGATCCATAATTTTTTCAAGCCTTTCAGGCCTAAACCTTTTTCATGGCACATGATCCTTCTGGGTGATTCCCCTAGATTTCCTCGAAAGTTTTCCCAGATTTGTCATACCTTCAGGATGGAAATTTTGTTTTCTCTATGGAAAGATAGGAATGCGGTTTTATTCACTCACAGTTTTTTGGATGTTAACATTGCAATGTACACTAAGGCATGCATTTGTAACAATGTCATTATGTAGATACAGGTGCAAGCTAATAAAGTTGCACTGGAGATTGCCCACTTACAAGAATTGTTAAACCACTGGGGCAATGCTCCTTGTACCATTGCTAGAGTCCCTCCGAAGGCCTCAGCTGATGCTTCCTCATCCCACGATCGCTGTTCCAGACGCCAGTCCTCTAGCCGCCATTCTCACATGCCGCGCTCCCAGGGTCCCCGCCCTCACTCTCCCAGCGGTGGTCATGGCATTTGGAGGCGCCGCTCGGCTTCCCCACCACGTGGTGGTGTTGGCTGGTCCTCGACTCCCCCCCCTGGGCAGGCTTCTGGCTGGTCTCTGGCTCCTCCCCCAGGACGGGCGCACCCTGGCAAGTTTCCCTGGCTGGCCTTAGCAATTTCTCCTCCGCAGCCAGACAAGAAGGATGCGAAGACTGCAACTACACCAAATCCTGCAGATGCTGCTGACGGCTGGACTGTTCCTAGTCCGCCTTACAATCCCACTGATGCGTGGGGATTTCTAGATAAAGATGATCCTCCTCCCTCTGCTGGTACTGCCTTGGCAACATGAGGATTATTTTTTTTTTTTTTGATGAATAGTTTATAGTTGCTGGCTGTGGCCATGTTGTTTGCTCCGGCTTTGGCCAATTGAACTCATTCGCGGGGTGATCCTGTATCCTCCGGCCCTTTTTTGTGAATTTTAATCTTAGTAAATTTTATTAATTGAAAAGGACTATTCATAAAAAAAAAATGTTTACAAGTCTTATACATTATATATTATTCATTCACGCTTGTAATGTTTTTTTGCCTATTCTTATGCAAATATTTCCAATGGATGGCTTCAGGTGTATCAAGCCCATAAATAATCAACTCTTGTAGTCAACATGTTATACATAATAAGACCAATCAAAATTAATCACTACATGTTAATTTTCATGACAATAAGTTATGCAGCTTTAGATATATAATAACCACTCAAAACCCACTACAATAATAGTGTTTTAACATTCTCCATTACCTTCGTTGTGCAAAAGAATCATCAAAATTCTATGAATTCCCAAAGAAAGGCAAATATGAATCGGCCCAATGCCAAGGTTAATATCAACTTTCATTAAGAAATAGAAAAAATTTCACGACATGTAGCTTTTGGAAAAAATGTATCTCTCCCCTCTATTACGCAATGCAAGAAAAAAAACTAACCCAATAATATATGTACAACAAGCCAAAATTTCAAACACTGAATGATAGAAAAATTTGTTAGACATTAGTCGAGCTCATTCAAGTTATGAAACATTTTATTGAAATCAATATGCCGCCAGTGTTGTTCAAATCAGATACGCTACTTTAGCGAAAAAAAATCCCTTAGGTATCTCACAGGAATAAAAAGCCTTATATATTGAATCAAACTTTGGTTTGCAAATTTTCTATTAGTGCAATTTTGACTCTTCAGGATGATAGTATATACTGTTGTGATAGCACTATAGTATCCTGACCGGATATTTTCCCCAAGACTCTTGACAAAATATAGAAATTTTAAACAAATAAATTCATTCAATGTATTTTAGATTTCACCAGAAAAACCTCATTAAAGAACCAGATGAAAAGAAGTTTTAAAATGTTATTGTCATAAACCTCCAACAAAAATACATTTTCATAAATAATATTTCATTGAAATTCTTTAGAAAAATTAGAATCAAATCCAATTGTTGATACAGTAATTACAACAAGATTAGTAAACATAAAAGATGAACCTAAAATATAATGTGAAATACTTGTGTGACGTCTCCATCCGACAATAACTTTCATCCACTATCCAAGCATGAGGGTTTTCGTCCTCTCACTTGCTCAAAGCTAAAGCTTTCGAAAAATAACTATCCATGAGATAGTAAAATCCAAATCACAAAAGCAAGTATGTTGAAAATGAACTCTCTCTCCATTTTATAAACACAAATAGGTGATTCTTTACATTCCCCTTTCTATTAGTTTTTTCCTCTTTTAAAATAATATATTTCCCCTACTTAAGGAAATAAAGTGGCCATAGATAATAAAGTGACACTAGCAATGTGAACTTAAGTTATAAAACCACTTTATAATAAATCAGTTAAATCTTTAGGCATTAAAATCTTTGGTCAAATGGACTCGGATATGCATGTGTAATAGCTAACCATAAAGGTCATGACAAGACACTCCTAGCCCAACCCTGAAATGACAAAATGCTAAACTTCTTGAATTACTAAAAATAGTACTTTAGATACTTCGATGCAGTACAGATTACTTCTTTATTTAAATTTTTATTGGAAATTTCATTACAATAACTCTAATATAAGGTCATTACCCAACTAACAAAAGGCGTAAGAGCGCTGATATTCATTTTTTCTGTTAAGAACCTAAATTCTATCAACCTTGTCTGACAAATATCACGAGTTTGTTGGAAATTAATTTCAACGCCTGCTATTTGTCCTCGAGCCCCACGCCCATCTACCCTGTCAGGTCACCGCAGGCATTCATGGACGGCAGGCATTCATTTTGGTAGGTGAGATTTCAAATTTGAACATTGAGAGGGAAAATGGAATGGGACAAAAAGGAATGTTATTCATTCATTCAAGAGAGAGAGCAGATCAAGTAGATCAGATTAGAAGTTGCAGAGAAGAGCAATGGAAGAAGGTCAACAGATCCAGTTGTCAGAGTGCAAAGAAAGGAGTTTGTTTATTTCGTGCCTGCATTTGCACATCTTCTCTCTGTTCACTCTGTAAGTTTATTGTTCATTGGATTCGACTTGTGAAGCAGTGATTGCTCCAGGTGTTTTTGTATGCAGCCATTAGAGCTACAAGTTTAAAGTTTGAAGTATTAAAGCCGTTTGAAGTTTTAGGGTAAATTTAGGGTTTTCTGGTTGAAGCCGAATGCTCCCAGATCTTGTATTGTTTTAAATCAAAGTTAAATACTAAGCAAGCAGGCATACTCGAATTTATTGTTCTTACTCTTCTATTCATTGCATTTGACAAGTTTGGTTGAAAGCTTAAAGTTTTGGCTTTCTGGTTTTAATGGTGAAAGCATTCACGTTGAAATATTTTCTAAGTTATATTTCTTAAATTTGAAACAGAACACTCGGCATCTTCTTTCTCAGTTGGAGCCGAGCTCACTCGGCATCCATTTGTGCCGAGCAATTATTGTGTGCCGAGCTCACTCGGGACCTCTTGCCTGTCACTCGGCACCGAGCAAGTGTCGAGCTATCTGGCACTCGGCACCTTCATGTGCTGAGTAAAATTGGCACTCGGCACCTTCATGTGCCGAGCAGTTTTTTCAAGTGCCAGGTATAAATTTTAGGTTTAGGGTTGTGAGTTGTTGAAATATTAATTTGTATTTTTCTCATAGAGTGATGCCCTTGAAACACCAAAACTTGGGCATCATGTCATGCTTATGTATTTTGACATCTTCTATATCATTTTAATAGTTTATTTAATCTCTTCTTTCAAACGGTTTGAAGCAATTATTTTTGACAGCAAATTTCTATGCATGTAGTTTACTACAAATTGTTTTCATTTTGTACACACAAATTACTTATTTATTTTGTCATAGAACTTGTCCAACCAGTAATGTGTAAATTTGAAAGTAGCAATGAGTGAAAAGTGTTTGTGCCGTATAAAAGAGACATTTATCTTAGTAAAATAATGAAATAATGATGTTGGACTGAAATATGGATGAAATATTGGTGAGCTGCTCCGTTCAATGCTAGGATGCAAGTTTTCATGAAAAATAATAATCTAAGCAAGCAAACACCAAACAACATGGATGTATGCTGCTTTAAGAAAAATAAAAACAAAGTAAGAGGACAGGAAATTAAGTTGTAACTATAATTAGCAATTACCCATTTGAATAATTATTAAGAAATAAATCTGAAAGCGACAAGGAGTAAAAGGTTACTGCCATTTAAAAGAGGCTTTAAAAAGTTTAGTGAATGCTTAAAAATAATCATGCTGGTCAGAAATAATTTCAAACTATTATTTTCAATAATAAGATGCATGTAATTTCATTGGAAAAAATCATATTAGTCAGCGATTATAATAACATGGATGGAAGCAAGTTTAAGTTGCACATACGTTTCTTGATGTCTGGTAGTAGGAATCCTTCATGCACTTGCAAAATTGGATGAAATGATGAGTTAAGAATAGCTAGCATGAAAAGGACAAGGCCTGAGCACATTATTTTTAGCTCGACTCAAGAATAATATTGCAATATATAACTCAAGTAAAAGGTCACATCCGATCATAAAAATTGCATGGTTAACAATTATAAATTGTTTTGCCTATGAATGTTTAAATCATGAGTAGAAACTGTTCCATTGGAAAATAAAAAAGACTGAAGTATATGCCTTTACTGCCATAGTTGTTATTGCTAGTGCTAACTGAAAAGAAGGAAATCTTTGATTGAATGTACTTATGTGCAAACAATTTCTATAACATGATAGAAACATTTTTCAGGTCTCCCAAGGAGGGTAAAACCATGTATGATTGTTAAATTGATGTGAGCAGCATCTGAAGAAACATAAAATCAACCTAATTTCGTCAAAATATCCACACCAGTGTTCGTGATTAACAGTGTATGCTCAAATTGTGCAGAAAGACTACCATCAGCGGTCACAAAAGTAAATTTGTCATCCCACAACTCGTACTCGATGCTCCCTAGTGACAACAATGGCTCTGCGAATCCATAACCATGTCTTAAAAAAACAGCTAACATACAAATATCCCATTCATAAGTCGCATGCTCGAGAAAGGAAACTAAAACATACACAATTCAGATGGCATTATTTCAATGGAATTCACACAAAACACCTTTCTAAAAGATATCTTAAACATACACACATCTATAACATCCTTAAATTTCTACTTCATAAGCACATCTGCCTTCAACAGAGGAGGATAGGTAGCAATCTTCTCGACAGAAGTCTTGAATTTTTACTGTAAAGAAATTCATGACAGAATCAAACCAATAGATTCTTAACTCGTATTCAAGGTTTACAGAATTTGTTAGGAATATTACATTATTATGTTCTTGATTATAGTTTGTTCGTTTGTTTAGAGTTATCGTTATAAATATTTGTTTTGTTTTGGTTATATCTGTGAATCTTTGTGATTATCTATACAAAGGAAGTAACTAGTTAGAAGGTTCCCTATAATATAGGATGTGATTATCCTATATACATGTAAGTCGTATTAGACGAGAACTAGATAGAAGCAATATAATTTTGTAAGACAATTTCTTTTCCACTTCTGTGGCTTTTCTATATTTCTTATCATGGTACAAGAGCTATATATGAGTTGTTGATGAATGCCATTGAGACCACTACAATCATGACAAGGCTGTCATAGAGTTCGACCTTTTCTACAACACATCATCCACTTATTTAAGTGGTGCCTCTAGTTATGATGTTTAAGGATGGAATGCAGTTGGTAAATATAGCTTACTCGTATGGGAGATATCTTCCAGACCAGTTTAAGAGAAAGATATAACTATGCTGTGCTATTATTTGATCTCCAGTAGCAATGCACTTTTCTAAAACTGACCTAGAAATTATTGTGATTTTGTGAGCATGAATTGATTTGATCTTCTCATTCTAAAATTGATTTGAATAAGCAATATGTTGCTCATTTCAAACCTCACCATCTATTGTGTTCTTTTTAGGCCATTTGTTCTAAAAAGGTTTCTTATCTTTCTCATGCTAGAAGGGCTAAAGCTGGAATCTGGTTTCAAAGGCTAAACTATCCAGGTTTCTAGCCCTCTTAATGGCTTCCTACAAGGTACTATGGCCAAATGTTTGATCCATCACAGAGTGACTTTGATAATCACCCTATAAACAAAACAATCAATCTATGTTCTGACATTTCCATTACCATAACAAGTAATTTCTAGAAATCCAAAATATATGCTTCAACTGATCCAACCAATTTCAGTTGTGCCAACTTCCCGAATTGTTGTTCCAGAGCCTTCTGTCAAATATGCCATTCAATCTATGAGTGAAATCTGCATAGGAAGTAACGCTATCTTGTCCCATGTTCACTAGCCCATGGTAGCACTCATGAGCTTTTCCATCAAGTGAAGGGTGGCATACTTGATTGCTTCCATCTCTATCATGACCATAAGCTGAAAATAATGTCCTGCACCCCTGCACCAACAGTACACTTACTTGAGCCATCATAACAGAGGATAGGAACAATGCTCACCTTAAAATCTTTCCAATGTCCTTGTTTACTCTCGCCTTTTTGATTATTTCTATATTTTATATTAAAAAAATCTGCCTAAGACATAAGCATAATTTTATCTCCCAAAGATTCATATTCTTTGAGGTAATCTATTAAACTTTCACCATCAACTTACTGTCATGTTTTCTCTCTAGGTGGTACCACCAAAAGTTCAGCATAAGTGGCCAGGGAGTGCTTCTACTAGCTGTCCCAGTGCTGTTCATCCTTTAGCTAGATCACTGCGCATCTACATTGCAAGGGTCGCACCCAGGACCCACACACCCGGTCTGGACACACAAAAAGCAACCGGGTTAGTTCTGGGTATGCAACTGCATACACAGAGCGCACCCACAGGGTACCCATGGGAGGGGCCAATAAAAAGTAGGAAAAACAACATTTGAAAACACATGTTGTTCTTGCTTTTTTACACAAAAAAAAAAAAAAAAAAACATACAACGGCTCTTTATGAGACCATTCAAACCTAAAATGTATTCACTTTGTTCTCTGTTTGCTCGACTCATTCTATCTCCATTTTGGTATTTGGAAGGGCAGCAAGCTTTTTTCCAAGGGGATCATTCATGGAGCGCCAAATAGCTTCCACAAACAAGATTTAGGTGTCTCAGATTTAACCCTATTCTTTTGTCTTTTTTAACAAAAAATTTTTAGATTTTGATTAAGTTTTTCAAATTCTTGATGAACTCTTGCAAGTTGTTTCCAATTTCTTTTTTAGAAAACAAGAAACAAATTTAGCTCTTTGTTATAATGTTTTTTATCTTGTTTTGGCACTTGTATACTTGCATTTATTTCTTTTTCTTAATTTAAAATTATTTAATTTCTTATAATAGTAAAAAATCAGATTGCTAGAATGGCCAAGAGTCAAGTTCAATGTTTATGAAAGGAAACTAAAGAATCAAAATTGATAAAGGAACCCTTTATGGAGGCATACCACAAGGTTTGAATAACTTCCAAGGGGTGGAGACTACATTTGCAAGTGTAATTTGTGTAATGCACAATTTAATAGCTCATATCATTGACCGAAACTGCAGCCTGTGGGCCCTTCTAAACCAAAGATTGTAATGTGTGCAAGCCCAAATGACATGGACTTGTTTAACAAACAGCATCATTCATAAGAGAACAAGAAGTTGCTAGTACAATGGTAGCAAGAGAAAAGCACAGAGCTTATCTTTCTGCAAAGGGAAAAAAAAAAAAAAGAATTTACCAACTGACACAATAATGGTCTCCCAACATCCCTTCTTGCAAATACCGTTTACAAAAGATGAAGTAGAAATTCCCAATTCCCCTTACAAAAGAAGTCCATTGGAAGAGGCATTTACAATTGAATCAAGAGATATTGCTGATTGTAACATTGCATCTTTCATCTATGCCAATAATCTTCTTTATGTTAGAAATAAGGTGTCTCAACCTTGTATAATTCTTATTCTTATTATTTAATTTGTAAGATGTATTTCTTGCAAATAATGTTGATGTGTCAACATCTTGAATTGTGTGTAAGGAGATCATGACTAAAACGGTTATGACAGATTCCTATGACACGTAAGAGCTATGTTAGGAAGATTCAATGACAGGTGAAGACATGTGACAATTAAGATATTTGAGTACTGTACACTTTATCCCAATAGTGGGGTTCGGAGTTCCTATTTCTCAGAGAATGGTAAAACCCTAATAGGGTTTACCTTTGGGAGTAGCCCTAAAGTGAAGTGCATGTTATAAGCATTTTTAGGGTTGCGAAGAGATGTGATGTGATAAAGGTGAATATTGGTACTGCAAGTAGCTACTGGAGTCTTCTGTTATTGATATTGAACTTGCACTGCAAGTGTATAGTAACCTTTTGTTGAAGATAATACATTGTGCAGGTTCTGGAGGGGTGGGGTTGTTTTACCGAAAGGTTTTTCCCCACCGACAAATCCTTGTGTTATGTGTTCCTTTCTCTGTCTATTTTCTGTATGCATGGTTGGCTACAATATTGTTGTTTACATGATATTGAATCTATAAGTGTAGAAGATTTTAATAGGATTTGCATCATACTTTCCTTATGAGATTATTGTAAGAAGTTGTTTCCGCACTTGAGTTTCCTTACAAGTGGTATCAGAGCTTGATCAACTTTTGAACCTAGTTGTTGGGTAGGGTTTTTTGAGCTAATCTCAAGTTGAGTGGGAGTCTTGTGCAAAGCATCTTGAATCTTATTTGCAGATTGAGATGGAAAGTTCATCATATGGAAGAATGGAGGTGGAGAAATTTAATGACATTAATTTCGAGTTGTGGAAACTCAGGATGGAAGACATGTTGGAAGATCGTGACCTATGGGAAGCGACTACAAGCACTACAAGACCAGCAACTATAGCTCAAGCAGATTGGAATATCAAAGATCATAAAGCTAAGGGTCTCATAAGACTTTGTTTAACCGATGCAGTCCTTCTGAATGTTCTAGATGAGAAAACCACATATAGTTTGTGGGAGAGACTTGGGGCCGTGTATCAGGCCAAATCTTTGGTGAACAAGTTGTTCCTGAGGAAGAAGTTGTATTCTCTGCGAATGGAGGAAGGTGGATCCTTAACGGATCATTTAAATGCATTTAATCTGCTGGCTGCATAGTTGACATCAGCTGGTGTCAAGTTAGAGGAGGAGGATCATTGCTACACACTTATGTGTTCTTTACCGGATTCATGGGACCATCTTGTGATGGCTCTCGGAAGCACATTAGTCACCTTCAAAATGGATGATGTGGTTTCTTCGCTGCTATCAGAGGAGATGCAGAGAAAGGCTTCCGTTTCGAAAAAAGAAGCCCTTGCTATTCGTGGGAGATCCACGGAAAGAGGGAAGAAAAATGACAATAAGGGTAGATCCAAATCTCGTGGGAAGTCAAAGACTTCCAATAAGTCCAAGGAAAAATGTTGGAACTGTGATAAGACTGGGCACTTCCGTAAAGACTGTAAAGAGCCTAAGAAGAAGAAGAAAGCCTCAGATTCTAGTTCTGAAAAATCGCAAGAAGATGGCGATGCATTCATCGTAGCTTTGGCAACCCATGCATCTGATGATGTGTGGTTGGTTGACTCGGGTGCATCTTTTCACATGACCTCTCATCGAAACTGGTTCTCAAAATATGAAGAGTTCGATGGTGGAAAGGTGTACTTGGGTGATGATTCTCACCTAAAGATAGTTGGACGCGGAAGGGTCACTATCAAATTTTTTGATGGACGAGTAAAGTGAATCAATGGAGTTATGCACATTCTAGGTTTGGCATGAAACCTATTATCTATAAGTATGTTGAATGATGTAGGTGTGCAAGTTGTTTTTTCTAAAGATGGATGTAAGATGATGAGAGGAGCTATGGTGCTTGCTAAGGGTACTAGGAGAGGTACTTTGTTTTAGCTTGATGCACACATTTCTCAATGTAATAGTTCTTCTGTATCAAAGAAGAGAGTAGCTATCACTTCATCTCCACCATCTAAACAAGTAGTAAAGAAGACTGTGGTTAGTGGTTTTGATGGTAGTGCAACAAGTGTACCTAAGGGTGTAAACACTTTGGAAGGAAAGCTTCTTGTAGAAAAGACAATGTTGTGGCATTTGAGATTTGGTCACATTGGTGAGAAGGGTCTCAGAACCCTGAAAAATAAAAATCTCGTTGAGGGGTTAAATGATTGCAATCTCGAGTTCGACTTCTGTGAACAGTGTGTATATGGTAAACAAAATCGTGTTCAATTTTACTCTAGTTCTCACAAATCTTCTGATGTTTTGGATCTTATTCATTCTGATGTATTTGGTCTTGTAAAAGTTCCTTCAATCTCCAAGTCTGTATTTTTTGTATCTTTCATAGATCATTACAGTAGAAGGACATAGATTTATTTCCTTAAAAGTAAGACACAAGTCTTTAGTCAATTCAAGGAATTTAAAGCCCTTGTAGAGAATCAGACTAGTAAGAAGATTAAGTGTGTGAGAACTGACAATGGTGGTGAGTTTTGCTCAGCAGAGTTTGAACAGTTCTGTAAAGAACAAGGTATCGAGAGGCATAAGACAACTCTGTATACCCCACAACAAAATGGAGTTGCAAAGAGAATGAACAGGACACTGATGGAGAAGGCTAGGAGTATGCTTAGTGGAGTTGGTTTAGAACAAAGGTTTTGGGCCGAAGCTGTGGCCACTACTTGCTATCTAGTTAACAGATCTCCTACATTAGCCCTTGTTGGTAAGACACCCATGGAGCTGTGGTCTGGTAAGAAGCCTTTAGTTAGACATCTTCTTGTTTTTGGTTGTGAAGCTTATGCACATGTTCCAATGGAGAAAAGATCTAAGTTGGAAAACAAAGTTGTTAAATGTATTTTCATCGGGTACAGTGCTGGTGTTAAAGGATACAAGCTTTGGGATCCTGTGACTAGTAAGGTGTTGTATAGTAGAAATGTTATTTTTAGAGAGCTAACATCTTCTCCTATTGTGCTACAACCAAATGAAAAAGAAAAGGAAAAAGATGTTGTTCAGTTGCCTCCTACCCTTGAGAAGACTGAACAGAGAGACCATGTTGGGTCTAATGATGAGGAGAGCTCTTGCAGCTCTGATAGTTCAGAAGAAGAGGAAGAACAACCTCAACCTCAGCCCTTGAGGAGATCCACGAGGGAAAGAAAGCAACTAGAAAGGTTTGGTTATTCTATGTTAGATTCTAGTTGTGCTTTTGCTTCGATTACTAACACTGATGAGCCTAGATCTGTGAAAGAGGCTTTGGGCATGGAAGATGCAGGTTCCTGGATTGAGGCTATGGATGATGAGATGGCTTCTTTAGAAAAAAACAAAACTTGGGACCTTGTACCTTTGCCTAAAGGGAGAAAATCTATTGGCTATAAATGGGTGTTCAAGAAGAAATTCTATGCAGATGGCAGTGTTGAAAGGTACAAAGCTAGATTGGTTGCAAAGGGGTATTCACAGGTAGAGGGAATAGATTATGGTGAAATATTCTCTCCTATTGCAAAGTTGGCATCCATTAGATTTATGTTATCTCTTGCTGCATCATATGATTTAGAGATAGAACAGATGGATGTGAAGACAGCTTTCCTTCATGGTGATTTGGAGGAAGAGATTTATATGTCACAGCCTGAGCACTACATTGTTAAAGGTAAAGAATCCTTAGTTTGCAGATTAAAGAAATCTCTATATGGTTTGAAGCAATCTCCTAGGATGTGGTACCTTAAGTTTGATGCCTTTGTTTTGTCAATTGGATTTATAAGATCGAAATCAGATCATTGTGTTTATTTCAGAATTGAAAATGATCGCCTTCTTATTGTTGCATTATATGTTGATGATCTGTTGCTGTTTGGTAAGGGTAAGGGTATGATTTATGATTTTAAATCTTAGTTGTCAGCACAGTTTGAGATGAAAGATCTTGGGGCAGCTAGGCAAATCTTGGGCATGGAAATCAGTAGAGATAGGTCTAACAAAAGACTTTGGTTGAGTCAGAGTAAGTATGTGAAGTATGTGTTGGACAGGTTCAACATGGTAGATTGTAGACCACTATGTGTTCCTATTCCTATGGGAACAAAGCTATCTGTAGATGATTGTCCAAAATCTCCTAGTGAGGTGGAGGACATGAGTAGAGTACCTTATGCTAGTGTAGTTGGTAGTCTTATGTATGCTATGGTCTGTACTAGACCAAACATTGCCCAAGCAGTGGGAGTCCTAAGTCAATTTATGGCTAATCCTGGACAGATACATTGGGATGCAGTTAAGTTAGTATTCAGATATTTGAGGGGTACATCAGATTACTCCATATGTTATCATGGTAACTCTTCTAGATTTTTGCATTCAGTTTGTATTCATGGGTTTGTGGATTCAGATTGATGGTAACTCTTCTAGATTTCTGCATTCAGTTTGTATTCATGGGTTTGTGGATTCAGATTGGGCAGCTGATATTGACCGCAAGAGATCTACTAGTGCTTATGTGTTCACTATGTTTGATGGTGCCATCAGTTGGATGAGCAAGCGACAACCTGTGGTTTCTTTGTCCACTACAGAAGCTGAGTACATGGCTGCTACTCATGCTTGTAAGGAAGCCATTTGGCTTAAGAGATTGTGTTCTGATGTTGGTGTTGATGCAGAACAAATTACTATTTGGTGTGACAGTCAGAGTGCTATTTGCCTTGCAAAGAATCCAAATTTCCATGCCAAAACGAAGCACATTGATGTGCAGTACCACTTTGTGAGAGATATGGTGAAAGATGGAAAGGTAAATTTGGAGAAGGTAGATACTGTGAAGAATGTTGCAGATGCATTAACGAAACCAGTGGGCACTGAAAAGTTCAGATGGTGTTCGGAGTTCAGATGGTGTTCGAAGTCTATGGGCCTATCGGCCTATAGCGGTTAGTTCCTGTTATGTTCTTGTTGCTCTTACAAGGTGTTCGACAAGTGGGAGAATGTTAGGAATAAGGTTTCTCAACCTTGTATAATTCCTATTCTTATTATCTATTTTGTAAGATGTATTTCTTGCAAATAATGTTGATGTGTCAACATCTTGAATTGTGTGTAAGGAGATCATGACTAAAATGGTTATGACGGATTCCTATGACATGTAAGAGCTATGTTAGGAAGATTCAATGATAGGTGAAGACATGTGGCAACTAAGATATTTTCGTAGAGAATGGTAAAACCCTAATACGGTTTACCTTTGGGAGTAGCCCTAAAGTGAAGCGCATGTTATAAGCATTTTTAGGGTTGCGAAGAGATGTGATGCGATAAAGGTGTATTGTTGGAACTGGAAGTAGCTACTGGAGTCTTTTGTTATTGATATTGAGCTTGCACTGCAAGTGTATTGTAACCTTTTGTTGAAGATAATACATTGTGCAGGTTCTAGAGGGGTGGGGTTGTTTTACCGAAAGATTTTTCCCCACCGGCAAATCCTTGTGTTATGTGTTCCTTTCTCTGTCTATTTTCTATATGCATGGTTGGCTACAATATTTTTGTTTACATGATATTGAATCTGTAAGTGTAGAATATTTTAATAGGATTTTCATCATACTTTCCTTGTGAGATTAGTGTAGGAAGTTGTTTTCGCACCTGAGTTTCCTTACACTTTAAACTTGGTGGGATCACCATATTGGCTAGAATTGGTTTTGGTACTTAATAGTGGTTCTCGTGCTTTCATAAGTCTTGGGAAGAGGCCACAAATAGGAATGTCAAGGATACCAATGGACTAGGGCATGGTAGTTAGCACAATCCACCAAGCTCCAACCCACCTAGTGTAGGAGTGCAATCAACTAGAAGTAACATAAATAGAAGAATGACATCATAGTACTAATCAACTAGAAGTAACATAAACAAAAGAATGACATCAGAACAACTGAAGCTACCAAAATTTAACATCGACGAGAAGGACCCTATAAGACACTTTCATTCATGTGAGACAATCTAGACACCGACCAAACTAACCGACAAGGATGAATGGTTCCAACCATTCCTAGTAACCCCACATAGAGACGTCGTTGATTAGTACTCGGACATGGACGAAGAAAAAACAAGTACTTGGGATAACCTGTGGAAAGAATTTCAGATTGTGTTTTGCTTTCTTTGAGATGATAATGAAAAAGTTGTCAAAATCCAACAAGAGGCTAGCTGAAGAAACTATAGGGGAAGATGCAAATCTAGCTGACCGACAGGTTAAAGAAGAGATGGTTTGTGTAGGGACTGAAGGTTTCTCTCAATAAGAAACTAAAGATAGTAACTCCCTCGTTGTATGCAAACACCTACAACAAAGCCATGAACCTTGAAAGCAAGGATAAAACCTCCAAGAAGAAGAAGAGCAAGTCATCATCAAGGAGTAATGACTCATCAAAGCAACGTAGCAGCGACGAGGAGTTGAATAAGAAGGTACATGCTCTGAAGAAGGATACAAAAAGAATGATGAGGAAGTTTAAAACAATGAAGGAGAGTGCAGGAAAGAAATGTTGAAGGGGAGTTGTGGTGCTCCAATTCTAAAGATAATGACCACACAAAAGGCTCCTATGCAATAAAATCATTCTACAAGATTTTTCAAGTTATGGGCCATTCCACCAAGGAATGTGCATACAACACAAAAAACGATGAGCCAACAAGTCTTCTTCACACAAGAGCAACTGTCCACATCTAAATGCATCATTTGAATGGTTCCAAAATAACCAGTATGGAGGGAGAGGCAACAATAACCCTATGGCCCTCGACTTTCAATTTACTTGGTGCAAACCATCAAGGAATCAAACGTCTCATGACACTAATGGAACAACAAGTTACAATAGGAATGCAACTATTTCTGCTAGACTTTGTTAAGATTCTGCTCAAGAAGATATGATATGATGCAACTCTCAATAAGGGGTGGCTTGTGGTGCTGAGCGGAAATTACAACTAGAAGAAAAACACCCCCTCCATGGAGAGTGGAGGGTAGAAGTTTTTTATCAAGCTCCAAACCCAAATGGTGAACAAAGAGATTGCATCTTCCTTAGACTCTTAGCCTAACAGAGAGAATGGTTGAATAGACAACCAAAGGAACCAAATGGCACCTAATAAGGAAGTTGTCTTAGAACTTGAAATTGTTCAAAGATGAAACGAGCACAGTGAATGGACTCTTCCACTGGCAAATGGAAGACTGAGTTATTTCACAGTTAATATGTTGAAGGTGGAAGAAGAAGAAAAAGCATCAGAGAGATTTGCTTCCATCAAAGTATAGGGAGTACAAGGAGGGGGAGGCTTGCATGAATGGAACCCCAGCTCACAAATTTGGCACTAAGAAACCAATCAAGTATGAAGAACCGTCCTTGTAAATTAACCAATCTTGGAGATGAGGTAAGTCAAAGAAATATAATGGTAGGGGGTGATTGGAATCTCACATTGAAAGTCACGACATTCAAGATCTTTGTGAAATACAAGGATGTATTTGCATGGACTTATACAGACCTCAACGTTGTACTAATAGAGTTGTGTGTAATCACATTATTTTGGTACCTGGAGCTGTACCCATACGAAAATGGCCTTATAGAATGAATAAAAATTACACAAGGTCAAATGAAGAGATTGAGCATATGCTAGAGGTAGGGATCATCTTCAAGGTACAAATAAGTGAAGGTGTCCCCAATTGTGATATCATTGAAAAAGGAGGCCAACCAAATCAGAATGTGTTGAATTCAGGTACCTTAATGATGTCTGTGTAAAGGATCCTTTCCCCGTACCATTTACAAACACCATCTTGGAGGAGATTGCTCGACTTGAAATGTACTTGTTTATGGATGGGTTCTCAAGGGAGAACCAAATATCCATTACACAAGAGGACAAGTTGAAAACAATCTTCATGGTAGAGGACAAAGTGTATGCATATACCAGGATGCTCTTCAATCTATTCAATGCACCTCCAATATTCCAAATAATAATCCTCCAAATTTTTGACAAAAAGTCAGTAGGGAATCTTAGGGCCTTCCTCGATGACTAATCGATCTTCAATAGATAGGACTGTAACCCTCATGAATGTATGGAGTTTCGGTTAAGAGAAAGGTTGGAACTCAACCTAAAGAAGTGCAGGTTTATGGTCCCAAGGGAACTTGTTGGTTTCTATCATTTGCGAGGCTAGGTTAAAGATAGACCCCAACAAGCTCAACATGATCGTTGATGGACCCTCCCATAGATGTGACGAGGGTGAACTCATATCTAGGCAACATTGTCTACTACTGGTGGATTATAAAGAACTTTTCTCAAGTCTCTTAACCTCTGGACAGGTTGATGTGGAAAGGAGAACCCTATGTTATGGGGATATAAAAAGATGCCTAATTTGCAGAACTAAACACAAGACTAGTTGAAGCACCAATTCTGGTGTACCTCAGTTAGGACAAGTTCCATGTGTATGTGGATGCTTCAAATTTTTCAATTGGTGCAACTTTGGCTAAGGTAGGCAACCACGGCTTAGACTACCCCATCCATTTTGCCAACAAGTTGTTCTCAAGGGCAGAAAGGAAATAAGGGATGATAGAGCAGGAGGCACTTGGGATGGTTTATGTTATACAAAAGTTCAAATATTATCTATTGGCAACATTGTTTATGATTTATGTGGACCACCAAGCACTAATATATCTAATGGATAAACTAGACATACAGGCGAGGGTGATCAAATGGTTACTACTGCTACAAGAATTCACTTTTGTGATCATCATGCTACTAGGAAAAGGCCATAGTATTGTAGATCAGCTCTCTCCTTAAGTTCAGAGAGCTACTAGAGGGAGTTAATAATGACTTTCATGATGCCCACTTTTTCCAAATTGTAGTCTTGCTAGAATTGTTATAGACCATTGAAGAGTACTTGTCAACATCATTGTTTTCGAGGCACATGTCACCCGACAAGAAAAGAAAGCTAGTACTTAGAAGCCGAACCTTTCAGTTAATCAATTAATTGTTAAAAAAAATGGGATCCAATCAAGTACTAAGATGTGTCATGGAGAGATATAGAGTGTTCTGAGGGAGGCACATGAGGAGCTAGCAAGAGGACATATGGCACCGGGTACAACATGGAAGGTGCTACATGCAAGGCTGTTGTGGCCTACTCTGTACAACAACACCAAGGAATGGGTCATGAGTTGTGATGCTTGTCAAAGAGTTGAGAAAAAGATGATGAGGGTCATCGTACCACTTGATCCTTCACAAATACAAGAACATTTTAAATGTTGGTGCTTGGAATTTCTTGGAACTCTTAAGGCAAGTATGGCCTGGTGATGTCGGTATATTGTGGTGGCCACAAAATACCTCATAAAGTGGGTGGACGCATGGGCTTTACCGTACAACTCAATATTAAGCATGGAAAAATTCATATATGGATAAATTATTATAAGGTATGACATCCCGATATAGATGACTAGTGACAGAGGCCACTTTGTGAACCATGTCATGCAATTGCTCACAAGTGAATTCAAGATTTTTCACTCCTTGTCAAGCCCATACTACCGCGGTGCCAATGGTCAAGCGAAACCTACAAAGAAGATATTGGTGTCAGTAATATACAAGTAGTGTAGAGTTGAGGAAGAAGACTAGGAATAGAAATTACTGTCTGTACTATGGGCATACTGCAACATATCAAGTGAAGACAAGACAAACACTGTTGAAGTTGATGTACAGGAAAAAAATTATTGCCCCTTTCGAGTTCATGGTTCCCAATTTGAGGATAGCTATTTAAAAAAAATTAGGGGATATAGAAAGCCTTCAGGAAAGATTGCATGACTTAAACAAATTTGATAAGCATCAGATAATGGTGCAGTGGACAACAGAGGTGCAAGGTGTGGTATGAAAAACACCTCAAACGGGTTTGGTTCACACCATGGCAACTAGTATTGAAGAAAAAATGGAGAACTAAGATCAAGCAAAGAAAGTTCAATGTAAAGTGGTTGAGTCCATACCAAGTTTGAGAAGTTGGCGAGAATAGGGCTATGAAATCATGGACACTAGATGGATTGGAATTGATACGGTGTACAAGTCTAAGTTAAAGCCCTATGATGAAAGGCGAAGGCAGCAAGTAGTGCAACCCAAGCCAAGGGATAGTGTTGCAAGACGAGGTAGATTAGTGTAATATCCCCACCACAAAAGAAGATTTATGAAATAGATTAACAATAATAAACCTATTATTAATATAATAAAATGATATACTATTGCATTATAATATATCATATTGCTGATACATAATTGATGCAACAATACAACATAATTCATGATTAATTATTATACATATATTATTAGAATATTATAATGTTTCTTCAATGGTCATTTTAATTAGTCTCTAGTTTATTAGGTAGTTTCTATTTTCGTCTTTAGTTCACAATTGTTTCTTTAGAGACATCGTCTTTGTAAATCTATATAAGAATGTTACATCCCTATTCTTGCTTAAAAATTAAGTATTCTTATAACCATTGAGAACTTCATATGGAGTTAATTTGGTTAAGTTGGTTGATCGTTATAGTTCATGTGAATTGGAAGTGCCAGTTATTCATTACAATTCATGGGATTTGGAATAATGGTTAATCGTTATGATATTATATTAATTGAAAATAGATAGCTACTATGAATACTCGTTATAATAATCTTGATTGATTAAATGATGAAAAATATAATATTACCATGGTAAATTTCTTTTCTAGTAACATGACTAAGAAGGGAAGCCTTGCTAGAAAGGGAAAGGGCCCGAGGGCACCACCTAGCATTGAGCCAACACATATAGGTCCTAAACCACCTTGGTCAAGGGGAAAAACTAGACTAGTCAACAATCGGATACCAAATGATCACCATGAGCTAAATTTGTCTACATATTTAATAAGATCAAATAATTAAATGGAACAAAATTGTTAACTTTATATATTGGTATGAACTTCAAAGAATTTGGCTTGTTCATCTTCCTTGTGTTATTAATGACCTGCTACCACATGTTGGTACCTTGGTGGTCAATATTGTATGTACCTCCAACCTCTTGCAATCAAGATTCTCTTACAAGCATGTTTTCTTTGTTTTTTATTTTACCATTTGTTTGTAGAATTTAGTACTTCAAAATTCTTCAATTTATGTGGCAATTTTTATTTTAAAATTTTGTTAGTTTTCTCTACAATTTCAATAGGCTGTAAGCTCTTTTGTCATTGAATGCAATTTGAGTACATACTCCTTTATCCACTCAGTGATAAATTAACATGTTTGTTGTGAAAACTACAGAAGACTTCATTTATATTCATTCCAATTTGTGTCTTCTATTACATAAGGAATCCCAACAAAAGGAGGGGGCAGCAAACCATTTGGATGTAGCTATTCAGTGTACCAACATGGATGCAACTATTGAAGATCTTGCTAGATTCACTATGGATGATGATGTTGATGACATACTTACACATGGTGCATTAAATGTAGTAACCCCAACTGATTATGACCTCGACAAACACCAATTTTCTTATAATTTAGTTGTTTGGCAATTCCTCAAACACTTTGCAAACAATCATTTTCCTTGGTTTTCCGATTGATAATGATTTCTTAAATTTATATGTTTTCCTGATTTATTTGCCATTTGGGATATAAATGCATTAAGGAAATGCTTGAATAAAATGTTGAAATTAACAATTCAAACTAACCACTAAACTAAAAATTTTATTAATGCTAAAATAGATAAAATATACAACTAATAATAAATGGAAACTGATCGTTCATTTTTTTCACAACACCTTCTCCTCAAAATACATTGGAGGCCTGTGCATGCATAATCCCAACAACAGATCACACCAGGAAATAGTAGTTATGTTGTAGCAAAATATTGAGCATGTGAAGCCCCTCAATAAGCAGTTCGTACATATGAAACTTTCCTCCCAGCCATTAAATGCCTATCATTTCTATCCAGTTGCAGATCACATGTATGAGAACAACCCAAACATTGCTACAGGTAATGTTTGCAGCCTCTCAAAATGCACAACACTTCTCAAATCCAAGTCATGGGGTTGGACATTTTAATCACAACCACCAAACTCCCATTCAAGGTTGCCAATTGTTGTAGAAAAAATGCCAATAGCACAAAACACTTGGAGAATATAATTTCCTCAAACAATGGCGTCCAAATCAGATGACAAATTAACCACAGGAAAGGACTAGTTGCAAGTCAAGCAAGTCGTCCGGGTCGAAATGACCCGTAACCTTGACTTGGCTCTCCTGACTCGTGGGTTAGGATGCTCATGACTCGGCCGTGGCTGGGCAAATCTAGACTTCAAGTAAAATAAAACTTTGCTTGTTTTTCTCCTAATTTTTTTATGTTTCTTTTTCTTATAACCCAAAAAGAGCTTTCATAACACTTTAATGTGAGAATAGAAACAAGAAGAAAAAGAGTGTCATTGTTTTGCAACCAGCTGAAAGAAGAGGAAAAAAACTTGCATTTGTGACATTGGAGAAGTTATAATACTTGCATTTAGATCATGAAGGAATTTATTGGAGCTCTTCTCAACACTTATCAACTCATTTGAAATAGGTAAGAGTTGATTTTTGGAATTTAGATGATTTTTTTTCTCTATGCTTTTGGGTTTTTTGAATGATTTTTTTTTGTTATTGGGCTTTCTTTTATTTTAAATCTTCACAAAATGCAATGCTTAAATATTAGTTTTTGGTTTAAAAGGTCTTATTGCAGAAACCTTGACATTTGAAAACATTTTTTCTCCTTACTCATAATAGCTCCTCCAGCCAAAAAACCCAAGCTTTCTAAAGCCAATAGAAAAGATGGCTGCTGAAAATATACCATAAGACTTTTTGGGTAGAGGTAGAAATCAAACAAAATGCTTATTTTGTAAGACCATTAATAGTGGGGGGATAAATAGAGTGAAATACCATATTATTGGCATATGTGGACATCCTATTGAGCCTTGTAAAGTTGCAACTATTGACGCCAAACATTCTTCTTATGTTGCCTTAGAAAACTATGAACAAAAAAAAGAATTAAGATAGAAATAATTACCAGAGTTAGCTCAAATGGTTCCACTTCTTGTCCACCCTCATCTTGAAGTGCATTTGTATCTAATTTTACAACCCTAGGTTCAGTAGGTTGTGTAGGAGAAGGTTCTTCCCTTCCTCCTTATCGTCCCAAAGCTTTCGCTAGTGCTTTTGCTTCTACATCTATTCCTGCTAGTGGCATTGCCACTGATAGTAGTATTGGCATTACCTTTCATCCTAGAGTCGAAAAATCTAGTTTGGACATTTTTTTTGTACCGCATTCCACTCCTTGTGCACAACCCTCACTTGAGAGCTTGGATTGGAATAAGGAGATTGATGAAGCTAGAGGAAGAGCAATTTGCAAATTTTGGTTTTATGCAATATTCCATTTATTGCAGCCAGGTGGTTCATTTAAATTTGATTGTTTTAAATTTTTCATTAAATTTTTTAACTTCAACTTTGAAAATAAAATTTTTTAATTTTAACTTCATGTTCAAATATGCTAATTTAACTATTTTTATAAATGTGACAAGTTCCTTATTGGCAGGACACCTTTTAGATAGGGCAAATTAGACATTTGGATGATTCATTTGCATCATGAAGCCACCTTTTATAATCAACTTGGCTTTACCAACACGCTTTTCACTTGAGAGGCTTCAACTTTTAAATATAATAACTCCTTGCACTTTTTATGTTTGATACTTGACTTAGGTTTATAACTAATTAAATAAATGTCACATTACAATGATGCCACAACTCTCAACTTAAATGAAATTATAGAGTTAAATTATAAAATAATAATTTGGCCACTAAATCATAATAATCCCCAAAATACTCATCCTTTATGTATGTCTTTTGAAACAGGAGTCACATCTATTATTTCCCCATGTGGCCAAATGCACTTTCTTAAAATAGAAAGGGTTCCTCTCAATCATCACTCAACTTTCCATAAATAGCAAGGCATGATTGAGGTGGTTTCCATCTATGGTGCGGGGCATAAAGCCCCCATTGAAGATGAGTTGAGTGGCCCTCTCTTACTAGAAACGGTTGAGGAAATGAAACTTGAGTTGGAGAGCCATAGAAATATTTAGAGCCAAAGGGGTTGCACCATTATGACAAATGGATGGACAGATGGGAGGAATAGGACTCCTAAATTTTCTTGTTTCTAGCAGAGGTAATTCATCATCCTCTACTTCTCAAAGTCTAAAATTTAATGTATTAAATTATTAATTGATTATTGAATAACTAAAATATTACTTTATTGATTTATCAATGATGATTTTTTTATTTTAATTTGACATTGAGGATCCACCATGTTTTTGAATTCTATAGATGCTTCCTCACATGTCAAAAAGTAGACATACTTATGTTTGGCTATTGAGGATGTCAGAAGGGATGATGTTTTGGCAGATAATGCAACTAATTTTGTTGTTGTAGGTAAAATTTAAGTTTCTAAATTTTTTATTTTAATTTATTAAATATTAAAAGTTTCTTAACACATCTAATTTTTTACTAATTAATTTAAAATTGCCACAAGAACACTTTTGATGGAGAGACACCCAAGAATCTTTTGGACTCCATGTTCAGCCCATTGGCTCGACCTCATGTTAAAGGATATTGGCAGGATTGAATGAGTGAAATCATCTATTGATAAGGACAAAAATATTTGCAAATTCATCTACAATCATGTCATGATCCTCAGCACTTTGAGCTTATAACATGAAGGGAAAGGAGTTGTCTCGTTCTGATATCACAAGATATGCCTCTAATTTTATCACACTAAAATCCTTCCTGAATTCAAGGCTACCTTTTAGGTGCATTTTTATTGGTCTACAATGGACTTCCTTGTCCTTTGTTACCACCCCTGCAAGAATAGATGCAACTAAATGCATTTATGATGAAGAAGATTTTTGGAACCCTCATAAGGAGCTTGTGGAGGTAATTTAAATTTTAAAAAATTTAAATTTATAAATTAATTTATGGCATGCATAATTTTGTTTTATTTTCATTGTGCAACTTTGCAAAGTTTCATAATTGAATGAACATATCATTATTCGTGGAACTCAATTGTTTTTTAACTGGTTTGTACGTAACTAAGCCCCTTGTAGCCCTCCTACAAGTTGCTGATGAGGAAAAACCCGGTATGGGCTACACATATGAAGGAATGGATAGTGCCAAGGATGCCATTAGAGACAAATATGTAGAAAATAAATTTTAAAATACACCAATAGCTGTTGAAATATTAGAATAATTATTCAGGCCCTTTAATTTTATAGCGTCCCTTCTTTACGGAGCAATGGCCAATATTCTAACATTGTCATGAAATATATTGCATCTTTACTATAGCCGAGAAATTTTTTTGAAGATATAATGATAAAACTATAGTTGGCCCCAAATAAGTTTATGCTATGTAATGCTGAGGTATTGGATTTTAGTGTTTGCAAATTGAACTAAATTAATACCGAACCTGAATTTCAAAATACTACGAGTTGACATTTGGAAAAGCACATAAAAATCAAAGTGTAAATCTAGTGAGGTGAAAAGATAATTATAGTGCACAAAAGACAAATTGTGCTCAAAATTTACAATCATAGATTTGGTCTTAACAATCACATTTGTATTAATATAATATTGATTTATAAT
This sequence comes from Cupressus sempervirens, assembly GCA_028749045.1. Classification (NCBI taxonomy): domain Eukaryota; kingdom Viridiplantae; phylum Streptophyta; class Pinopsida; order Cupressales; family Cupressaceae; genus Cupressus; species Cupressus sempervirens. Next base: position 632,041,936 of record CM053783.1, on the reverse strand, counting down.
GAGATGAATAGGTATACATCTCATGTCCCATGGGTCAATTGTACTCAAAGGAGTAATATACATTTATCTAAATTTAATATCTCAAGTATTGGGTTCGGTTTTTGTCCTATGAATTATCATGTTGTTTATCAAGCTTAATTCAATATGTAATCAGTTTAAAACTTTGATACAATATTGACTAACAATAAAAAATTATATTAGGTATTCTTTGAGTAAGAGTGTGGTCAGCTATAGAAAGAAAGATTCTCACCCTATCCTACATGAAGGCCTCATCCTTCTTTTACCCAAAACTAAGCTTGAAAGTGGGTTGGAGAGTTAAAATAAGAAGAAGAAAAAAGTGGAGAGTGAAGATTGTGGGATGCAAAAAGGGAAATGAGGAAGAAATGAGGAGTAAGCCACATCCATGGACACGAGGATGGGATGGAAATAGGGGAAGATATCTGAAGACACCAAAAGAGGAGAACAAGGAAAAACTAACCCAAGATGATGATCAGGGCAAGAATATTGATAGGAAGGCCTCCCCTGGCATGAACATAGTGGTGGAGTTCTGAAGGGGACTGTGTAGAGAAAAATGTGAAGGAGATGGAATATTTTGTGTCCACTCGAAGCCAAGGTGCTGGAAATACCATTGATAGGGTAAATGAGAAAGTGAAGGCCTTGATTTCTTATGCCAAATAAGTTTATAACAAAATTATTTCGATTAAAAAGGTGGTGGGAAAATTAGAGAAATAGTTGTAGAAAGAGGTTGAGGCCAGAAAAAGGTTAGAAGATGGCATCCGATGACAAATGCAGGATTTGAAGAAATTAATTGGGGACATTGACACTAAAATCAACATCATCATTTGGTAAGTATCAAGTAGTAGGGAGTATGGTGGAATTTGAAGGAAAATTAAACCCAATGGTACAATAGATAGTTTTCAAAGTGGCGTATGATTTGATAGGAGAAATTGTAGAAGAAGAATATTTTGGCAAATTTAAGGATTGCATTGCCCCTTTATACTGCAACATTGATCTTTCATGCCCACCAAAATTTAGTCTTCAAACTGTTTGCTTTACACCAGAAGATAATATTTATGAAGAACCATTAGAAGAGACTTAGGAGGAGTACATGTCTCAAAATAGCATGAATGGTGAAGATGCTTCTCTATTAGAATCTAAGGATAGTTTTGATTTTTCTAAGATTTTGTCAATTTCAAAAACCCCTACAAAAAAATTGATAGTAGCTGGAAAAAAGTCCCCTACCCAAAGGAAGAAAATCAAAAAGCACATAAACTAAAGAGGAGATTGAAGCTGGTACCCAATCCACCATAGTAGAGAAATTTGCAAATCTGAGATGTTCTATGAGAAGAACCAAGCATTCTTCTTGACTGCAATGAAGCTGATATAGTGGAATGTAAGAGGCACTAATGCCTCTGACAAAAGGCTTAGGGTCAAACAACAACTTGACTCTTCGCAAGTTGACATTCTACTATTACAAGAAACAAAACTATCAAATAAGAATTATCACAAGACAGTTCAAGGATGGCCTAAATGGCATTCAACACATGGCCAAAGCTTTGGTGCTTCAGGGGGGCTTGCAACTCTTTGGAATCCGAAGATAGTTATTGGACAGTTAGTCTCTCAAGGACCGAATTGGCAACTCCTTTCCTTTCAGCACTACAATCTTTCTTTCATGCTCTTTAACATATATGGTCCATCTTCCACTGTTAGGAAAGCAAGATTATGGCAACAACTATCAGATATGTTTCAGAGATTTCAAGATCAAAACATTATTTTAGGTGGGGATTTCAATGCAATAACATCTTTACATGAGAAGAAAGGAGGTATTTTCCTGCCATCTAGAACAATGGAAGACTTTGTGACTTTCATCAATGTCTATGATTTATTTGATGTTATTTTGTCTAAAGGCACCTTCACATGGAACAATAAAAGAGATGGCTTTTGTCAAATTGCAGAGCGGTTAGACAGATTCCTTGTTTCCCCTAGTTGGAAATTGCAAAACTATGCCCTTTCTTCTGATATTCTTCCTTATTTAGCATCTAACCATTTTCCTATTGTCTTAAATCTTTCCAAAGAGTCTGATTATAAATCCTTTAAAAAATCCACATTCAAATTTGAACCTATGTGGTTCAGACACCCACATTTTCTTCCCATGCTATGTCAATGGTGGGTGAGTTCTCCAAACTATGAAGGCGCTAAAATGTATCATTTTTATCGCAAAATGCAGTTTGTGAAGGGTAGGATCAAACATTGGAATAAAAATATTTTCAAAAATATTTTTCACCAAAAAAATTGTGTGGGCAAACAGTTGCATGCGATTAATCAACATGTGATTGTCAATGGTTTGGATTCAGACACATTTTTAAAACAAAAGAATCTTCAAGCTGAATGGGAACAGTTGTGCAAGAGGGAAGAGGAATTTTGGAGGCAGAGATCCAAAGAACTTTGGCTTCAGGAAGGTGATAAAAATATGAAATTCTTCCATATGTCAGTTAAGCAAAGAAGGGCTGTAAACACTATTTCCGAGATTGAAGAAGTTTCTTCAGGTAGATTACTTAAAGAATCTCAAGAAATCAAGGCCGAAGAGGAGACTTTTTTTTCAGAATTTTTTAACTCCACATACTAATCCCTATTCATCTCATATTTTTGATCATGAACTACTTGATGCTATCCCAACATTAGTTTCTAGAGAAGACAACATACAATTAATGGCCCCATTCACTATGATGGAATTACAAAATGTTGTCTTTTCCTTGCCTCTAGATAAAGCCCCTGGCCCTGATGGATTTACAACACTTCTTTTCCAAAAATGTTGGGATGTGATTGGATTTGATCTTCTAGCAGTAGTGGAAGAGTCTTGTAAAAATGGAGCCATGTTAAAGAATTTTAATACCACAAATATTGCCTTGATCCCCAAGTCCAAAATGCCTAAAACTTTTTCAGATTTCAGACCCATTTCATTATGCAACACAGTTTATAAAATAATCACAAAGGCAATTTACATAAGATTACAAAATATCTTAACCAAAATTATATCTCCAGAGCAGGGAGGTTTTGTGACAGGTAAAGAAGTAATGGAAGGGGCCATTATTGCACATGAGACTCTACACACAATCCACTCCGAACAATCTTCTACTATGATGATCAAGCTCGACATGACAAAAGCATATGATTAGGTGTAATGGCCCTTTTTGTTTAAAGTTCTCTAGAAGTTTGGTTTCAACACAAAATGGTGTAAATGGATCAAATCATGTATCTCTAGTGCATTCTTTTCAGTCATTATAAATGGTGAGTCAGTTGTTTTTTTCAAATCCATCCAAGGTGTACAACAAGGTGACCCGTTATCTCTAGCACTATTTATCATTATGGCTGAGACATTCAGTAGAATTATTAAAGCTAAACAAGTTCAGCAAAGATGGGTTGGTAATTAGATCGAAGGTACTCCTTTTGCAATCACTCACTCATTTTTTGTTGATGATACATTGCTATTTGGGAAAGCCAATGTTCAGGAAGCTAAGGTAATTAAAAGAACTTTAGACTTATATCTTGAAGTCTTGGGACAAAGGGTAAATGTTCAAAAGTCAAAAGTATATATTTTCTTTACCAATCCAACGATCTCGAGAAAATTGATCAATATTCTTGGTTTCTCTCAAGAACAACTACCATCATTATATCTCGGTATCCCTTTATTTGCTAGTAATGATAAAGCTATTTTTTGGAAAACAATTGTAAACAAGATCAAGAGTAAGATCTCTCATTGGAAATATTGATGGCTTTCTCTATCTGGGAAAATTATGCTAGTCAAATCTATCTTAGCTTCTATTCCAAACTACTCTATGTCTGTTCTAAAAGCCCCAGCTGGTATTATTAGATAGATTGAAAAAATTATAAGGAATTTTATTTGGAACAGAAATATGTTTGATGAGAAGAAAGTCCCTTTGATCTCATTAAAGGAAATGATTTATGACAAAGACAACAGTGGTATTGGTTTACATGACATGAGCAAGAGAAACATCGCTTTTGGTGCCAAGCTCATTTGGAGGATGCTAAGGAATCTTGAAAGTAAATGGTGTAAGATTATGCAAGGAAAATATCTAGACTCTATGGATTCTAATAGAATTATAATTGTTGCTGATCCCCCAAATGGTTCAGCCATGTGGAACTTTCTGATATCTTCAAGGGATATCATTACAAACTTTGTCTCTTGGGAGGTGCATAATGGTGAATCAGTGAAATTTTGGGAGGATTCCTAGCATGGTTTTCCTCCATTATCTTATGATAATGATTTGAGAGATGTTATTCACAAAATCAAAGACAATTGGGGTGAATTTTTGATAGACTATGTCCCAGCTGTTGAAAGATTCTCTGGTAAAGTCTTTTGGAAAGATCCCTTTATTTTACCAATTTCTTATAGTCAAACAACATTTGTTCAAAGTCGTGACAGCAAGAAAGATATTCTTGAATAGTGAAAATGATGTCTTGATTTGGGCCCCTTCTCCAAACGACGAATACTCCATTAAAGATGGATACCGAGCTTTGAAACTAGTGGAGCAGCATGAAACAAAACAATGGGCATTTTCTTTCTATTGGAATAATATAGTTTTGCCCAAGGCAGGTTGCTTTGCTTGGCTTGCACTTCGAAAAAGAATTTTAACCAGCGATAGGCTCCAAAAACTTAACATATGGCAGCCTTTTCAATATGTCTTATGTAGTGAAGATGTGGAAAATGTAGACGATTTATTTATTCAATGTTCTTTTGCCCAACAATTTTGGAATTTTCTCATGCAAAAACTTAACCTTTCGATGCCCCTACCATACACATTGTGGGAATTGTTTCAATCTTGGCCAATCCTCTTCTCTAAATCCTTCTTTGCTTGCATTTGGAAATGTTCTCCTGCACTTGTCATTTGTGCAATTCGGTGGGAACGTAACAAATGAATATTTAGAAATGTTACCAATTCCTTAGATTTGGTCCTTAAGGGTTTAGAAAAGTCAATTTTGGAAGTGGTCAATGCTCACATCAAAGATAAGATCAGCAACTATAGCTTCACCCAATGGGATAACTCCATCCTTAAAAGATGTAACCACATTTCTATCCCTCCATTTATGGCCTCCTCTTCTCCAAACAACCATGTTGATAGATCTCAAATCAAGTGGCTACCTCCGACCAATGGCTGTTTTAAAATGAACTTTGATGGATCTTCAAGAGGCAATCCCGAAAAAGCTGGTTGTGGCATGTGTTTACAAAACCATTTGGGTGAAGTTCTTGCATTCAAATGTCTCTCTTTACCCTCAAGCACGAACAATATAGAGAGGCACTTGGATTACTTTATGGTTTGGTTTTGGCCAAGAACTTGGAATTAAAAGTGATTCATATTGAAGGTGATTCCACTCTCATCATTAATGCTTGCATCAAGAGACAAATCATTAACTGGAGAATCAAATATATCATGTCTAAAATCTGGTATTTGATCGACTCATTTGATTCTTGCCTCATTTCACATACTTACAGAGAAGGAAATTCGGCTGCCGATCTTTTAGCAAAATGGGGTTCCGATGGCATTGATCTTGATTCCACAAGACTAAGTATCCATGTGAAAGATTTTCCAGATTTAGCACACATTATTGATGCAGATAAAGAGCTTTATGCTGCTGTCTAGGAATCTTTCTTGTCAATGTAAATGTAATTGATATTGATCTGCTCTTTTGTATCGGCTATGAATTGGGATTTTCTTTCCGGATTTTTTCCCTAATAAGCCCTTGAATCCAGTATATTTCTATTTATATATATTTATATGGTACCTTTGCCACCTTTGCTTTAAAAAAAAAATAAAAAAATAAAAAAATCCAAGGGTTGTTGGTAAAGGTAAAATAGACACAAAAGGCTTCAAGCTCAAGGTGGACTTTACTGGCAAGGACAAAGGGCAACAAGAGGAAGAAGAACAAGGGGCAAACTAAACAAGGACAAAGCTATTGTTGCCACCAAGAACACAAAGGATCAGAGGTTGAGATCCAGGTGGCCAAACTTCTAAAGGAGTTGGCTTAACTCTGTTTCTCTTTTATTTTTTGTGTTTTGTGTTTCTAGTCTCATCTGTTGATTTTTTGGTTTTGAATCTTGGGTCTTTAAATATTAAAGGTTATAAAGTTTTATCCTATTTCCAGCTTAGTTTTAATTTTGAACTCAAACAGAATTTATCACTGTTCAAATCAGAAGTTTTTCATTTGTGATATGTCATTGTTAGATAATTTATGATCTTATTCTTCATGTTTAAAATCTGCCTTGCCCAAATATCTTAGTGTCCATTTTACAAAATAGTCATACCAGTATGGTACCCTAAGTATCCAAGTACCCGCTAGCTGTACAACCTTAATATTATTAATTTTAAAACCATTTTATTTCAATTATAAAACTAAATACAGTTATTTTCTGCAAAAATAAATTACTATACTCGATATCCCAACAAGCTCCCCATTTTAGATCAAATTATATCCACTTGCTAGATTAGCCCTCATCATCCAACCTTGTTTAACGTATGCGAAAAAGAGCTTTCAAACTTTATAATAAAAACACGAGCTTTTGTTGACAGAGAAAAAAGCTTACAGGTCAAATCAAACGCAGGTTAGGGTAGGACCATGGAAAGTGAACAAGATTGTCTTTAACAATTGTGAGCAATCTACAATTATATGATTATGGATTGTATGAATAAGTGTCAAATCTGTTGAGTCAATTGAAAGCCGTAAAGCTCAACTAGGCCCAAATATACCAGACATTTATGAGGTGCAGAATTATTCAAGAGAGATTGAAGTGCATGAACAGAGTTGGGTACTTTGTTCATTTGGTAATTCATCGGTTGTTCTTTATCATATCACTGTATTTAGGTGGTTCATTTAAATTTTCCATTATGTTAAGGGGGTTCATTTGAAATTATAATATTTTTTTATTTTAATAAAGTTCACTTATAATTATGATTTTTGATGACTAGTTAAAAAATAAGTAGAAATGCAATATCATCATTCAACCATCTTTAAATAATTTGAAACATTCTACAATTAAAACAATATATTAATGAATAATGATGATGATGTGAATGTATTAACAACAATTCTTAATTTTACCTTTGTCTTACTTTTAACAGTCATTTATATGTAAAAATAATTTCACAATTCTAGATATATTTAAAATATCTTTGCTAATATAATATGGACTGTAGTTAATAGACATCATTGAGTGACTTAATTGGTGACTATGAAAGATTGATTTGTTCTGACCTAAAATCATTGAGTATGATATTTAAAAAAAATGAAAAATGTCACTATAAAAGATTGATTTGTTCTGACCTGAAAAATCATTGAGTATGATATTTAAAAAAAAATTAAAATTAAAATTTATAGAACAATATAATGTATAGTTCTAAAAAAATAAAGAGAATCTTATCACTTTCTTTTAAAATAAAAGAACATTGTGACGTGTAGATTCATTAACAAATTGTAGAATCTTATCATTTGAACTTTGTTAAGTGCAGATTTAAAGTAAGGAGCATTTTAAAAGGACTTAAAATTATTTTACAATGATAGGATAGTAGGAATAATTAAAGGGACAATGGCAAAACTAATACAAATAGAAAATAAAGAACAAACTCAATAAGACAACCAATTTTCACTGTGAAGTATATGATTGATAAATGACATTTGTGATATATTTTTTTAAATCAAAATTGATGTGCAAATATTTTTGTATAAATAATAATTTTACAAAATATTTTGCACATAGAAAAACACACAAAATATCAAATTACAATGAATAAAATGAAAGTAAGATTATAAAATATAAAAGACAATACAATTGAACTGATCCAAATATAATATATTGATATTATTTTGATTCTAAATTATTAAATAACAAATTGTTATACAAGATTTTTAATCTTTAAAAAAGAATTAAAAAATAATAATTTAAAACTATCTTTAATTATCAAATAACATTCACTTTTATTCGGATTGTACTGACAATGCTGATCTGATGCTGATGTGGTAAGTTTGTTGTGGGTGTCCGTGAAGACTGATTTATAAAAGAACAGTACCTTTATTTTAGCACATTATTTTATACAAACATACACTTCTATTCTTTTTATACTTTTATACATTCTTATTTCAATTATTAAAACCAAATACTTATTTTATTCTCTACTCAATGCTCCAACTATCTCAATTGATCAAATCACGCGTATTTGAGATCAAATCATTTCTACTTGTTGGATTAGACTTAATGTTTTTTAAAACCCTATGTTGATTTATGGGAAAAAGAGTTTATTCTCCCGGTCAAACTTTATCATAAACAAGGTTTAAATAACTGTAAGCATTGCAGAATAATATGATATGATGTGAATTGTAAGAAAGAAGTATCAGATCTGTTGAATCAATTGGTAGTCGTATAGGTCAAGTAGGTCCAAATAACCCAGACAATATGAGATTCAGATTCATTCATTAGAAACTGTAGTACATGTACAGAGTAGGGTACATTGTACATCTAATTAGTAATTTGCTGCTCTTTTTCATGTTGGTTTTTCCTTTTTTAAGGAGTTTAGAGAGCAAGTTTTAATATGTTTAGACGGTGTATCATATGCTATTTTTTTTTATAATAAAATTTGTTTATTATTATGATTTCAGATAAGTTACATAAAATAATTTTTTGAAATAAAATGAAATCTTTTATAACTTAAATAAATAAAAAATAATATAATGATATAAATGTATTAATAATTTGCTTTCAAATTTCATTTAGCAGTCATTTATACATTAAATTGATTGGCATACTAAAATATCTTTACTAATATGTTAAGTATTGCAAATTCTCAATTCATAACAATAAAATTGTAATGACAAAACAAGATTTTATCTTATACATTGTCACTATTAAAGTTTATTCTGATATAGAATAATTAAATGTTTCATTTTATGAAAATAAAAGATTTTTTGGTAATAACTTTATATTATATTTTAATAAAGTAGCTTTCTTAAAAATAAAAGAGTTTTGGAAAGAATTAGATTTGTTCAAGAAAGATTGATGTGCATAATCTTATCACTTTCTTTAAACATAATAAAACTTTGTGAGATGCAGATTCCTTCAAGAGATTGAAGTGCATAATATTATCACTTTGGCTGAAGCTAATAGAACTATGTTGAGTACATATTCATTCAATATAGACTAAAATGATTTGTGGATTATGTAATGTATTGTTTGTCATGATGTAAATTTTATTTTGAACAAGTTGAAAGGACACTTTTTAAGTTTTGATCATTATATAATAAGACAGGTTTATAGTTATGTCAAAAATGGAGCAGGAAAGGTGATGGTAGCTTAATTGGATTCCCTACAAGAGCCAACCAAGCCAAGGTTGCAGAGGTTATGAAATTGACATAGTCAGGCAAGCTCTGATATTGACATCTCACACATGCCACCTTGATCGGAGTTATATGCATTATGGTATTTGCAGTTCCTTTTGGTCTTATAATTAATTCTAGTTTTTAGCGAAGTAAGCGTCTGCTTCCTCTTGTCCTACAAACCTCTCCAGAATAATTCACTGTAAATGGAGTCAACTCTTCGATTTTTACAAAGCAAGAGTTTGAGACAAATAACATTCTTTGCAGAGGTTATTTAAGAGATGAAAGAAAGTTAGGTTATATTCATGATTTTTAGTGAATCATTGGAATTTCTTGGGAGATTGTCCATTTCAGTATTATCTTTAATTTGAGGGTGTTTAATTATGGCATTTCTTCCATAGTTAAATCTATTATACTAGCAACTTCATTTAGAAAACATTCACTAAGTGTTGTGTCTTATAAATCATTGATTAGAAATCCCTTTAATTTCTTCAATTGGTAAGTACGAGATCTTTTCCACATTAAGTCAAATTGTGATATTGCAAGTAGGATTCAACTATGTAGTTTTTGAGTCAAACTCATTGACCCATGTTTTTTGAGTTGTGGTTCACACAAACTCATCTCTCATGAGAATGAATGGGACACTTAACAGTCATTGGACCTAGATGATGCTTACATAGGTAAAGCACTGGAACCTGGAGGTCACCCATCCCAATTTTACCTCCAGCTTGAGCATGCTTTAACTTTAAAAGTTTTATCTATAGTTAAACCCACTCTACTTGCAACCCCATTTGTAAAAAATTCACAAAGTGTTCTGCCTTATGAATCATTCATTAGAAAGCCCCTTATGTTTTTTCTTTTGATAAGTGAGATATATTTTCTACATTAAGAAAAAATGTGATATTACTATCAGGATTCAACCAATGTTGTTTTTTAGTCAAATTCATTGATCTGTGTTTGATGAGTAGTGATTCACAGAAGTCCATCTCTCACAAGAATGAATAGAACACTCAACATTCATTGGATCTAGGCAATGCTCATAGAGGTGAAGTATTGAGACTTTTTGAGAGGTCATTCATCCCAATACTACTCCAGCTTGAGCACACTTCACTGTGGAATTTCATACATGGTTAAACATACTCTACTTGCGACCCCATTAACAAAATCTTCAGCAAGTGTTCTACCTTATGAATCATTCATTAGAAAGCTCATTTGAATTGATGAGTGGAAGATATTTTCTACATTAAGTCAAAGTTTGATATTATTATGAGGATTCCTGTATAATTGTTGAGCCAAATTCATTGATATATGTTTGATGAATAGTGATTCACAAAAATCCATCTTTTCTAGTCATTATACAGATTTCTTACACAACTTTAATAATGAAAATTTAACTTTTTATAATAAAAGAAAAATACTTTTAGATTTTGATTTGTTTAAATAATTCATCTAAAATTACATTGAAATTCATCTATATTATGATTTCAAATAAATCATATGAACAATCAAAGCATACAATATGTAGTTTAAGCCAAAATATCATCTTCCTTTCCAGAAGCTACCTCACTATTTTGAGGACCATCTTCAGAAGTGCTGCCACTGTTGTTAGTATAAGACAAGACACAAAGCACATAGCAGAAGAAGTTCCCAACACTGATAATACACAATAACCAATAGAACCAATTCAAATGGTCCTCATTGAGGTCATTGTGGGAAAGCCATCCTCCAAAGGAATGGGAGTGGGCATTATTTTTCCTGGTGGCCCAGTTGGTGAAGGAGACCAATAGAGAGCTCATGAAGTACCCCAATGAAACAGAAAAAGAATTGAGTGCTACTGACATGGATCTCATCTGTGGGGGGGACTGACTGTAGAAGAACTCAACTAAACCAACCCTGGTTAAGAACTCTGCCAAAGCGGACAAGAAAAACTGAGGTAGAAGGTAAGTTATGGGCATCTTGGTTACCCTGGTTCTGCGGTTGGTTTCCACAATGGCAGCCACTGCCATGGAAGCAGCGGAGAGGATTAAACCAAAGCCTGTTCTGTGTAGAGTTGGAATTCCTGCTGGATGTCCAGTGAAGTGCCTGGCAAAGGGGATGATGTAGAGATCATAGAAGGGTACCAAGAATATCAGTACCACAAGTGGGATTGCCCCAAGAGAAGCAGGAGGCACTTTGAAGTCTTTTGTAAGGTTTGTTTGCATTGTGCTTCCCTGCTGGACTGAGAATGTTTGCAGCTGTGCAATTGCACAGTTCATCACTATGGTGCTACCAAAGATTGGCAGGATTCTTAAAAAGGCTCTGCTTTCTTCAACTTGGTCTATGCTGCAGCTGTGCCATGGATTAGAATCACCGTTGATGGTGAATGCTGCTTTATTCAGAAATCTGTATAACAGTATAAAAATATATATCAATTAGATTGTTTTACCAATGATATTTCTGAATATTACTTTGTTCAGAAATCTGTCATAACAGAAATGAGTCTATTATACTAAACAATACATCCATTAGATCGTTTTGGCAATTAAAAAACGATGTTTCTAATGTTGAGAAGCATTTTTTAAAAAGTGGGATATAATGATATGTGTAGATTCTCAAATCATATTAATAAAGTTGTAATGACAAAGTAGGATTTTATTTATATATTGCCACTGTCAAGGATTGTTTAGTTCTGATCTGGGACAATTTTATGCCATGTTTTAAGAAAGCAAGAAAGAATCTTTATGACCTTCTTTAAAAATAACAGACCTTTAGAACTGATTGTTGTTAACCGTTGCATTTTTTTTTGAATGAGTTGGATATATATTTATTCTTACCTGAGCTTGCTTGATTGTTGTTGTGGGAATCCTGTCCTCTTTTCTTCTTCTGTTAATTGACTCTTTCGATTCCGGAAGGCCGCTGCCAACACCTGAAAATGATATTAAAAGGAAACTTCGGATTTATACATCACGCAAAAATACACAAAAATATATGGATCTAATCTGACTGTTTGGTGACATTGCACAGAATCTAAAGGCCCATCTTCACAGAGATGTTCTTAGCATTGGTCAACTGTTATTGAGAGTTGCATGGCTCAAAACCAAGTCAACCTTTGAATATCTAATTCAGTGATCAGATTATGTCACTTGATATTTGGAGATTCATGTTCAATTTAGCTAGTTCATTTCCTTCAACCTAGATATCTATTGATATCTATTTTTTATATGTTATATATAGGGATGGATGGATTGAATGACATGATATGTACTGTTACATTCAATATATAACATTCATATGCATATATTAACAAAATAAATTAATTAGTATTTTGGAGGGTTGATTTCTTAGATTAACTTCTAGATATCCATTGCTTTTACACAGCACTCAGATATATACTAGATATTCATTTCTTTTACACAGCACTCAGATATATACTAGATATCCATTGTATAGAGACACGCGTCTATGAGAGTCGATCTCTGAAGGTAACACTATATAACTGAATTTAAATGAAGATAGTTGATTTGAAACTTGAAAGTTCACTAATACCTTTGACTTTATAATACAACAACCAATCTAGACATGCGAATGCTACTTACTCAATCATAATACAACCTACTCTTCAATTTCTTTTATCTCTTTAACTTGTCTTAGTTCAAGGAATCTCGGTATTTTTATTTTTAAAACTTTTCAATAAGTATATATTACATGAATTGTGAACTACTTTCATCATGAAAACAAACTATCAAATTTATTCTCTTCGATTAACAACTAAAACAAAAAAAACCAGCCTGCAAATTGGCAATTAACTTGTAAGCAAAAAGACATTTTCTCAAAAATATTTGCTGTCAACTGATGTGGGCCGTCTCAAAGATCTCACATAAAAACATAAACTCGCTTATTCCTACATAAACCTAACGAACCCACCTGAAGAATTCGTGTAAGTGGGCTGCCATTGGGAATCTTGTTTCTGTAAAGAGTGCTCCCTGAGATGAGAGCAAGGAAGGATATGACCATGGCAGAAGCAGAAATCCCGAAACCCCAAAAGCGGCCCACATTGTCTTGTACCCACACCAACAAAGTTAGTGCAACAACAGAACCCAAACATATGCCAAAATATGCCCAATTGAAGAAATTAAACAACATCTTCTTCTGCTGTGGAATTCTCTGATCGAACTGATCTGCTCCGTGAGCCAGAAAGTTAGACTTGATGAATCCACTTCCAAGGGCAATTAGATAAAGAGACAAAAACATAACACCCTTCTGTACACCATCTGCTTCCTTGCATTTGTTCGTGATTGAGTCCATTGAACATCTCGGTGGTTTCAAGGAAGGGAAATATGCCTGTGCTGTCAACAAGAAGTACCCCTGAAAACTCATCCATAGACAAAGTTTATAGTTAAGTTGTAATGTGATCTGATGGCTGAATGAAACAATTCATTGCAACTTTTCTAGAATCAACCTGCCTGGTATGAACTTTAATTTACCCAATATTTTGGGTCTCTGAACATCAGAAAACTTAAATTCTACCAGACAGCTGATCAGGGAAACTCTAAAGTGAACTACAAACTACCAAGAATAAGTGAAATCAGGGAAAATAGATGAGTACCATCATTTCCACAAAGGAGAAGATGGACATGGTTTTGAAACGAGAGAGAAAGGAGTCAGAGAGTAAACCCCCTGGTAGTGACAACAGGTTGGCAGTGCCCACAAAGTTGGTGACTGCATTTGCTGACTCTGAAACTGAGAAATGCATATCACTGTAGAGATATCTTATCAGATTGTTCTGCACTGCTATCAAGGCCATGGCATCGAACCCTTGTGCCACTGAAAAAAAACACATTTCAGGTTGATAAATTATACAATGTTAAAATATATAATTATCATACATCTATTATGAATCAACATGATCACGGAGCATTAAATGTTTACCTTAAATTTTGATTGAAAAATATATAGTAAAATGTAAACGTTGTTATTTATGTATTATAAATTAAGTCACATCTTTATGATTATGGATTATTGAGTGTGATAGATACAGAGTTGAAATCAGAAGCTATTATGCATCTGTCATGATTCCACACTCTCCTCTTTTAGATCATTGATTACTGAATATGATTCAGATACCTAAAGCTATCATGCATCTACTATGAGTGCAAGATTCATTTCTGCACTTTCATCTTCTTCATCATAGATCATTGTGTGTGATTCAAACATAATTTAAATATATGCATAATTTAAACCAAAAACTATAGCGCATCTATTAGAAAACAGCACTTTCTTTTTAATTATAGACTATTAAGTGTCATTCAAAACATCAATTGAAATATACAAAAGGTTAAAGACAAAAACTAACATATATCTATTAATAAGCAACACTCTTCTTTTTCATCATAACAGTGCGATTCCAAAATTCAATTGAAATATATACACAGTTAAAACCTAAAGCATCATACAATTATAATGAATGAATAATACAAAGAAAGGAAACAGCAACCTTAAAAACTTTCTTCTTTGCAATTATTGATCACTAAACATGATTCAAAATGTTAATTGAAAAACACACAATTGAAACTAACTACTAACATGTATGTATGGACCTTAATACTTTCTTTGTTTATCAGCTGAACATTGAATGTGATTCAAAAAGTTAACTGAGAAAACCCAATTAAAAGCAAAAGCTATTATAAATCTAAATCAAATTTACCAAGAATGAAAGCAGCGGCCTTAACACCACCCAATTTTTCGGAAATGCATGGCTTTCCCTTCCAGTCCACAAAATCGAGCTTACCAGCATGCCCAGAAACCTCTTCTTTTGTGAAAACCATGTTGTTTCCCTCATGCCATCCATTTTCTTCCTCTGCCATTGACTCCAATGACCAAGTTTTCTTCCTGCCAAAGCTTTCTTAGATTGCAATAAATACTGTGAAAATGGACAATCTTCTCTTGTGGATGACAATCTGATTTCCAGTTCAGCGATTTAAGTGATTCTTGAAATCAAGGGTGCACTCCACGCCAGCCCCATGATTGATTTTTGAAGAATTTTTCATATTTTAATAATCCACTTTTAGTGGGCCACTTATTGTAATGCATGCTGAAAAATTCTCTATCTTCCTAATTCCATTTATTGTACTTTAGCAAGTGGTATAGTGTAAAGGCACGAGCTTGAATTGTTAAGAATTGTACTGAAGTTTGTTCAAACCATATTCTTTAAATATTCTTTTTCCTTTACATTTTCTACATAAAGTTGCATCTGTCATTTCATTTTCCCCACTTCACCATCTACCAGTAAACTTCTTTCTACTTTTGTCTTCTCTAATTTTTTAAATTTGTAATTCAAACATAAAAAGAAAAACCGATATTTTAGAGACTAAGAACACCCGGTGCATATTAAATGCAAAAAAAAAAATTCTCACTAACATCGATACTCCTTTATTCTAAAAGGATGCATGTCTGTGTCCTTTAACAACAAAGAAGATTCCTGACACTTCATGGCTGTGGCATCTTTTCGTAAAGAT
Source organism: Cupressus sempervirens (assembly GCA_028749045.1). Classification (NCBI taxonomy): domain Eukaryota; kingdom Viridiplantae; phylum Streptophyta; class Pinopsida; order Cupressales; family Cupressaceae; genus Cupressus; species Cupressus sempervirens. Next base: position 632,026,061 of record CM053783.1, on the reverse strand, counting down.
AATTCTGCAACATGGTGGAGATATTTTAGGGTTTAAGTACGGGTTTATGGGTGTGAACAAGGAGAAAGTTTGTACACCTCACATACGAAGGTAATTTAATTATAAATTGATTAGTTAACAATTTTTTTGAATTAGCTTTGGATTGTAATTTGTTGAAGAATTACGGGCTTGGAATACAAAACCTAAGGATAATAAAGATGGATTTATTTTATTTTAAATTAAAATTCAATTATGAAATGAAGTTGGTAAAGTTCTTCTAAACATGCATATAGGAATGTTATGAAATAAATATACCCACTCTAATTTGTTGGATTAAATAGATGTAAGCATTTAAAGGAACGTTAATGAAATATATGCACTTTTTTAATTATTTGGATTAAAGAGTTGTAATAAATTGGAGGAGAGGAAATGAATATATAGCTATTGTAAGACATTTGAATTTATAGAAGATAATACTATATGGTAAGTATATAAGGACAAACAATATGTGATAGTGAAGAGATTTGTACCACTAATAGATCCTTCTATGAAAGGAAAATATATATCATTCTGAGATTGTAAAGTGAGATACTCTACTTCTATTAACATTCTATGTATTTGACGAACTATAATATTGTCAATTTCTATGATATATTAAGTAAATCACATAATTGCCATGTCCTATCTTTGATATATTATATGTTCCATATGATGTTGATTAATGCATAATAAAACATTTCAATTGCATTAAATTTTGCAAGAAAAGGGAAGAGTGGGAAAAGGAATAAGTAAATAGAGGGAAGGAGATAACATGATAGACACATTTTCTTCTCTTTCTTGTTGTGGTAACAAAATCCATGAGGAATTACTGTCTATTTAAAAATGGGTAAAAATGCAAAAGAGAAAAATAATATTTCATTTAGAAATATATTTTTTGAGAAGTCAAGAGAAGGAGGTGGGGTGGCAGGGCATTAGGAAGAGAGATGGTAGATAAGGGGAGGAAGGGAGGGACAGAGAGAGGAGGGAAGATAAAATAAGAGAATGGGGAGAGAGGAGAATAGGATAAAGGGAGGGAGGGAGGAAGGGAGGGAGGGAGATAAGGAGGGAGGGAGGGAAGGAGAGGGGAGATATAGAGGGTGGGAGAGGGAGGGGAGATATAGAGGGGGGCGGGGGGGGGGGGGGGGGGGGGGGGGGGGGGGTGGGGAGAGAGAGAGAGAGAGAGAGAGTTCATTTATTTGTGTGTGTGTGTGTGTGTGTGTGTGTGTGTGTGTGCGTGTGTGTGTGTGTATAAAGCTATAGATTTGCATATATTATATACATAAATTTATACATATCTATAGTATATTCTCAATTTAGAAGCATATATTTTTATATCTTCCAACCCATATGGGTTATAAAGAATTTATAAACGTATTTTTTTCTTTTCAAAACTCAAGTGAGTTATGAAGAATTTGAAATCTACTTTTTTTTCAAAACCCAAATGGGTTATTTCACACATCAAAAGTCTATGAGTTTAGGTTTAGTGAGAGGTTTGGAAAATGATTTCAAGGCTTGCATACCCATTTTCTAGTGCAAGTAAATTGTGCATGATCCTACCATTTCTCTCAGTTTTTAGAAATTGATCATTAGTTGGATGCACTTATGTGTTTTATTCATGTATGAGTCATTTTACAATAAGTTGTAATCATATGGTATGTTTTTGCATCACTTGTGCATTGTTCTCTCATTGGTCAATTAGAGTTAACATTGGTCAACAAGTAATCAAAGTTGCATTTTGGGTGTGTGATGTAATAAGGTTGATATTGGCATGTTTTGAAGCCAATTAGATATGTTTGTATGGGTCATATGTTAGTTGGAAAGTAAGCTGTCAATAAAGATGAAACTTTTGCATTTTTGCATAAGATGAAGAGTCTTTTGGATTTGTAGGCATGTTGATGCATGTGGGGAGTTCTTAAGGCATTTCCAAAATTGCTACTACTACAAAAGTTAATGAAAATTGGCAAGTTTTTGGTGAGAAATTTCTTGATTGTGATTACCAGTAAGTAGCAATTCCTTTGAGATTTCTAATTTTCTCCAAATAAGTATATCTACAAATGCACTAAGGATGAGGTACATGTTATTACTTTCATTTGGTGCACTTTTATAGATTTTGATAGTTGAATTGGTGGGTCTAAATATTTTTTTTTTGTAGTAGCGTGTTTTGGCCTAAACCCAGGATTTTCAATTTAAATGGCATATTCCTCTTAATCTCACTAGTGAAATATTTTATCTTGTTCAAAATGAGGGGTATGCATGTGTATCATAGAATTTCCTTGTTATTTTGCTTGCCACTCACCACACCTTTGCAACATGCAATGATGTTATGGTTAGGCTTATGTATCTAACTAACCAGGAAAGAATAACAACACATAGCAGTAAGGGTTAATGAAGTGTTTTAAGATATTGAAAGGTGGAAGATAGATAATTAGGGTTTCCTTGAAGTGTTGGTAAAGTTACTTTGATCTGGTTGTCATTAGAACATTGAATTTTGTGAAGCCTTAGTTGAGTTGGCTTAAAACCCTCATTAATTGAGAAAATTGGGGCTTTTGGCATTAGAAGTAACTTGAGAATTTAAAATTTTGGAATTTTATAGAGTTTCCAAATGGGTATCTACATATCTATTCCTTTTGGAAGGTTTTTTGGAGATAATTGAAGTAATTTTCCAAAAATCGTGATTAGAGGCTTAATTCTACTAGGTCTATTTTTTAATACAAACTTATAATGTTGGGAATGGTTGGAAAAATGTTAAAAGAGATGAATAATGCCTCTTTAATACCTCTTGGATGCCTTGTAATCATAGTTTTGAAAATATTCTAAGGGGTTCTTATGATAGTTTAAGAAAGGTAAGTCTAGTCAAATTGGAGTTAGGTGGGTTGTGGATATGGGAGTATGAACAAGGGGTTGGAGATGGATTGTGAAATTGAACATCACCTATTACCTTGCTCCCTGCCCCATATTGTGGAGTAGATTTTCCTTGCACCTCACCTAGACTACTTTGGACTTTACCTAGTCCTAGTTCAACCTTACTTGCATCAAATTGGTATCAGAGTCATACCGGGTCATTTGTGATTAGTTTGTCAAATTGGAAGGACAATATGCCTCCTAAAGGGTTAAGTAGTTTGAGAAGGTGGCTGAATAGATGGAGAAAAGTATGGGGAAAAAATGGGAAGAGAAGTGGAAAAAGATGATAGCCAAGATGAAGGCCAAAGAAAACAATTCAAAGAGTGAAGAAGAAGAGGAATAAGAAGATAAAGAAGAGGGTGGAGAGGATCAAGAAGAGGTAGAAGAGAAGGATCAAGGACCTATTGATCCAAGGGATAAGGTTGAAGATGAGGCTAGACAACAAAAAACAAGCTTTTCTTCATGCAATAAAGGATTCAACAAGAGAGAACTTCAAGGTTGAAATACATCCTTTTAGTGGTGAAATGGATGGCGAAGTGTTGACTAATTGGATAGAAGCAATGGACACCTATTTTGATTTGAATGCTATGGAAAAAGACAAGAAGGTAAAATATGCAAGGACCAAGATCAAGAGATCTGTCATCATTCAATGGAATTATACATAGAATGAAAGAGAGAGGAATGGTAAGAAACCGTGATTCATCTATGAGAAAGTTCATGCCAATAGATTTTGAAGTGTAGATGATTAGAAATTTTTGTAATAATAGGAAGAGAGATGAAGATGTTTCCACCTATACTAAGGAGTTACATAAGTTTAGTGTTAGGGTACACCATAGTGAAGACCAAAAGGAGCTAGTAGCCAGGAATGTGAATGGCGCGAAACACAATATTTAAGATGAAATTAGTTTACTACTACTTAAGATAGCAGATGCGTCTTTTCAACTAGCCATCAAGGTTGAGGAGAAGCTCAAAAGAAAGGGTGATCATAGCAATAGAGGCAAAGGATGTAGGAACATTAGTAGGGTTAGTGGTAACTTTGGCTAAGGATAGAGCAATAGAAATGAAGAGAATCAAAGTAGTGAGTTTAGGGGTAAGCATAGTAGTAGAGGTTGACATAATTATATTTATTCATATAGTTTATATATTATAAAAAATATGTATCTCAAACATGATTAGTTAAATTGGTTTGGTCTTATGGGACCTTTTTTTGTGGAGGCTAGTTCTATATTACATTTTTTTCACCAAGATTTCTGTGACCCACATTACAAAACAAAATCTAAATGTATTAAATTAACATGATTATTAATTTTTTACTAGATTTTAACTTCTACCCAATATTTGCAAGTAATTTGTTAGTTGATATATTAATATAACTATACTATTTTAAGAAGAATATACTTTAGTCAATTCATTAATTACTAATAACCATTGTGACATCTTGCAATTCAATTAACACAAAAAAAAAAAAATATAAATCAATCCAAATGTGTACAATATTTACAAATTAATAAAATTCAATCTAAAGTTAAGTTGTTATCGGTTAATTGAATGAATATAAATACTCACAATAACATTTTAAAATTATTAAATCAAGCTATTATTATCAGCTCTATGAATAAAAGCAATTAATTGCAATTATTATAGTACTCTTAATGTTCCTTAAACATTACTTAAATAATTTCTAATCTATCAAAATTAAAATTTTGTTGAAGAAAACAAGACAATAATTATATTTTTAAATAAACTTAAAATTTTAAGTGAAAGTACACCCACTATGTGGCATGACACTTGTTTAAGAATGATTTCTACTAGTGATGAGGTTTGATCTATACCATCAAATTTCTATGCACTGTTAAATTTTAAAATAAGTAAAACCTAATAAAGAATTAAAATTTTGAATCTATGAAATCAACCCCAATTGGAATTGTGGGTTGATAAATAGTTGTGATCATTAAAAAAGATTTTAAAAAATTGCACCAAATACTACAATATAAAATATCTCCTACTTCAAATAAGTTGTATAACATCATAACAACAACACAACACAATCAATGACCAAAATTCATAGACTAGATCAAAAGAAGTTCATTTTTCACTGTTCTAAGAAGATAAATAGATTATTGAAATCATAAATACTTTTAAATTATTTATCAAATTAAAATATTGTGAAATTTTCTTTTTAATTGAATAAAGCAAAACAACAATTAAATGATTGTCAAAATAAATTTAAGAAAATAGTTCAAGAGGTCAAACAACACTGATCATATAGAATAAAAAAATACTACTACATAAGCCATGACTATTACAAAAGCCATCAAATCTAATTCTAACCATTGCTGAAGCAATATATAAATATAAAATACAAAGTTACAGCTGAGATATCAAAAGTATCTAATAGTATAACAATTAAAAAGAGAATAATATCAGTAAAACTATTTTAAAAATTAAAAATCATAACAGTGAAATTGAAACAGCTGAAACTATCTGAATAATTGCCAGTCTTCAATTATTCTTAAATCTTTCTTACAATTAAAATACAAAAAAACTATTTTAATTTCAATCTTAATCACTAAAGTAAAACCTTCATTCTCTTACCACATCATTCTATCAATGAAATTTTTTGCCATTGGCTACAACACGCATGATATTTACACAGTCAAAAATTACTGTGTGAAACAAAAACAATGTTCATTATCATTACAAAATGGCCCAGAAATCTTAGTATACAAGCCCAGAAATCTAACTTTACAAGCCTGCGGAAAAGATTCTCATCACTGCAGTAATGTTATGTTTGAATGTTTGTTGTGATGGAAGATCTGCGACAATTTTCGTATCCACTGTCACAGCCATGCCATGCGTGAAAAAGAATCTGATAAGACGTTTCTATAGTGATATAATGATATATATGTAATATCTCCGCTTCTCTCAAGCGAGTGGTTGTGTGTCCTTCCTCATGCGAGAGCTTTTCTTTCAAAATCATTCTCATCTTGATTGCAATCTACTGTTTATCTAGTCTGTATAGGTCTATTGTGAGATTCTTTATTAAAATCTGTAAGAATATAGAATATTTATAATAGATTATAATAACTCACTTAGCATACATTTAAATCATAAATCTCTTTAGAATTTTTAAGGTCTATTGTGAGATTCTTTATTAAAATCTGTAAGAATATAGAATATTTATAATAGATTATAATAACTCACTTAGCATACATTTAAATCATAAATCTCTTTAGAATTTTTAATCTGGTGTGACACATTTTCTAGTATCATATTGGATGGAACAAGTCTTAAGAACCCTATTCTTAGTGACCGTCACCCTTAAATAAATAAGGAAAGAAAATAATTACACTTACAAAAATAGGTCAACTTTGACTATTTAAATTTTTTAGTCTAGTGGGTGCTGTCTACAGCTCATGGAACTCATAGACCTCTTGCCTAATCAAAAAAACTCTCACACACTAAAATATTAAAGTTTACATGGACTTTATGATGAAGAATTTATATGAGACATCTAGGTCAGGTGTTTCACTTTCATAACCTGAATAAGGCATGCATATGTTATGCTTTGTACATATTTAAAGGTTAATACAAGTTCTATTGCTAAATATAAATGATTAAACAATGTATACAATAAAAAATGGGTTTCTTTGCTCTATTACTTACTCCAAAATCTTATATAAATTATTTCCACTCTTCAAATTTCTATTGTCTATATATAATTTTTTTCTTCAGAATTCTTACACCTTTAGTTTTCTTATCCTTTCAAACTTTGGCCTTACTTCCTTAAATATTGTGGTCAAGTTCATTTTATTCTTTATGAGTCTCAAACATAAGGAAAGTTCTAAAAATTTGATCTCAAACTTATAGGAATAAGTAAGAGTACTTAAGAGGTGTTGAACATTTCAGTGTATCATATTTTGATAATAAGATAAACTTTCTAATATCTATCTACTAGCTCATAGAACCTCTAAGTAATTTGCCTTTGAAACAAGGTTTCTTGTAAATAAAAATATTCAGAAATAAATTTTTTGAAATGTTTACTTATTAAATAAAATATTTGTAAATTATTTATCTTTTTATTTTAATTTTTTAATTAAAACACATTTGCAAATATTTCTTCTTCATTCTATGATATATACACTTTCCCTTCAAAAGGTTGCATAATTCATAATCCCATTACAAATATGTATGGATGATAGTATGAATTTTTAAAAGAAAAAAATATTCTAGTGTAAGCTTCAATGATAGTTCCTCAATTCACTAGTACTTAAATACAATACCATTCATGAATTCTTGAGTTCTCATTCATTGTGATCATTGTACTTACCATTTAGACCTATTAGCTTCCAATTTGTATAATTCATAATCCATTGTACTTTCCCTTCAAAACGTTGCATAATTCATAATCCCATTACAAATATGTATGAACAATAGTACAAATTTTTAGAAGCAAAAAGTATTCTAGTAGAAACTTCAATGATAGTTCTTCAATTCACTAATACTTATACAGTACTATTTGTGAACTCTTGAGTTCTCATTAATGCTTGTTCATTGTACTTCCCATTTAGACCTATTAGCTTCCAATTTTTATGCTCTAATTGTTAACAATCAAGTATGCACGCCAAAGGAATATTTTGTTTAATATGTAAAATTTAGTCTATAGTTTCTCCTAGTTGGATCTTATGGATCCACCACTTTTAGGAAGTGGATTCCCCATTAAGGTCATTTTGGAAAACTCATTTGAAATTAAGGGATTAGTAAATACTTTTTCTTCTAGCATTTTCTATTAATAATTATGTAGCTTTCCTCTTCTTGAGACATATGTCATATTGCTTCTCTTGTGTACATTAATAGATCTTATGTAGCCTAGACCATTGCAAGTAGTGTAATCCTAGGGTATTACTTGTTGTATAAATATGAGTTTCAATCTCATTTTTTATGGTGTTTGGTTTGTTTCCATTGAAATTAGGTATAGACAATTTTTTTTAATGAGCTCACATCTTAGGGAGGCTTTTTAATTTTTGAACTATTGATGTATTTTTTGGTATTCACATTACTTGAGTAGAAGTAAATTGACTAGATTATAAGTTTTCATGCTACATTATTTTGTTGGCATAGTTGAATGAAATGCATACATTACCAAATCCCTTATATAAACCATCTATACTAACTTTAAGAAAACCCTATGTCTAGATATAGATGGAAGGTTGAATGTTAAGAGGAGAAAATTGAATTGGTTATTTTTTCATGTATCACCTCCTTTTCTTATTTATTTTACTAAACCATGTTGTCCTTCATTAAAATTGTCTTCCAATAAGTAAAATAAGACTAAATAGGTGAAAGTAGAACCTTGCCCACTTTCACATTTGTAACAGTCATCTAAGAGGATTATCAAAAAGTCAACTTACTTTTCTTAATCTCTTGAGGGTAAGTTTCATATATTAGATCTATGAAAACAACAGAAAGTTGCAAGAAAGCATCAATAATTTAAGAATCTATTATATCTAGCAAGTAGCATGATTAGAACACACCTTCATCTACCTTGTTCCCATAGAATCTCTAAATCTACCTTGTTCCCATAGACTCTCTCAATCTGATAGGACCCAATTCAATCCTCCATTTAAATTTAAAAATATTTTACTCATAACAAATTGAAATTTTGCCTCTCATTGTTAGTGTTGCTTCTCTATTGGTTTCTCTCTTCTGAGTCCCAAAGGTGTTGCTACTTGGTCGAATGATGCAAATTAGGAGTATTTGACTATATTGCACACTTCTGACTCTCTCTCTAATTATTCCTCTCAGGAATCACAAGCTGATGATGAAAATAAAACCCTTCCTACAAATCTCAATGATGTCCCTTTTGCTGACCAGGGAACTTGCTCTAGCCTATGGACCATTCATCTCCTTCTGCTCCATCTCTGCTACATGGTCTTGTTGACACTTCTGAGCTTTGTAGCACTCTAGCCATTGTGTTGTCAACTGTGTTAGGGGAGTTTCTTTCCTTGGGGATCCTATTAGTCAAACAAATTAGGAAGAACCTTTCTTCAAATTCTTTCTCACCTTCCTTTCTAAGATGAACTTTTTCCTAGCCTTTGTACTAGGCGTTATCTCTTTTGTTTCTTGGTATGTTGTTAACATGTTCGTGTTAGTTTCTTTTTTAAATCTTTTGACTTTGTCTATATAAACTAACACCTTTAGTTTTCCTACTTTTATTTATTCAAAACAAATTTAGATTTTCAAAATAAAATATTTACCAATCAAAGATTCAATAAAAACTGTATTATACTGACTTTCTATATTTTTATTATCATAAATCTATAAATCTTAACCAATTTAAAATTAGAAACAAACTTTATTGTATCAACTTTCTATATTTTTATTATTGTAAATTTATGAAACTTGTTTTTTCCTACATTAGGCATATTTCTGGTATTCTAAGTGAAAAAAACCTGAATGTGAATCAGCACAGCGAGACTCGCGATTGAGAATCAACAAAAGCATTTCAAAATACATCATCACCATGAAATCCAGAGAATGTACAGAGAATGAAAAATAATTATTGTAGTTGAAGCACGCTGAGTTGGAATGTTGCAGGCTGACTCAAGATTCCGAACCGACAGTAGTATATATTTTTTCTTCAACTATTGCTGGATTGTTCTCTACATTGTGGTTCGGATAAATGCTTGTCTCTTTCTTCAAATTATTAATATCTATTGGATTGTTCTGCGTAAAAAATTCTTTAAGTGTATTAATAGGTTGGTTGTTTTTTTTGAAGTGAAATGAGCAATTCAATATATTTGTTGTTGGCTTGTATTATTTTTATGTTTGTTATATTATCATTTAATTTCAATTTGGTGTTATAGTTGATTGTAAATATGTTAAATTCAACACAAATTAATTTTCTAAGTAAGATAATAATATTGAATAATTTGTTTAACAAAATATAAAATAAATTAGCTAATTTTATTTAGATTTATACAATTTTTTAGTTGAAATTATTAAATTTCTAACTCACGGTTAAAATTCAAAAGAGAAACATGAACATATAAATGTTCTTGTTTAAGAATACATGGCTAGATTTCACAAATTGAAAAGGGAAAATCTGATATTGAGAACTTGGATATCATCAATTTTTTATGCACTATTAAATTTTAAAATAAATAAAGCTAGCTTATATATACCTATATATATTACATCATTCTCGAGGTACTTATTTTTATTTAATCCAAAGGTTATTTTAATCACAATTAGAATTTATGAAAATAAAAATAGGTGCCTCAAGAATGGCATTATATATATATATATATATATATATAAGTGCAATAGGAAAAGTATTTTTTAGTTTTTCAATAAGGTTAGTATTGATTTATTTATTTATTTTTAAATATAGTTGTATAAACTTACTATAAAATTATTCTTCGACATTTTATTTTTTGATTCTATATGTAGTGTTTATTTGCATCACTTTAATTCAGTTATATTTTAAGGATATTGTTACATAAAATGTTATATTCAATAGTAGAGTTTTGGTTAGGGTTAGGTTTAGAAATAGAGTTAGGGTTAGCATTAAGATTTAAATTAGGGTTAGGGTTAGGGTTAGGGTTTTAATTTGAGTTAGGGTTAGGGTTACAATTAGAGATGGAGTTAGGGTCAGGATTAGAGTTACAATTATAGTTAGGGTGAGGGTTAGGGTGAGGGTTAGGGCTAGGGCTAGGGCTATTTTTAGGATTATGACTACTGTTAGGGTTAGAGTTATGGTTAGGTTAAGAATTAGAGTTAGTTAGTGTTAGGGTTAGGGTAAGGACAAGGGTAAGAATTAGGGTTCAAGTTATCAATATAGTCAAGGTTAGGGTTGTATATGTGAAAATGCGGCCTATGCTAACACACACACTTCAACATGGTCCTTATTTGCAGATTCATCCCGAAATGAACATTGGATTGTTCATCCGAAAATCAACCAGCAAGGCAACCTGTTGCCTTCTATCTAAAGGAATTTTGCTTGTTAGATATCCTCAGATTTGAGGTGTTAACCAACCAGACCCTCTACAAACGAAAGATTTAAAAGAAAATGTGACTAATCTATATGAGAATGCAGATTAATCTAGAATGGAGTATGCATGTTTAATCTAAGAGCATGTAAAAGAAGATTATCCTAAAATGTATGCATATTATGCTAAATGAGATTAAACTAGAAAATGAATATCTTATGAAAGTAATGAGCTCAAATGAATGCATAATCTAGCAGCAATTGGATGCAAATTCTCATTCTACCTCTTCTCTTTTTAAAAAAAAATGAGGAATTGAGAGCTTCTTAAATAGAATCCAAGAATTCATCAATGGTCAAAGATCAATTTGGATTGACGGTTGAGACTAGAAATGAGATTCAGTTAGAATGAAAAGTTTCCTTATGAAAAGGAAGTTAACTATTTTCTTTTGAGTAGAATAAGGAGTTAACTGATTTAATTCCTTTTATGATTTTAGTCAACTGAGAGTTTCCATTTTTGAACTGAAGAGAGAATATTGGAGAAGATATTTGATTTAAGGAAATTAAATATGACCTCATAATTGAGTATTCTAAATTGAATAATTAAATTCAACAATTAGAATGTGGATATTTAATTAGATCAAATATATTTAATTCCTTTGTACATTAGCTAAAGAAGTAATTTAATTTAATTAAAGTATAAATACTTATAATTAAATTAAATTTAATCAATAGGTTTAATGTAGCTAATTTGAGTCAATACTTGAGAATTAAATAAAGAGTGTGATTAATGCAAATTAGGATTTTCTGCATTTGACAATTAAGTCAAGTAGCAAAAATCAAAATAAGAATTGCCTAGTGAAATAGGACCTTAGAATTGATTTAGATAGACCAGAATTGGTATCATGGCAATGAGCTAATTTTGGGGTATTACATTTTCCCCCTCTTTGAATGAATGTGCGAGCAACACGTTCAATTGAAATAAAATCAAAAAGTATGATGCGCAGATCAAGAAATGGGATTGGTTTTAAAATTGATTCTACAGAGACCAATTAATAAGCTTTTAAGGACCATCTCCAAGATGGAGCTTAATCCTAAGGAATCCAAGTAGAATTCTTAGATACCTAAAATTGATAAGCATTTAAAAGACTATCTCCAGAATGGAGTGTAATCTTTAAGGATCCAAACAGAACATCTAGATACCTAAAATTAATAAGCATTTAAAAGGTTTCTTCAGAACGAAGTTTGACCTTTAAGGATCTAGATAGAACACCTAGAGACCTGAGATTGAAAGCATTTAGAAGATTATCTCCAAAATGGAGCTTAACCTTCAAGGATCTAGATAGAACACCTGGATACCCAAGATTGAAAATATTTAGAAGATTATCTCCAGAACAAAGATTAACCTTCAAGGATCCAGATAGAACACCTAGATACCTGAGATTAATAGCATTTAGAAGATTATCTCCAGAATGGAGCTTAACCTTCAAGGATCTAGATAGAACACCTAGATACCTAAGATTGAAAGCATTTAGAAGATTATCTCTAGAACGAAGCTTAACCTTCAAGGATCCAGATAGAACACCTAGATACCTGAGATTGATAAAAGATAACAAGGTCCAATCATGAGTCATAGAATCATCCCCAAAACAAGGCTTGATCCTCAAGAGTTAAGGTTTAGACTATCCCAATACCTATCCATCGAACTCTGAGAAGAGCTATTATAAGGTTGATCAATTTGATGAAAAGATAAGATAGATGGAAAACATGCTAGATAAGAGGGAGCAAGATGCCCCAAGTGATGAGATGCCCCAAGTGACAAGGACATAAGATAGGAACAAGATGCCCCAAGAGATGAAGATTCAAATTGATTTGAAATGCAAGTTCAATGATGTAATCATCCTGCCCCCTCGGGAGAGAAATCAAAAGATGACACACCAGAAGTATGATGTAAGGAGAATGATGAAAGATACAGAATAAATCCATGGTTTAGCAGAATATAGAAGAGATCAGAATGATCAGGAGAAAATATGAAGAGATCAGAACAATCTTAAGAAATATGAAGAGATCAGAACGATTTGAAGAAATTTGGAAGTTGATCCGAAGTGATTTCGAGGTCCAAAAGACCAAGTTTGAGTTGAAAAGATTCCAAGAATCACAAAGTATCAGAAAAATTTGGATTGCAAAAAAAAATTTTAAATGCATTTTGAGCCACTTCAGTGTGTCAGATTTCAAATTCGATCCCGAAAAATGGGTTCAGAGCAACCAAAGTAGCCAAGAGGGTGATTAATCAATCATTTGTATAGTTCATGAAAGAACATGATTCTTTGAAGAGATCAGCTATCCCTTATCAGAGAAGGTGAAATTTGTTTTGCAATTGAATCGCATGCTTATGCAAGTGAAGTATGCAATGCAAGACTATGTTAAATGCAACCCTAGGTCTAGTTACCAAGCCTCAACAATTTATCATCACTAGATATAGAACAAAGCTCGTATGTTATACAATTCCCACTGACATTGCAATCATGAGAATATGAATAGAACACACGTTATAGGTTTTTCTTGAGATTAAATGTAAGCATTTGAGGCACAAGAAGCCAAAATGACTAGAACAATTTTCCCTTTTAATATAACAAGTTAACATAAGCATCAAAGCATAAATGCTAGGATGACCAGAATGTTGCTTGCATGATAGACACACCAAACACACGAGAGATCTATCTTATGCTATGTATTCAGTATTTATTCTTTCCGCAATGACCCTTGCATTCGTAACCTGAGACAGAAGTGTGCTAGATATACTCACAGTGACCTGTACGTTCACTTAGCAGGATGAGTATTAGTATTTACTATAGCATGAAGAGTTCACTCCAAAAAACAAGGAGAAGAACCAATTTTATTGACATATTCATACAAAAGGAGTCGAGGTACACCCAACCATCCAATATGAGATGGAGGCTCTTATAGTGGACACCCCTTTTATAGAAATGTATCAACTTGTTGGAACTAAACCATAGACAGAAAGCAAAGAAAAGATCATGCCCCCAGTCATCACTTCTCTAGTCAGACATGAAATCATCAAGTTGCTCGAGGAAACATGATGAAAGAAAAAAATAAAGCAAACAAAGAAAATGCTTAGCATATCCAAACAAGTATATCATTTTTGAGTTCAATATTTTCGGGATTGATGTCAGGTGTCAATGTCCAGAACATGTTTGAAAGAAATCTCTTCAGTAGGATGACAACAATAGGCAGACGCAGTCAGAATGACTGGTGATTGAGGTTAAAGAGGAAACTTCAAAATGAAGAACCTAAAAGAGACTAAGTGACAGTAGATGAACATAGCTAGAATGACTGGTGACTGACGCAAGAGAGATCTTCCATAAAGGAATTTGGAGACGTGGCCCAAGAAATAGTAGGTAGACACAACTAAAACAACTAGTGACTATTGCGAAAGAGATTCTATAAGGAGAATCTTGAAAATGAGGTATAGTGGTGATAGTAGGCAGATGTAGTGAGAACCAGTGGTGACTATCGCGAAGGAGATTCTATGAGGAGAATCTCAAAAATAGTGACACTAGTGACAATAGGCAGACACAGTGAGGACCATTGGTGATTGTTGGGAAGGAGATTCTATGAGGAGAATCTCAAAAATAGTGACATTGAAGGGGAATGCCCTTGAGCTGTAACAAGACTCAATCCATGGACACATGAGTGAAAATTAGGAAAAGAAGTAAACCAAAAGCATGAAAGTGACTGTATAGAATAACCAGAAGATGTGTTGCAAGATGGAGCATTGGGAACAAGAGGTGCTTGTTTACCAGGCTTTCACCTTCTTGGTAGGATTTCCATTTTTTGCTATCATGATGCTTGTTTCTAGGTTTTCACCAATGGTACTTTTCTTATTTTTTCAATTTTTTTGTATTTTTGAGATTTTTCAATTTTTTTGGTGTTACCAAGGCACCTATTGCTAGGTTTTCACTAGGGTAACAATTTTTTCAAGAATTTATCCAATTTTTAGGATTTTTCAAATTTTTAGAACTTTGTCAAAGATTACTAGCTCTCAAGAAAGATTACCTTAATTTTGTTCTAGTGTCTAGCAAGGTGTAGGATGAGATGTATTAGTAAGCTAGTGGATAAGTGGAGATGGATAGGCACGGAGTATAAAGTGGTGAATGTTACCCTCGGGGAAAGTCTTCACAAGGTTACCCAAGCTAGGGAAAAAGATATAACATATAAACTCATAGTGTAATGAAGGGTTTCATGTAAGTAATCCAAGAAAGTGACCATGTCAAGAGATTGCCAAGAACTGAATTTTCTTCTTTCTTTTGTTGATCAAGACCAAAGGGTTAACTGAATATGATAGAAAATTTTGGTTATGGAGGTTATGAGTGAATGACTTTGGAAATGAGGACATCTAAAGGATAAGCAAGATCATGAGAGGACGTCATGGATGGAATAATTACGCATGATGCCTGTTTAGCAAGTTTTCAGCATGGTACTTGTCCAAGGTGCCACAAGAAGTGGTTTTCACCATAGAACAAATTTATTTTTCTTTACTTTTTCTACCAAGGCGCTTGTTTCTAGGTTTTCACCAAGGCACTTTTTGTTTTTCTTTTTTTCTTTTTTTTCTCTTTTTTGGATTTTTAGAGTTTTTGAAAAGAATTCAAGCCTTTCTCAAGTTAGATAGCACTCCTATAATGTAAGTTATGATAAGCCAAGGCCATAGCAAGGTATGCTCAAAGATGTTGATAAGGTAATGGAGGGAGATAGTAGAAAAGATATATGGAGGACAAGGTTTAGGCTATGGATAAGATAAATGGGATGGAATGATAAAAGGTGGAGGATAGAAGGTGGAATGGATAGGGTAATGAAAGGGATGCGCAAGAGGAGAAGGAAAAGTGGGCAAGATCAACATTGACACACACCTTGAAGGGTGATGGAATAATGGAGGAAATATGGATGAAATAATATGAGGTTTAGATGTATGAGGTGGTGGAATAATTTTGGAGGAAGGTGGAGTAGAAGGCTTTGAAACCTTTTTAGGAAGATGTTGGGAAGAAGGTGGAGTGAAAGCATTTGGAAGTTTGAATGTCAACTTTGATTTGTTTTCAATAATCAAGTCCTTCAAAAGAGACTTGGGAATCCATATAGCTTTTGATTTTTCATTAGATGCTTTGGAACGCATTTCTTCAATAACAGATTTAAGAACCCATACTTTCTTTGGTTGAGCTCTTTGAATTGTGGACCTTTGAGGTCTCTTTTGCATATTTTCCTTCTTGACATTCACATGTTGATTAGGGGAGACATAGTGAACTTTTGAGGATGGATTCATGCACTTATGTTTGAGTTGATCATCCAAATTGCTTCCAAAGGACTTGGGACTTGTGGATGAATGAGGCCAATATGACTAGTTTAGATGGAAAGGTGGATGTAAAGAGTTCAAGTTTGTGTATCTTTGTTGATCTTGGGGTACGGTAGGAGGAATATGTAATGAGCTAGTAGTGGCAATAGGAGATAGAGGAACATAAGGTCCCAATATGGATGGAAGACTTGAAGGTTTTAGCTTAGATGGGTAGGGACCAAGGATAGATTTAGAAGATGTGAATGAACCATGAGTATGGATATCAGCATCTTTAGAGTGAGCAATATGACCAAAGTCATCAATAGATTTATGAGTAACTGCTATAGGAGCAATACCTTTGATAGGAGTATTTAAAGCTTGAGCATAGTTTGGAAGTGACTGTAGCGAGGTAGAATAAGAGAGCGAGGGAACACTTTTCTCTTCAAAAGGAATTTTGGGTAACATAGGAAAAGTATCCTTCTCTTGGTCCTTTGTAATCTCCTTAAGGATGGTGGAAGGAATATCTTGATCTTTCTTAGTAGAGGTGCATGACATGGGAGATGGAGGACTATGTGGCTCTTGAGATGGAGGCATGAGATCTTGGAAGACTTGAAAGGGGATGAAGGAATCTTGGTCTTGATCAACACTTGTTTCTTCACCATTTAAGTGGTCCTCTTGACATGAAACCAAATCCAAGGATGAGGGAGTATCTAAATCTGTATTCGAATATATTTCTAGTGTCTCCATAATAGGCTCTTGAAGGGACAATGGAGGAATAGTTGGATTGGAGACAATAGGAGTAGCAACACATGGAGGTTTTGGATCTTTGCTTTGTGTATTATGGGAGAGGTTTGCAGCTAAGTCAAGATTAGCTTGAGTTTCCTTTAAAGGTAGTCCTTGAGGGTACACATAGTCAACTGGGGGAGTAGTGAGTTCTTTTGGTGAATGTGTGTTGGAAATATTGGACAATTTAGAAGGTGGATGTATGTTGGAGGAAGTAGAAGTTGTGTTTGAACCATTACTAGACATGGTTTCATGAGGTTGATCCTTCTTGAGAGTAGAATCTTTAGTAGTTGAGAGCTTAGATTTTTGAATTATACCATTGTCAAAGAGATCTTGGATCTTTTTTTTCAGCTTCTTACAATGGGAAGTTTTATGTAAATTATGTCTATGATAGACACAATAGTTACTCATAAAGGAAACTCCTACCAAAGTGAGCTTAGGTAAAGTAATGAGTTTTTCTTCAAGAAGTTCTTCTAGGGTTAATTAATAATATTTTCCCAAAGGTGTGAAATCATGCTTTGGTTTAGGTTCCCAAGGTTTTTTTTCAAAGATATTCCTAGATTTCTTGGACGTATGTGAGGTGTTCTTAGATGTGTTGGATTCAAGATCACAAGAATGTGATTTCTAGTTGTCATAGGAGAAAGGGAAAATTTCTCTCAAGGAGAATTTTTTTGATGATGTGTTTTCCTCTTCTCTTAGTCTTTGAAGTTGAGCACTTATCATTTCAATTTGTTTCTTCATGTTTGTAATTAGAATCCCTTCTTCCTCACTAGGAATATTGGATTTAGCACATTTTTTGTTAGCCATTTTGATGTACTATGTTTCAAGTAGTGGCAGCCAAGTTTTAGAACATAAGTCAAGTTGCCACAGTCATAGACAATGACAAAAAAGAAAAAGCTTAGACAAGGACCACACTAGAACTTAGTCTACAAATAAAGCAAGATAAAAGTGTAGTATACTAAGGTACGAATAGTCTGATTTGAAGGCTAGAACAGCCAAAGATTATGACTATCATGACACAGAGTACAACAAGCACTAAAGGACAAGAACAAGATAACTGAGAGACAAGACTAGTTAAAGTATGGATTGCAAGTCATTAGCTAAGTGAGATGCCACTGTTTGGAATTGTTTTTAGACAAAGAAGCAGTAAACTAATGTAAGAAACAGACTTGGTACAGAGCACAGATAGCTCTAACCAACTAACTTGACAGTTCAGACTCAAGATCTCACGTGAAGATCCTCTGAAAGGCACATGAGAAAGTACACAGAGCCATGCAAAGACTCAGTATAGCATAAATATTTCACATGAGGGTTTGCTCTAGGCCACGTGAAGTAGTGCAAGGTTAACTTGGATAGTATAAAGATCTCGCATGGAGATATGCAACTATTTTCACGAGAACAAAAGTTGCATGAAGAAGTGGTAGGACAACAAGTATTTGCACAAAAGTTTGCAAACTGTGCGCGAAAATGGAAACCAGACTGACAACTGAACTGGATTTTGAAAAGACTTTGAAGATTTCAAATAGTTTTGGATAGATTTTTGATTCGTTTGGCAAATTTCAGATAGATAGCAAGGTTGATTTTCAAGTGTTTAAACAGCATTTGGTTTAGGAAAAGGCAAGTGTTTTCAACAAGACATGGGAAGCAAGTAGTAGTCAAATACAATCCAATTGAGGGCAAAGCAACTCAGAGGGATAGGGGAGTCTTGACTTTTAGTTTGTTTGAGCAAGTTTGGACATGTTTAGGAATCGATAACAAACACGCTTTATCCCTAGAAATAGAAAATGGTAGAGAAGGAAAAAATTTTGTCCCACATCTCATGTGCATGCGTGTACCTCACACAGCCATGTCACCCCCTAGAGGGTGCCCATTTTTTTGGTATATTCAAAGGACTCAATAGTATACACTGAACAACTGCCCTTGTGGCAGGGGACGAGTGTGTATACCACCTTCAAACATCTAGTAGCATGCCTATGGTGAGTTCTATAGGAGAGATTCTTCCCCCTCCTTGCACAAATATTATGCCTCCTTTTAGAGGTGAATCGAGTAGCTTCTAACTAGGAGGTTTTTACTTGGCTTCTATTTGAATTAATCCTCGGTGGCTCCGCAAGTAGAGTTGAGGCCAGCAGCCCACACCAGCATCTGAAAGTGCACACTACTTGCTTAACAAGCTAGGGGCTGGCACCAACCAGTGCATAGACAGAGCTTCCCCTTGATATGCAATATCAAGAATCAAGGGAAAGAAATTAATCTGGCTTTGGAGTCTTTTTCTCTACAAAGCATCTTGATTATAGTGAGTTGGAATCTCCGACGAAAGGAGTGTGCTCACTTGGGTCATTCTCGGAGGTTGGATCACTCTGGCAGGCCCTCTAAAGGATTGACACAGACTGGTGGTTTAGATCTAAGGGTCTGAGTTTTTGATTTCCCTCAAGGGGAAAGAGCATAATCCTCTACCTTATTTCCTTGCCCAAACATGCAAGACAAGTTAATTACCGACTTGGCTTAATCAATCCAAACTCATTCTTCCTTAAAGATTTTGATTCCCTAAAAGGAAATCATTGTCTTATCATATAAGAGAATAAGTGTTGGAGAACCACCAAGCTACTTGCCTTCTTCAAAATGTCGTCTTTCGGAAGCATCTAGGTCTTCGATTCACTCTTGGACATAACCTCCAAGAAGTGAAGAGCATATTCCCCTATTCTTTTGTCTTGCACCGTAGGAAATTCACAAGCCCCTAATTAATCTAGTTTGGAAAGCAAGAAAATAAGACATAATGTTTTGCGGGTTTGAAATTTGGTCTTTGTCAAATGTATCTTTGATAGCGTCTTGCAAGCAAACTGACAGTTCATGTTTGGAAAAGTTTGTGTAAAGGAGTCTTCATCAAACGTCCTACAGACAACTGTTAGGCTGCAAAAAAAATTAAAAAAATTGAAATGAAGATGCTTTAGAGAAAACACGTTAGTGAAAATGGAAGCTTAACTATGGGAAAATAAAATTTAACTTTTTTTGTACTTTTTTATACCCATAAAAAAGCTTAGAAAATGCTAAAACATATGAAAACATCAAAAGTCAGAATTCATTTTATACTCTTTTTTTTTTTTTTTTTTTTTTAATTTTAATTATTATTTTATTTTAAAATTTGAGAAAAACTATCTTCTGTATTGCTGTTGCAAAATTTCATGCGAAATCTTTCGTAGATCTACGCAAAATTTTGCACAGACTCGCGCAAAATGATGTATAGGCCCGTATCAAATCTTTTACTATTTTGCGCAAAATCATGCACAGGGTCATGTGAAATCTTTTATGCTCCGCGAAAAGAAAATAAGTGCCACTTTCTCACGCGACCCGAAAAGAATCCTCGTGCGAAGATTTTGGATCCTCACATGAAAATGAACAGTCTCGTGTGAAGATTCCCAAATCTGTACAGAATAGTATGGATAGAAAACAAAAAAATGACTAAAAAAATGCAGAGTAAGGCCAGAGAAATTGATTTTCTCGGCCCCACGATGGGCGCTAGAAATGTATATGTGAAAATGTGGCCTATGCTAACACACACACTTCAGCATGGTCCTTATTTGCAGATTCATCTCGAAATGAACATTGGATTGTTCATCCGAAAATCAGCTGGCAAGGCGACCTATTACCTTCTATCTAAAGGGATTTTGCTTGTTAGATATCCTTAGATTTGAGGTGTTAAGAAACTAGACCCTCTATTAACGAAGGATTTAAAAGAAAATGCGACTAATCTATATGAGAATGTAGATTAATCTAGAATGGAGTATGCATGTTTAATCTAAGAACATGTAAAAGAAGATTATGCTAAAATGTATGCATATTATGCTAAATGAGATTAAACTAGAAAATGAATATCTTATGAAAGTAATGAGCTCAAATGAATGCACAATCTAGCAGCAATTTGATGCAAATTCTCATTCTGCCTCTTCTCTTTTTTTAAAAAAAAGTGAGGAATTGAGAGCTTCTTAAATAGAATCCAAGAATTCATCAATGATCAAGATCAATTTGGATTGACGGTTGAGATTAGAAATGAGATTGAGTTAGAATGAAAAATTTCCTTATGAAAAGGAAGTTAACTGATTTCTTTTGAGTAAAATAAGGAGTTAATTGATTTAATTCCTTTTATGATTTCAGTCAACTGAGAGTTTCCATTTCTGAACTGAAGAGAGAATATTGGAGAAGATGTTTGATTTAAGGAAATTAAATATGACCTCATAATTGAGTATTCTAAATTGAATAATTAAATTCAACAATTAGAATGAGGATATTTAATTAAATCAAATATATTTAATTCCTTTGTACATTAGCTAAAGAAGTAATTTAATTTAATTAAAGTATAAATACTTATAATTAAATTAAATTTAATCAATAGGTTTAATGTAGCTAATTTGAGTCAATACTTGGGAATTAAATAAAGAGTGTGATTAATGCAGATTAGGATTTTCTGCATTTGACAATTAAGTCAAGTAGCGAAAATCAAAATAAGAATTGCCTAGTGAAATAGGACCTTAGAATTGATTTAGATAGACTAGAATTGGTATCATGGCAATGAGCTAATTTTGAGGTATTACAAGGGTTAGAATTAGAGTTAGGGTTTGAGTTAGAGCTAGAGTTAGAATTAGAGTTAGAATAAGGGTTAGGGTTTTAGTCAAGATTAAAGTAAGGGTTAAGGTAAGGGTTAGAGTTTTGAGTTGGGGTTAAGGTTAGAGTTAAGGTTAGGGTTCTAGTCAAGATTAAACTAAGGGATACAATTAGGACTAGAGTCTAATTATGGTAGAGTTAGATTTACAATTAGAGTTAGATTTAGGGTTAGAGTTAGGGGTATGGTCAGGATTAGGGTTAGGGTTAGGGTTATTATTAGTGTTAGGATTAAAGTTAGAGTTAAGGTTAGAATTAGAGTTAGGGTTAGGGTTAGATATAGGTGTATAGAAATGGTTAGGGTTAAGGTTAGGTTTAGTGATAAAATAATTGTTAGGGTTAGATTTAGGGTTTGAATTTAAGTCAAGGTTTGAGTTAGGGTCAAAGTTAGAGTTTGGAGTTAGGGTTAAGGTTACCATTACAATTAGGGTTAAAGCCAAATTATTATAGAGCTAGATTTAGGGCTACAATTAGAAATAGGGGTAGGGTTGCAGTCAGGGTCAGGGTTAGGGTTGGAGTTAGAGAAAGGGTTAGGCATAATGTTATTGTTAGGGTTATGTTTATATATAGAGTTAGGGTTATATATAGAGCTAGCATTAGGGTCGAGGTTAGCGTAAGGGTTTGAGTTAGGATTAAGGTTAGAGTTAGGGTTAGGATTAGGGTCAAAGTCTAATTATGGTAGAGTTAGATTTACAAATAGAGGTACGGGTAGGAGTACAGTTAAGGTTAGTGTTAGGATTAGAGTTAGGGTTAAGGTTAGGATTAGAGTTAGGGTTAGGGTTAGGTTTATAAATAAGAGTAGAGAAAGGGTTAGGATTAGGGTTATGGTTATGGTCCAAGTAAGGGTCAAGTTAAGGATTAGAGTATGCGTTTGACTTTGGGTTAGAGTTAGGGTTATAGTTTGAGTTAGGGTTGTAGTTAGAGATAGAGTTACAGTTATAGTTAGATTTTGGGTTAGAATTAGGGTTAGGGTTAGGGTTAGAGTTACAAATAGATTTAATATTATGGTTAGGGTTTGAGTTAGGGTTAATGTTAGAGTTAGGGTTAAGGTTAGAGTTTTGAGTCAAGTTTAAGGTTAGATTTAGGGTTAGGGCTAGGGTTAATATTAAAATACAATTATGGTAGAGTTAGATTAATGATTAGAGCTAGGGGTAGGGTAGGGTTACAGTTATGATTGTGGTTGGAGTTAGAGAAATGGGTAGAGAAAGGGTTAGATTTAGGGTTATGGTTATGTTTAGGTTTATATATTGAGTTAGGGTTATACATAGAGTTACATCAGGGTTAAGGTTAAGGTACAAGTTTGAGTTTGGGTTAAGGTTAGGGTTAGGGTTAGGGCTTTAGCTAACATTAAATTTAGGGTTAGGTTTAGGGTTATATTATAATTATGGTAGAGTTATATTTAGAGTTAGAGTTACATTTAGGGTTAGAGTTAGGGGTAGGGGTAGGGTTAGGGTTAGTGTTAGGATTAGAGTTAGAGTTAGGGTTAGGGTTAGAGCTAGGGTCAAGGTTAAGGTTAGGATTACAATTAGGGTTAGAGATAAGGGTGCATAAAGAGTTAGGGTTAGGGTCAGGGTTAGGATTAGGGTTAGGTTTAGGTTTATGGTTAGAATATGAGTTAGGGTTAGAGTCAAAAATAGAGTTAGGATAAGGGTTAGGGGAAAAGTAGGACCATGGTTACAGGAATAGTTAGTGTTAGGGGTAGGGATAGGGGTATGGTAAGGGTTAGGGTTAGGGTTAGAGATAGGGGTAGAGATAGGGTTAGGGTTAGGGTAAGGGTAAGGGTTAGGGTTAGGTTTAGGGTTAGACTAGGAGTTAATGTTAAATTCTAAGTTAAAGTTAGGGTTATAGTTTGAGTTAGGGGTAGACAAAGCATTAGAATTATGGTTAGGATTAGGGTTAGGGGAAAAAGTATGACCATAGTTAGAGTTACAGTTACTGTTACGTTTAGAGTTACATGTAGGAGGGAAATTTTTTCTAGTTATAGATGCCTCTTAGCATAATAGAACAATATAGGGATTACAATTTTCCTTATGTACTTTTATAATTTTATTAGTTACATTTATAAATAGATCATTGATTAATGTTAATTATGCTTAGAATGAATAGTGTACAATGAAGGACTACTAAATGTTATTGAGGTAATGATTGCACTTAAAATGAGTATAAAATAAATATTATGATTTAGAGTAGGTTAATAGTTAGAAATAACACATCTATTTTATACATAATTTAATGATCAACATATTAATGATATATGTCATGTAAAAGCTTTAGTAATACAAACACAAAGGTCAAGGAAAAATGTTTCAAATATTTGCAAGTATAGTTGAGAAGAATTTGAGCTAAAAGGTTAAATCATTTATTTATTATTTTGATACATAGATGAAAGGAGAACTATATCTCCTAGTACAATTATCTAGATAAAATGATAAGTGAAAAATTGAAAGATGTGAAATCATCATATGGACAATATTTATAGTTCTCCATAATGATGTAAGTACATTACAGATTCTTTAAAGATTAAAATTGTATTATGACCTTTGTTTGTAATATGATCAGCATATACCTCTTTCAAATCATGGGTATACATCTACTCTTGTAGATGTGTTGCATACATATTTGGCAACATCTTCCATCTCCATTATCTCTATCTCTCATACATGATCAATAGATAAAGCTACATTCTCAAGTGCTTTTACCATAATTGTACAAAACTATTTAATTATTTTTACACACTTCTAAAACTTTGTCTCAAAAGAATGATTTGATTCTATAGAAGAAGTTGGTCTCATGTTGACAATGCTTGACTATCTATCAGAGGCGACCATGCCTGAAAAAAATCATGGAAAACAATTTAGAAAGCATTAACACCAATTAGAAAGAATTAGCACCAATAGAAAAAAAGAGCAAATGTATAGTTAATTAGAGGGATATAAATTTTAAATCAATAATGGTTTTGAACAAACATAATAGGTCACTTAGTATAATCAATTGTGGACAAATGAATATAAAAACCAAACTGTATTAAAATTTGTAATGAAATTTTGGGTATTGAAACATGGTAATATTATGACCATTCATGGATAGTGGAGAATAAACAAACATAGTTTTCAAATATTGAGTAGCAATGTATTGGTTGAAAGTCAAGAAGCACAATCATTATGATTTATTTCAATCGAAGAATGTCTTTACAATTTGAATTAATATTATAGCTACCTTAATTTGAGGACCCAATTGATGATCATAGTTAAATTTACAAATTAGAGAATTAATATAATGAAATTTCAGCCTAATGGTACTTGCAGCCATTAAAATGTGCAAACAATAAGGTTATCATGTTGGATTAAGCATATCCAATTATAGTTGTCATTAATTGTGGAATATGAACTATCAATGTACATAATAAGAATAAAAACATAATAGTTCATGGTGATGATCACATAATGTAGTAGAAAAAATAAATTTTTATAATTAAATATGTTTGAAAATGTCAATGATTTTGAATTGAAAGTTGTTTCCTTCTTTTCATTTTTTCATAGCAGTCATATGTAAAGGGTGGCATTATCCTCAAACCTTCCAGTGACTTACCACAAGATATGTCCACAAATGTCAATCCTAATCTTGCTCTTGGACCTATGTCAATTGTGGCTTTTGAAAGAGTTAGCCCTTGAGATTTGTGAATAGTCAATGCCAACCTTAATGGTAGTTGGAAGGTCCTACCTCTTTGCAATGGTACTATTGGTATTATTTTTGGATGGTGATCATCAAATGGTACTCTAGAGTAATTATCAAATTTAACTACATAACATATGCTGATGGCTCAAGTGGAGTAGTTCCTAGTTTGTAGACAATATTTTTGATATATCCCAATGATCCATTCATAAGGCCAACTTCTATCCATAGATTTGTAGTCAACATTACTCTTGCATTATTACTAATCAATAATTCAATATTAAGTTCCTCGCTTGATAAATCTTCATTTCTATTACCATTCATTGACTTGGTTGCAAGGCTACGTGCAACTTGATGTCTTAAAGAATACACCATCCTCATTTTATGGTTACAAACATTTTCATTTGTAGAGAATAAATGCACTATCTTATCAAATTCATCATTTCTTACAACATCTAATCTTATAGGTGTTCGTGTCATGAGCAAGCTCCAATCATCTATTTGTGGATTCACATCTCTAACATTTGTGAGAAGATGATGAAATCTTTGTTGTTGGATATTTTCTCTATCTTTCCTAAATACTTTATCTAGTGTAACCATTGTCTTGAATTCTTTCCAAAATCCCTTTTTTTGCCTATTGATATCATATGCTAGTCTATCATTAACAGGAGGTAATTGCTCCAAATCACCAAGTAAAATAATAGATACACCTAAAAGATAGTTGCAAAAGTTTTAGTTATGTACATAAAGTAAAATCAAAAAATATTCATTCTATATGACCAATGTTAATAAGAATTAGGAGACATTAATAACACCGTGTGATGTAAGGAAAGGGATACCTCCAAAGCTTATGTCTGCTTTATGCAAGAAGGGTTTTCTGAGTTGACTATCTATATTTTCTAGCATGTTCTAGCCAATGAAGCTCATTTCATCAGTCAAAATATATTTGATATTTTCCATCTCTTGTTGAAAGCTTGTAAGTGTTTTCCCTTGTAGTTGGGAAAAATCTATAATTGGAATCCACAACTTTGAATGAACGGTAGATGCTCCTATATGGAAAATTGCAACTTCAATTGGTGCAAGCAATAGAAGAGAAGAAGAATTTTTCATCAATGTCATTTGAAGATATTGATTGATGAAACTAATTATATAAGACTTTCCCATTCCTATTGTTCTTTGAATTATCATAAATAAAGGATTTCCCAATTGATTGCAATGGTAGTGTGTCAAAATAATGTTGACTATCTTTTGATGCTTGTGACTGAGAGTTGTAAAGTTGATACACTACATGTAATGTCATCATACATAAGACTATTGGATACAATTGTTCAAATTGTGTGTTGTCTTTGATGTCACACAAATGTCATATCAATCATTAGACAGTGTCTACCAAGCTCAGAAAGCTAGCAAGGAAAAAGATAGAGTCTACCAAGCTCAAAAGGTAAGCCAAGCAAAGAAGCAGTTCTTACCGAGTCCACTCGGTCATCAAAGGTAATATGGAAGAAGCAGTTCTTACCGAGTTCACTCAATCATCAAAGGTAATTTGAAAGATGCAGTTCTTATCAAGCTCTCAAGGTAATCAAATAAATTTAGTTCTTACAGAGTTCACTTGGTCATCAAAGGTAATATGGAAGAAGCAATTCTTACTGAGTTTAGTCGGTCATCAAAGGTAATTTGGAAGATGTAGTTCTTACCAAGCTCTCAAGGTAATCAGAAAAATTTAGTTCTTACCAAGCTCACTTGGTCATCAAAGGGAGTTTACTAGAAGCAGTTCTTACCGAGTAAACTTGGCAGGCAAAGGATTTTAAGGCTATTGTAATGTTAACCGAGTCAAGAAGGTTAACTCTAGAAATTCCTAGAAGCAGTATTTACCGAGCAGGGTCGGCTAGTAAAGGATTTCATTATTTTATGAAATAACGTTTATTTGTTTTGAAGTAATATCTGTAGCCGACTGATGAATGGTTTATTGATAAATGTAACATGTAAATGGGCTGACTTGACCATTTGAATGGTATAAGTAAGAGGTCAAGTTGCAAATTTTTAGTATGTATGAGGGTGATCCCACAATATTGGGTTCCACTTTTTGACCAATTTTGACACTGAAATCAATATTTTTGCAACAAACATCACATTCAAGTGACTATATCTTCAAAACTATAAATAATTTCAAGA
This sequence comes from Cupressus sempervirens, assembly GCA_028749045.1. Lineage (NCBI taxonomy): Eukaryota > Viridiplantae > Streptophyta > Pinopsida > Cupressales > Cupressaceae > Cupressus > Cupressus sempervirens. Next base: position 631,998,531 of record CM053783.1, on the reverse strand, counting down.
TGACATAAACTAGTGATTTTGAGTACTTTTTTCCTTCTTTGTAACCATATTTTTTAATCAAAAAAATAAATTATTTATATCAATTTTTTTTTTATCTCCTCCAAAAAGTGGTACATAATAAAATTCAATATTTTAAAAGAGTGATAGTCTATTTGACACACATAACTTTTTTTATAGAAATGATAATGAAGTAATTCTTTTGGCGTTAGATTTGTAACATCAATATCCAAAGGATACATTTGGTTTGATTTATTTTGGTTGAATATTGTATAGTTTATGAAGTTTTGAAGTGACATGAATTATAATTCAAACATACGTTTCGTTTGACATAGATAATTTGAAGTCAATTTATCATAAACCTAATTTTTTTTTTTTGAATAGAAAGGTATCTCAATAAGCTAGTTCCTACATATTTTTCAAGAAAAATTTGACCTAATTTACTAATTTTCCTGAGGTGTTGAATTTGGTTGATGTTCGATTGGTAATGAACCTATAATGAGTTAAACTCATATTTGAAAGTCTTAATGACTAAAATATGTATTATAATTATAGTCATTGGAAAGCTTGCTTCGAGTAGCACATTTTGACATTTTTTAATTTTATAATAGGAGATCATTCTCTTGCAGTTATGGGAGTTAAAAGAGCGAAAAAAAAGGAAAAAGGGGTAAATTTTTTTTAATTTTACGTGTTCCCGTGAACATGGCATTCGCACGAACATGGTGTTCATGTGAACATGGCATTTGTGCAAACATATTGGGCATGTTCATCCAAACCCATGTTCACACGAACGTATGAGAAAAATAATCCGACAGCCAAAATTTCTATTTAACATGTCCACACGAACATTTATAATAATTTGTGCTTGCACGAACATGCAAAAAGGAAAAATTTATCAAGATCCCAAATGGAAAAGTAGAATTTCAATCGCAAAATCACTATTACTAATATGTTCACCTGAACATATTAACAAGGTATGTTCGTGCAAACATACCTTATTTAAACTGAACATGTTCACGCAAACATACCTTGTTAATATGTTCGTGCAAACATAGTTAGCACGTTCAGGCGAACATATGTAAAATTCTACATGCAAAATTTTTATCATTTTGCAATTTTCTTCATCCCCCAAAAGTGGTACCCAGTATTGTGGGTTCACCCATGAAGTAGAAGTTTGAGAAGTTAATATGATATGAAGACTGATTATTGTGAAAGTGAATTTGAAAGATGATCAGATATCATTGAGGAGTAGCAAAGCCATATTTGATCAAGAAGGATCTAATGATGTTGAACAAAGAGCTATAGCCAACAAATTTAGTTGCATCTTGTTCAAGTCAATTCATTGTTGCTTTCTAACCATTGTAGCAATGATTTCAGATCTCTTAATAGAGTTGGTTTAACAACCATTTTGTAAATCCTCTAACAAGGTGATGGTTCAGTTGAATTGTTCTAAAGACCTCTAGCAAGGCCACTCCTAACAGGGTGATTAAATCCTTTAACAGGGTCACACCTAATAGTGTGTATTGTAACCTTTAACAGGGTTGGCTCCTAACAGGGCTCACTTCAGAAGAGTGAAAAATTGGTAGCTAGTTACTTGGTGGTTTTTTCCATATTGAGTTTTCACGTTAAATATGGTGTCTCTTGTGTTCATTTTATTTGTAAGCATTTTAGACATCTAAGGGATTTGTGAATTGTTTTGGGATAACTGATTGCCCCCCGCCTCCCCCCCCTCTCAGTTACTCCTTCTATAATTTCAAAAATTGGTATCAGTTCTATTGGTGCTTGCAGGAAAAGATTTCAAGGATCTAAGCCAAAGGTCAAGATGTCTTATAAGAGAGAAATTACAAGACTTAACAGAGACAACTTCTCAACATGGCAAGGATTCATGAGACTTCATCTAGCTTCTATTGGAGATACATGACTAAAGTGCCTTGATAAAAAATATGTAGAACCTGCTGGTACATTATTTGTCAATGATATTGTTGAAAAGAAGACTCACAACAACATGATGATAGATATAGCATCTGCTCTGAGTTATGAAGAATTTGATGACATCAAAGATTGCAAAATTGCCTTTGAAATGTGGGAAAAGCTAAAAGAAATCTATGGATGAGATGATAATGTAAGAAGAGCCAAAGCAGAAAGTCTGAGAGGACAATTTGATCAAATGAGGATGAGAGAGGATGAAAACATTGCAAAATATGTTGAAAGAGTTAAAGCATGTGTTAGTGTAATCAAAGCATCTAGAGGAGATATCAAGGAGGAGACAGTTATAAGTAGAATTTTTAGAACTCTACTTCCCATTTATGCAATCAGAGTCTATGCAATTCAAGAAAGAAGATGTGAAGCAAATCATAAGGTAAATCTAGAAGCCATAGTTGGAAGATTGACTGCATTTGAGCTAGACAACTATGACAATTATGTTCTAGCTACCAAAAATGTTGAATCAGCATTTGAAGCCAAGCTTTCACTCAAAGAAAAAGGGAAAAGATGAAGGATCCACAATCAGATAGTGATGAAGAATCAGAACAAAGTTCAGATAGTGATCTTGAAGTGGTTGAAGCTCTGCTAGCAAGGAAATATTCTAGAGGCAAAGGAAAATACAAAGGTAAGGTTCCTCTAGTCTATTTTTCTTGTGAAGAAATTAGACATATTGCTGCTAGGTGCCCAAATAAGCAAAACAAGGATGAGAAGAAAGGTCACAAGTACAATGGCAAGAGAGACTTCAAATCATTCAAGGATAAAAGTAAGAAAACATGTTTTATAGTTAAAAATTCTAATGATTTTGATGATGAAGAAGAAGATGAAATTGTCTACATTGTTGTGAAAGATGAATCTAATAATGATGAGGAAATGGCACTTATTTCTCATATGAGAAGAAATGATACATGGATCATAGATAGTGGTTGTTCTCATCACATGACTAGTGATAAAACTAAGTTTGAACACTTTGAAGACTATGATGGTGGCAGTGTAAGATTTGGTAACAATGAACCTTATTGTATAAAAGGAAAAGGAAGAATCTCACTAACCAAGGAAATTGTATGTGATAACACATATTGGGTAGAAGGACTAAAGAATAATTTGTTAAGTGTGGCATAGCTACTCAATAATGGAATCAAAGTAGAATTTATGTATGGAAAAGAAAGATTGTTGGATGGCAAAGGAAAGCTAATTGGATTAGGCACTCAAACAAAAGGTAACTTATTTTATCTTGAACTTGGTGAATGTTCATGTTTTATTGCTCAAATTGAAGAAAGTTGGTTATGGCATAGAAGGTTGTGTCATGTAAACTTTGACAACTTGGTAAAGATAAGTAAATTCAAGAAGGTAAGAGGCATTCCTAACATCAAGAAACCTGAGGTTGGTCTATGTAAAAACCGTCAAATTGGAAAAATGGAAAAAAAAAGTTTCAAGAGCAAGAACTATCTGTCTGAAGAAGTTCTAGAAATTGTGCATACTGATTTATGTGGACCTATTGGCATCAAAATTTATATAGGTGAGAAATTTTTCATTCTTTTTCTTGATGATTATTCAAGAATGATGATTGTCATGTACTTAAGAGAGAAATCAAAGGCATTCGAAAAATTCAAATGGTTTTTGGCCAGAGTTGAAAAGGAAATAGGCAAAAGACTGAAATGTTTAAGATCTGACAGAGGTGGTGAATTTATGTCACATGAATTTAATAACTTTGGCATTGAAAGAGGAATTAGAAGATAGGTTTTAGCACCAGGAACACCTAAACAAAATGGTATAGCTAAAAGAAGGAATATATTTATCATGGACTGTGCAAGAACCCTAATGATTGAAAAGAGAATTGCTATCAAATACTAAAATGAAGCTATCAGCACTATAGTTCATACCTTAAACTGAGTACAGCTAAAAAAGCACTCATTCAAAACACTCTATGAGTTGTGGTATGGCTACAAACCCAATGTAAGTTATCTAAAATTATTTGAAAGCGAATGTTACATTTTGAAAGAATCTAGAAAAGGTAAATTTGATGTAAAGGGTAATGAAGGAATATTTTTGGGATATTCTTGCAAAAGTAAAGCATATAGATGTTTGAATCTATCTATTCACAAAATCATAGAAAGTGCACATGTGAAAGTTGATGAGTTCATAGAAAATTTTGAAGAAGAATGCAAAAGGGTACCTGAAGACTACAGGAGGATTTTTTACATTGAACCATATATAGTACCAACTATACTAGTTAATCAAGAATCCTCAGCTCCAAAGTCTTTAGTTACCGAGTTACAGGAAGTTTAAACTGAGCTAATGCCTCCTGAGTTGCAAGAACTCAAGTTGCAAACAAAGGCTACCGAATCAACATCTACCGAACCTGGGCAACCAGATCTAGGGTAGGAAGATGAGATGCAAAATGATAACAATGGAAGTCACTTAAAAGGAAAGGAGCCCATGTTAGCCAAGTATGTCAAAAGGCATCATGCACCAGATCAGATCATTGGAAACAAATAAGAAGGAACAATGACAAGAAGTAAGTTGAAAGGCACTTGTTTACTTGTTGATTTTGAACCTAGAAATGTCAAAGATGCACTAGACAATGAAAGTTGGATTGAGGCTATGAATGAAGAGATAGAACAGATAGAGAAAAACAAAACATGGACTCTTGTACCTAGACCCAAAGACAAGAATGTGATTGGAACAAAGTGGGTATTTAGAAACAAACTAAATGAAGATGGTAAGGTATCAAAGAACAAAGCTAGACTAGTATGCAAGGGATACTCTCAAGAAGAAGGTATAGACTATGGAGAAACTTTTGCTTCTTTTGCAAGATTGGAAGGTGTCAGAACCTTACTTGCATATGCTGCATTCAAAGGATACAAAGTTTATCAGATGGATGTAGGGTCAGCATTTCTCAATGGCATATTGGATGAAGAGGTTTACATTGAACAACATGAAGGTTTTGTTGATCTAGACAAGAAGGACATGGTTTGCAAATTGCATAAAGCATTATATGGTCTAAAACAAGCCCCTAGAGTATGGTATGAAAGATTGCATAACTATCTTATTCAGATTGGTTTTCAAAGGACTAATGACAATAGTAGTTTGTACATAAAAGAAGGGCCAGATAATAAGATTATTTTGGCAGAAATATTTGTAGATGATACTTTTTTCACAAGAAATGATGATCTTTGCAAAGAATTTTCAAAACAAAAGAACAAGGAATTTGAAATGTCAATGTTTGGTGAGATCAAATTCTTTGTTGGCCTTCAAATTCAACAAAGTAAGAATGGCATCTACATCACTCAATCTAAATACATCAAGGAGATATTGAAAAAGTTTGGTGTGGAAGATTGCAAACCAGTTGGGACTCTTATGTGTATTGGATTAAAACTTACTAAGGATGATGAATCAAAGGAAGTAGGTCAGACATTGTATAGATCTATGATTGGAAAGTTGCAATATGAAGTGCACACAAGACCAAACATTTCCCTTGTAGTAGAGATTGTAGCAAGATTCTTAGCCAAACCAAAAGAAAATCACATGATGGAAATCAAAAGGATCATGAGATACTTAAAAAGAACTGAAAATTATGGATTATGGTATAAACTTGGAGGAAAACTGGATTTAAAGGTGTTCACTGATGTAGATTGGGCAGAAAATATTGATGACAGAAAGAGCACAAGTGGAGGAGCTTTCTTTCTTGGAAAAAGGTTGGTTTTTTGGACAAGTAAAAAGTAGAATTGTACATTTCAATCCACAGTAGAAGCTGAATATGTTGTAGTAGTAGTAAATTGCTCAAACATAATATGGTTTAAATAATTATTGAAAGGTATGAAGCAAGAAATCAAAGAACCTGTTGTTATGTTTTGTGATAACACAAGTGCAATTAACATCTCCAAGAATCCAGTGATGCATTCAAAAACCAAGCATATTGCAATAAAGTATCACTTTGTTAGAGAATTGGTCCAAGAAAAGGAAATAGGATTGGAATATGTGCATACAAAGGAACAAATTGCTGATATATTCACAAAAAATTTACCTAAGGATGCATTCTTGTATCTAAGATGTAAGTTAGGGATCATTCCCCTATCTGAATCTCACTAAAATACAGTTTTAGTGATGCATCAATAGAAACAGAATTGAAGATCTTTCAGTTGATGTAGCAAACCAATAAAGACATTGCATATGAATCAGTACATTAGGTACAATGTTATTCAGTTGTTTTGAATTTTCTTTGGCATGTGTTGTCAAAGAGGGAGAATATACTGTCATATCTTTCTAAAATTTGCAAACTAACAAGAGCTTGTGTAAGAGGGAGAGATTATTATGAAAGAGGGAGTTTTGTATTCTATCATTAAAAGACTTGTTTTCAAAATTCATCCTGCTATGACATGTTGTGTTGCCATCAATGCCAAAGAGGGAGATTTTTGGATACAATTGTTCAAATTGCGTGTTGTCTTTGATGTCACACAAATGTCATATCAGTCATCTGACAGTGTCTACCGAGCTCAAAAAGTCAGCAAGGCAAAAGATAGGGTCTACCGAGCTCAAAAGGTCAGCCAAGCAAAGAAGCAGTTCTTACCGAGTTCACTCGGTCATCAAAGGTAATATGGAAGAAGCAGTTCTTACTAAGTTCACTTGGTCATCAAAGGTAATTTGGAAGATGCAGTTCTTGCCGAGCTCTCAAGGTAAGCAAAGAAATTTAGTTCTTACCGAGTTCACTTAGTCATCAAAGGTAATATGGAAGAAGTAGTTCTTACCGAGTTCACTCGGTCATCAAAGGTAATCTGAAGGATGTAGTTCTTACCAAGATCTCAAGGTAATCAAAGAAATTTAGTTCTTACCAAGCTCACTCGGTCATCAAAGGGAGTTTGACAGAAACAGTTCTTATCGAGTAAACTCGACAGGCAAAATATTTTAAGGATATTGTAACGTTAACCAAGTCAAGAAGGTTAACTCTGGAAATTCTTGGAAGTAGTATTTACTGAGCAGGGTCAGCTAGTAAAGGATTTCATTGTTTTATGAAATAATGTTTATTTGTTTTGAAGTAATATCTATAGCCAACTGATGAATGGTTTATTGATAAATGTAACATGTAAATGGGATGACTTGACCATCTGAATGGTATAAGTAAGAGGTCAAGTTGCAAATTTTCAGTATATATGAAGTAGAAGTTTGAGAAGTTAATATGATATGAAGACTGATTATTGTGAAAGAGAATTTGAAGGATGATCAGAGATCATTGAGGAGTAGTAGAGCTATATTTCATCAAGAAGGATTTAATGATGCTGAACAGAGACCTATAGCCAAAAAATTCAGTTGCATCTTGTTCAGGTCAATTCATTGTTGCTTTCTAACCATTATAGCAGTGATTTCAAATCTCTTAATAGAGTTGGTTTAACAGCCATTTTGTAAATCCTCTAACAAGGTGATACTTTAGTTGAATTGTTCTAAAGACCTCTAGCAAGGCTACTCCTAACAGGGTGATTAAATCCTTTAATAGGGTCACACCTAACAGTGTGTATTGCAACCTTTAACAAGGTTGGCTCCTGAGAAGGCTCACTTCAGAAGAGTGAAAAATTGGTAGCCAATTACTTGGTGGTTTTTTCCATATTGGGTTTCCATGTTAAATCAGGTGTCTCTTGTGTTCATTTTATTTAAACCTTTGCACACATACTAATAACTATGAATGCTAAATGATTAGTAACTAGTTAACCTACCGAGTTACAACATTCTTGCATTATTTATGAAGTATCAGTAGTAAGTAAGCATTCTCTCAGTTACTACTTCTATAATTCCAACAAAGACATCCATGCTTTTTCATTGTAGGTATGAAATTTATTGCTTTGATTGTCTTCTCTTCACTTTGATATTCATTACACGAATTTGTATTTCTATCGATATCTCTTCTTCCCAACATGTCAATTTTAAAAACTAGCATATGTTGACCATGGTGTAACCTAGATATTATTCCCCACTCATGTTCTCTAGTATTTTCCTGAATGGCTCCATTATCTTCTATCTTTGAATCACTTGAAGGTTCATTATTTTGTGCATGTTCTTGCCTTTGGACATGCCAAGGATTATAGTTGAGTGAGTCCTAATTTGCTACTATAGTATCATCATCATGACCAATGTCTCTTTTGACATTACAAAAAGGTTTGTATAGTAATAATTCAGACAAAAAAAAGTCCACCCACTTATTAGAATCTTGTGGAAGAATAGAAAAATACCCAAGAAAAACTATAACAATAGCTGATTTCTTTCTCGGTCCCCATTTATTATCTCCTCTTCTTTTAGGATTATACAACCAGGACCTTGCTACATCAATCAAACTGATACATTCCATACAAAGTGGTCTTGTTTTATAGCCATCAACAAAATATTTTTTGAGTTCTTCCTCATTTCCATCAGCATTGATTACCATAGGTTTGAAAACTTCACATGAGACATTCAGATTAACAAACTTTCTGCTACACTCGACCAATGAAAGTTTTAATATTAACATATGACATGTTTTTTGAGCTCTAATATCTCTTTCTATAACTATCTCTATTAAAAGCTTTCTATCTATCCGTGATGCTAAATCATCAGGATTTGAAAGATTCGAAAGATGCATCAACATTTGTTGATATGTTTCAGAGCTTCTCTCTACTTTTGTTGCATACTTTGCAATATATTTGATAACTACATGTCTAGAAAGGATAGGTTGCCAATCAACATTGGCCCTTCACAATTGTAGTATGTACTGATTGTGTGTATTAACTCTGTCATCATTTCTTGTTGGTTCAATTTTTTGTCACCCAATTTTGTATTGCTATATAACTTTGACCCCTCCAAATTTAATTGCCAAGGAGCATTATACTTAAAACATTGGTGAACACATATCTTGTTAACCCAATTTGTTAAAAATTTTGAAATAGAAAATTTAAACATAATTTTTTTGAATTTGATTAACTTGGAAATCATTCTTCCTCTTTTATGAAGGCATGCTCCCTCCTTACAGATAGTCTGTCTCTCAACACAATTGAGTATATGTTCATAATCCTGGTCTATATCCATCTCAGAGAGTTGTGTTGTATTCTTCAGACATGGATGTTGACCAAAATTTTGGAAAACCTATAATTGATAATTCATATATTATTCTATTGGATAGAGGTGAGAAACACATATTAATATTTAACTCATTTATAATATGAAACTGACATTTATATTTCTTTGATGCAGATCAATTCTAGGATTCCATGCATGAATAATGGAGTCAAAATATCTCTTGAAGCACTTTTTCATTCATCCTCATTTGACCAATTAATAGTGTCCATATTTGGTGCCCCTTTAAGCCATAAGAAGCCATGAAGATGAGGTGAACCATGATGTTGCCACTCATATCTACACCAAAAGTCCTTTACTTTCATACCTATTTCTTTCCTGAACATTGTATTCCTTAAGTGCATGTAATAAGTGACTATATGTGGATAACTGATGATATTTTTCCTTCTCCATCTTTGAGCCCCTCATGGATTAGAAGGTGGTGTACCAGGCATTAGTGCATGTAAATCAGGCCATTGCATATCCACTACACTTAATGTGAAGAAAATTGTAGGTGTACCAAGTTGGTTAAGCAATTCAGTTAATTTTGCTTTACATTTTGCTCAATATGATCTTGTTTCTCTTGGACTTGTTCTGAACTGAATTAGCCTATCTATGAGATTATTATGAGGCATATTCTCCATATGTTCATGCAATTCATTAATAGTTATTGGCATTTCCTGAAAGCTCCTTTTTTCAAAAACAAATGTTGAACTTTGTGTGTGATGTCTCATTACCATGTTTTGCACAAAATACCTAAACTGTGGATGTTTTCTAAAGCCGTGATCCCTATATTTGATCAAATGCTTTACAAATTCATGCAAGTATACCTGTTTCATTCTAGGCTCTAACCAATCACAACTTCCATCTGGAAACAATGTTGGGAAAGCCATATACAACAACCCAAATGTGACATACTCATCGATAGGTGATGCACCTATAGATGGCCACTCAATTAAAGTAGACAAAATTGCATCAAGATTATTAACCCAAGCATGAATTAATTCCATTTCCCTTTGAGCATTAGGTGGCCTTGAAGCTATAGATTTTGTGTGCTCAATTATATTACTTTAATCTATCTCCATGAGAGGACCTAGGAATACAACTTCATTTTCTTCAGAATCAAACTCCATGTAAAAAAATATTCTCATCCATATTTGTAGGCAAGTCATCAAGAGCACTTTTATTTACCCTAACATCCGCATAAAATTTATCATTTTCAACATTGTATTTCAATGCTCTATAAACACGATCCCTATTCATAGTAAAGTTATATCGTGTACCATGTTGATCCCTTCTTCAAACAATAATGATTAGTAAATGATCAACTGTGGGTGGCAAGACTTTTGATAGTTGTTCAACATGCTAAGGAAAACTAATGGTATGTCCTTTATACTTATACTGACCACCGACTGCATGTGTAACTTGTAATATAGGGTTTACATGTGCAATCAACATCTCTTCAACTTGAGTTAAATTTGTAATCTCTTGTGGTTGACATCCTGGATCCATATTATTTGAAGTTGAAAACTTATGAATTTGTGTCTATTGACGACACCTATTACATATTGGACCCTCACTGGTGTGATATACTTTCATTCTTGCATGTAACTCCTGACAAATATTATGCATATTTGGTGTTTTCAAACTATCTATTTGATATCTAAACTACTTTTGGAATCTTCTAAATTTAGATTGAAGCATACCATTTGAGTTGGGCATGTTTTCTCTATCACCTTCTAATTCATCATTCACATGGATTTGACTTCCATGTTGTGGTGTTTCTAGGACACGTTCTATAGATGGAGACCCTTCATACTCAACATTTAGTTGATTGTTTGCATCTATAGGATGCTCATGTATGTCACTTGGTTGCACTTCAACATGTTGTACTTCACACCTTTGTGCATATGGAAGGACCCTTTTAGAAGTATGCTGACGATTGTTTCTCTGTACATTTGTGTGCTCTCTTTCATCAGTTTCTAGTTGTGCAACTAACACTTCAAACCTTGTTCTACCATAACCTTTCCTATTTCCTTGATTTAATGTTATTCTTTGTTATTCTCTTTCATTTTCTATTTTTTGTTGTTGTTGTTAATGTCTATGGTATTCTCTATGATATTCTCTTTGATATTTCCTTTGGTATTCTCTTTTTGCCTCCTCTAATTCAAAATTTAACCTACATCTCACTATAGCTAGTACAAAAATAATATTAGTGAATTAAGATATATATTTCATGACACTAAATAATTTTTCATATAAATCATATAAATTAGTAAACTTCATTTATTAGAATGTATATATGATTTATTTAAGTGATACTTTATTTAGTAGACATCATAAAAATTATAGCAATGAAGATTATTATATAAGTAGTTAAACTTATATATAATGTTTGCATGAATGAAGAAAATTAACATTTAAAATGAGTAAAATCAAAGTATCTGTGAATGGAGACAAACAATTTAAGGATTTAAAGATTGTTGAAAAACATATTAATTAAGAAGAAATGAAGGAATTATGAACAATAATAAGAGAATACATTAAAAAATTATGAAAATGCTATTTGTTAAAGAAATATACAAACATGAAGATTTATATTGATTTGTTATTTATGAAAACATTGGATACATCATGTGAATAAATTGTTTTATTTATGAAAACCTTGGATACATCATTTTAAAAAAGAATGGTCTAAAAGACCTTTTATTGCAAAAAAAATGTATACATGATGTCAAACTTTGCAATACAAATTGCCAACACCAAAAATAATAGGCAGTCCAGTTTATTAGATAGTGAATTCCCATTTTCCAATATAGTAGACTAATACCTAAAAAAGATGTCAGCCTCTACTATAAAAAATCCAATAACATATTCAATACCATTGTGTTAGTATCCACCTTCCATTAACCCATTCATGAGATCGACATAACTACGCTCAAGAATAGGGTTGAAGAGTTTGAGTATGTGGAAAGTAAACTTCATAAAATTTTTGTCAACTAAGTGGAGACTCAAATTTATCAATAATAATGCCTGACCACCAAGAATCATTCTTGAAGACATCTACCACCAAATCCAATGGGATGTACTATGGAAGTGAAAAAATTGGAGGTCTAGGTCTAATATCCTATGGAAAAATTTCCTCTACAAGAGGTTCTTGTGTGAACTCATCAGTTATAAAATTATCATATCAAACAAAAAAATTAGACCTAGGAGCATTGGCCACATGTCCAATAATAGTGCTAGGGAACTATGCTCCTTAGAAACCGTCCTCATCAAAATGAACTTCAACTTTCATCTCATAATTGAAGTACATGTTTCATTTATATCTTTAGCATTAATTCATTATAAACATATAAATCAATCATCAATACAAAGTTAAATATTTCTAAAATGTTCATAATAAAATGCATATGGTTACATAGATGCAAACAAAGTAATATTTATTATTCTATAAAATATTTACTTTCTAATGTTTCAAATATGGTGGCATTGCCATCCACTTTTGAAACATTACAATTTTTTTAATTATAACTAACATTATAATAAATTGCTTACTATTATAATATTTTAAAAATGGTAGCATTGCCTTCCACCTTTCAAAGCTTGATGCCTAAAAATGAATATTTATTCTTTTAAAATTGCATATAAAAAAATAAATTAAAATAAATATATAGTTACTCTAATTTTTAATTAACAAAATTAAAAGTATAAATTTAATTTTTCTTATTTAGAAACAAATAAATTGATACTTTAATAAAAATATATGGTGGCATTGTCATCCACTTTTGAAACATTACAAATATTTTTAGATATAGCTAACATTATACTATATTGCTTACTATTATAATATTTTAAAAATGGTGGCATTGCCTTCCACTTTTCAAAGATTGTTGCCTAAAAGTTAATATTTATTCTTTTAAAAATGCATATAAAAAATAAGCATAAATCAAAATAAATGTATGATTACTCTAATTTTCAAGCAACAAAATTAAAAGTATAAATTTAATTTTTCTTAATTAAAAATAAATAAATTGGCACTTTAATAAAATATTTAGAAAATGATAGAATTTTCATCCATTTTTCAAATATTAATATGTAGATATTAATTTTAGTATAAATGTAAATTACAAAACTATTATAACCAAAATAGTGATCTAAATCAATATACTAATCTTAATCAAAACATTACAAATACTTTTAGATATAGATAACATTATAGTAAATTGCTTACTATTATAATATTTAAAAAATGACGGCATTGCCTTCCACTTTTCAAAGATTGATTCTTAAAGTTAAGATTTATTATTTTAAAATTGCATATAAAAAATAAGCATAAATTAAAATAAATATATGGTTACTCTAATTTTCAAGCAACAAGATTAAAAGTATAAATTTGATTTTTCTTATTTAAAAATAAATAAATTGCCACTTTAATAAAATATTTGAAAAATGGAGGCATTGCCATCCACTTTTCAAATATTAATATGTAAAGATTAATTTTTATTTAAATGTAAATTACAAAACAATTATAATTGAAATAGTAATCTAACTCAAAATAGTAATCTAAATCAATATACTAATCTTAATCAAAATACTGATATAAATCAAACTACTTTTGTAAATCAAAATAGTAATTATTAAATTTATAAATCACTATTTTCAAAAAAAACATTGATATGGCAGCATTGCTATCCATATGAAATATTAAGAGAAAAAAATACAACATTAAACTAAAAAATACATTGAAAAATATGAAAAACAATAATCTACTCAAATCATATCTAAATATATAACATGCAACTATATATAAATAATGCATGAAACATGCAACTATAATTTTGAATACAACAATGTAAAAATTAACAAATCTCATTTAAAAAATAAAATACATCTAAATGTAAATAGTGTAACTACTATTCTAAATGCAAATAGTAATCTAAATGCAAAATAAAACTCAATCGAAAAATATATATATATTAAGAAAAAAATACTTTGCTTTTTGATCCCCTTGTTAATCTTAAAATTTGGAATGCTTCTCCAAATTATTTATCTTCCTCTCTTCTTCTTAAACAAAGTTTATTGTATCTCTCAAGAATAGTGAAAGCTTTACTCTCAAAGCTTGTCTTTTTATGCAAATCTATTCTTCAATGAATGCAGAGCAAAAATGAAAGGAGATGAGTGTTTTATAATGAGAGAAACAACTTTTCATCTCCCATGAAAAGACTCTTCATTGTCCATTACAAGACCCTTCAATTTCTACTAAAAAACCCTTCAATTTCCACTCTTCCACTCTCCATTCAAATTCAACTTAAAAAAAAAAATAAGAAATGCTAAGTGTTATTATAAAATTTTTTTTAAAAAAATAAAATTAAACCTCCTATACGTTCATCCATTATTAGTCAAAAAAAATTTTTTTAAAATAATAGGTGACGTGCCACCACCCCTACCACCCCATGATTTCTGTAGCAGTTACTATCGACACTGACATGTCTCAGTGCTGGCAGCAATTGCCGTTGACAATAGCAATTGTTACCACCATAGCCATGACTTTATATTGTTTTCTTTGTTTTGCTTATTTTGTATTTTTTATTTTTATTTTTATTTTTAAATTTTATAATTTTTTAAATTTTTTTAAAAAGAATATATATATATATATATACAATTTTAAAGGAATATATGAAATTTTAATATAGATCATATGATAATGCTAACCTCTACTTTTTATTTTTATTTAATACCAACTGAGGAAGATAAAAAAAAATTCAATTTTTTAAATTATTTATTTTTTAATGTATTTTTTTAAAAAAATTGATTTATTTACAATTTTGAGGTGCCTATTTTTCAAGCCCTATTATTTTTGAGCTCTATTTGGCTCCCTCTTATTTTTGCCAACTATTATTTTAGGAATGTTTTTTATTGTCTTTTATTTTGGCTAGCTATTATTTTAGAAATGGTTTTTTTATTTAATTAAAATTTGTAACTGCTTCCTTTTCTTTTTTATTGACAAGAAATCTTGGCACATTCATATGTGCTGCCATTGTATAAAATGCCTCTTAGTGTAATTACATCCAAAGAAGAATTAAAGTTGTACCTATGAAACTCTTTGGAAACAAACTTTTTTAGAAGTATTTATTTTGAGAAGACATTGTTGGACAAGGAGAATTGTGGAATGGATAAACTATGAGATGATTATTAAAATGAGTAAAAAAACTTGCAACACCCAAAACTTTAATAAAAGAAGATCAAAGTTGTCCATGTTTTGCTATTCTTAGAAAATCCATAGATCATTGAAATGGTTAATTTTGAGCTATTATATTTGTTGTAGTCTATACTATTGTAATCATATTTTCTTAATTGGTGATTAATAATCTTTATTTCAACCAATTAGATTTAAGTATTTTCTATGTTTTATTTTCAATTTTAATTTTTTAAAATAAACATATGCATTTTTTGATATCAAAATTTGGAAAAATTATATTATTTCAACTTGATTAGCTAATATACATTCAATTTTGTTGAACTTAAAGAAACAAAATATTTGAAAAATTAAGATATATTATTCTTTATAGGCATTATTTTTTTATTTAGTTTAATGTTAAAGTAAAGAAATCATCTAATTTAAACAATTTATTAACTTAAATAAAATATTTCAAAAGTTTCATCTAAAAATATAATAAAAAATTATAATATTAATTAAATTATGATTACAACCATTTAAACTTTTCTTGTAATTATCAATTTTTTATCTTCAAAAATAATGTACTATTCTACCTAATTAACTTATTACAATTACAACAAATACAACTATTATGTGACACTTGTTATATAATAAAATTAAAATATCATACAATATTTTATAAAAAAGAAATCAAATTGTTGCCAAAATATAATCATCTTTACAAAATAGTTCAAGTGTTCAAATAAAACTATCATATAGAATGGCAATACAACTGTGTGATTATGAAAATTTAAAAATCCATCAAACTTGATAAAAAATTATACATATATAATACCAAGTTACAATAGAGATATCAAAGTATCTATTAATATAAGAATTCAAGAAGAATTTACCAAAAAAAACTATTATATCTTTAAATTTAATGTTTTCTTAAATTGTTTTAAAAAGAAAGTATCAACTATAAAATTAAACAACTGAAATTTAATCATATCTAGCTAAATTCTACTCTTCTATCGATTTTAAATATTTCCTACAATTACAAACAAAATAAATATAATCTCATATTAATATATGAAAATTGATAAAGTATGTTTTCAATATTGTACAAATGTTGGATTGCTATAATTTTCCCAAACCACTTGAAAACAACTTATAAACAGTACCTTCCAACTAAATAAGTATTTTAATTTCAACCTCAACCACTAAAATAAAATCTTAATTCTCTCAATAAACTGTACCACCTCATTCATCAATGGAGATTTTTGTACATTGACTACGAGACACGTGATCTTTACACAGTAAAAAAGTACGCATATGAAACAAAAACTGTGTTCACTCCAAAATGGCCCACATATATAACTTTACAAGCCTGCGAAAAGATTCTCAAATAATGTTTGATTGTTCATTGTGATGCAAGTTCTTTGACAGCTTTTGTTATGATGGAACATGCATTCACCCTCACAGCCATGCCATCCGTGAACAACAAATTGATAAGACATTTCTATAGTAAAATATTATTTGATATATTATTTAGAGTTGATATCATCTAATTAAAAATGTTCATTATTTTTATTCTTATAATAAATAGTTTAATAATATAAATAAATTAATGTTTGATATGATATAAATAAATATATGTATAATATGTGTATTTATGTGAATGTGTGTGAGTTCAATTCTTTAGCAATAAAAACAAATGTTTATATTGTTATTCAAATATAGTTCTTCAAGTGCATAACATTATATAAGAATGTTTCAATGGTATCTTAGTTAGAAAGGATATATATATATAAAATATAAGTCAAACACATTTTATGTTTACAATAATCTTAAATTTGAATATTTTCATTACATTTTTTATTTATAATTTTTAGAGGGGATCTATTTTTGCCAGTATAAGATTATTTTTGTCAATATATCATAAGTATCATACATTGAGTTGACATCTAATAAAATGGTAAGCTTTTACTTTCATTTAGTTAAGTGATAAAAATAATATCTATATTTTAGATATTTTATAGCAAATATATGACTTAGGTATAGTATATTAATCTGAAATCACCTTATAAAATGCACTTCTATTATTATGTTCTGACCTAGATTTTTAAAGTCACCAATTATTTTACATTTTTGGTTATTACAATTAACATTTTCACAATTTTAATGTATATAACTCAATCTAATGGAGTGTAATGGGTGACTCAATATATGACTAGGGTTTCATAGGATAGCTCATATAGGAGACCATACACATATTCCACAATAGCCATAGAGATAAGAGATCACAACAAGCAACTATTGCTTCATAGTATAGACCACGAAGGAGATAATAAGAACATTACAACACAACCATGGGAAATAGAAAAAGGCACTAGGACAAGATTAAGAAGATTCAATAGAAAGAAGAACATAATTAGTTCAATAAAGTAGCAATGATGGGAGTATGAGGCCTTAATTTTTCATGTCAAAAACCCTAGGGAAAGAGACATGAATTCAAGTGAAGATAGATTTGAAGGAAACTCATAATAAAACCCAACCTTTCCTACAACCAAGGCTAGCAAACCCTTCAATCCTCCTCTCATGAGGAAAGCTTCCTCAAATTGCCAATAGGTCATTTTTAAGAGGAGAGAAATGCTATTCAAAACATGAATGAATCAAGATAAAATCACTTCACATAACAAAAAATGGACCGCTTCAAGGGGCTTTGAAAATAGAAGAATGAGGCAAAGGAAGGAAAGAAAAAGGTTGAACATTTCTGTTGATTAAATCATTTACAAATAGAGAATGATTAGGATTTGGAACCTTAATAAATGGATGAAAAGAAACAAGATTAATATGAAAGAAAAATGAGTCAAAAGAGGGGGAAAACTAGCAGAGAAAAGGCTTCTCAAACAAGACAAAAGAAATATGGGGGCTTTAGGAAAAGGCAACCATAATAAATCAACACATAGAAAAGATAACCCTAATGAATGAACATATAGAATAGAAATCTAGTGCATTCTCAAAGGATTTACTCAAAGGCCATATGAGGTGATCACAAAAACAAGTCATAATTTGTAAGTTCTGGAACACCATCATTTCTTTTATGGAATTAGATAAATGGACAAATGATCATTGTAGTGATTTACAGGGAGTTTGAAATTTTGGATTATGTAAATGGATTTTCATAGTGATTTTCAAATCTATAGATAGTAGAGATTGGGATTTTAGAAGGAAATTATAGTTTTTGCATAAACTCAAGCTTATGTATGTAACATTGGAGGCCAAAACTTGATAATAAAGGTTATTGCATAAAATTTATTCTGATGTGGATTCAAGTAGATTTCCTACCATTAGAATACAAAGATGTAGAGATATTAGAGGTCTTTGGAAACAAATTGGGAATCTTTCTTAATTTGTCCATTTTGTGAAAATTCATATATGACCTATAATTTGAGTTCTAATCAAAATTAGAAAAGAGCTCCCCAATTCTTTAATAATTATTTAAAATAATGGAGTGTGGATTTAGATGATTTCATATGATCATTTAGATAGGGTTAATGATAATCTAATCTCTATAATGTATATTGTTGGGGCCTATCAATGGGAAGATGGCCCTTGTATCTTTGAACCTAATAGACACACACACACACACACACACACAAATTTAGGTTGGAGAAACTTTAGAGCCATTCCATGGTAAACCCTATCACCCTAGTTCCAAAATTAATAAGAAAACAAGAAAGTGAAAGAAAATTAGCTCATAAACAAGGAAGATAAATGGTTCTCTGATAGAGTTTTACTAATTAATTTGACCTTATTTTGCAGATAGGCACATTATTGAAACAAGTTTCATAAAATAAAAATTCTCACTAAAGATTATCAAGGGAGGGGAGTGATGAGACTACATATCAAAATCTTAGGTCATACAGAGAAATAAGGCTTATATGTCAAAATGACCTAAAGATATCAAATTTCAAAGGGGAAATAATAAGCCTCTTTCAAAAGAAAGGGGTGTAGGGTGAAATGAATTGAAAATACACCATGCATTGATAAGAATAGGATTTTTGGCATGGATGAGAAGTTTATATTAGGTCAAAATCATGTGAGAGAAGAGATGTGTTCGATAATGTTGTCCTTGATGTCACACAAATGTCATATTAGTCATTAGTCTCAAGTTCACTGAGCTTAGACAGTCTGCAATGCAATCTACAGTGCCAACCGAGCTCACTCAGTCATTAAAGGAATCATGGAGAAGATAGTGTTCACCAAGCTCACTCGATCATCAAAGAAATCATGAAGAAGTCAGTATTAACCAAGCTTCACTCGATCTCCAAAGGATAGTTTCCACCGAGCTCACTCGGTTATCTCAGGAAACTCAGTACTTACTGAGTTCTCCCGGCGATTGAAGGATTGTCACGAAGTTTGTTGTATTAACCGAGCTCAGTCGGTTAATACAGGAATTATTTTTTGAACAAAGTTTACCGTGTAGGGTCAGCTAGTATAGGGATTTGAAAATTAATTACTTTTAGCCGACTATTGTAATTGTTTGTTTAGTCAATAATTCGAGCCGACTAAGATAATCTGAAAGGTATATATGGTCATTCAAGTTATGAATTAAAGTGTGTGAGATTGTGAAAAAGAAGCTATGAATGCAAATTTTAGTATGAAATGATAAGGCAAATGTTGAGAAAAGTCTGATGAAGGATCAGATGTGTTGAAGGAGCTGTAAAGTTGCATTTGATCAGTGAGGATCCAGCTAAGCATAATAGAGATCTGTAATCAGCAAAGATAAGTTGTACTTTATATCAAGTCACTTCATTGTTTCTTTCTAACCATTGTAACAGTGAATTCAAAATCTCTTAACAGAGTTGGTTTAACAGCCATTCAATAAATCCTCTAACAAGGTGACAGTTCAGTTGAATTGTTCTAAAGACCTCTAGCAAGGCCACTCCTAACAGGGTGATTAAATCCTTTAACAGGGTCACACCTAACAGTGTGTTTTTGTAACCTTTAACAGGGTTGGCTCCTAACAAAGCTCACTTTAGAAGAGTGAAAAACAGTATCTAGTTTCATTGGTGGTTTTTCCCATATTGGGTTTCCACGTTAAAACTGATGTCCCTTATGTTCTTAATTGCTGAATTACTTTGTGCATGATAACATATCAGTTCTTAATGTTTATCATTTACTGCTTTATGAAGTTTTAGAATTTTATATTAATCAGATCAAGGGTATATTCAGACATCTTAGGGACTATGGAAAGTTTTGTAGTAACTGATTCACCCCCTCCCCCTCTTAGTTACTCTATTCTCATTTTCAACAATTGGTATCAGAGCTTTTGGTGCTTGCAAGAAGAGATTTCAAGGATCTAAGCCAAAGATCAAGATGTCTTACAAAAGAGAAATTCCAAAACTCAACAGAGATAACTTCTCCGCATGGCAAGGATTGATGAGACTTCATCTGGCTACTGTTGGTGATACTAGACTAAAATACCTTGAAGAAAAATATGAAGAAGCTCCTGGCACATTGTCTGTCAATGACATTTCTGAAAAGAAGACTCACAACAATACGATGATAGACATAGCATCCACTCTCAGTTATGAAGAGATGTGGAACAAGCTAAAATAAATCTATGGAGGAGATGATAATGTGAGAAGAGCAAAAGTAGAAAGTCTAAGAGGACAATTTGATCAAATGAGGATGAGAGAGGATGAAAACATTGCAAAGTATGTTCAAAGAGTTAAAGCATGTGTGAGTGCAATCAGAGCATCTGGAGGTGATATCAAAGGAGAAACAGTTATAAGCAAAGTTCTCAAAACCTTGCTTCCCATTTATGCAATCAGAGTTTCTGCAATTCAGGAAAGAAGGTGTGAAACAAATCATCAGATAAATCTTGAGGCCATAGTTGGAAGACTAACTGCATTTGAACTAGATAACTTTGACAACTATGTTCTAGCCTCCAAGAACATTGAATCAACATTTCAAGCCAAGCTCTCACTCAAGGAGAAAAACAAAAAGGAGAAGGAATCTCAGTCAGAAAGTGAAAATGAATCAAGCCAAAGTTCAGACAGTGACCTCGAAGTGATTGAAGCTCTACTAGCAAAGAAATATTCTAGAGGCAGAGGAAAATACAAAGGTAAAGTTCCTCTAATATGTTTTTCTTGTGAAGAAATTGGTCATATTGCAGCAAGGTGTCCAAACAAGCAAAACCATGATGAAAAGAAATGGAATGGAAAGAAAGACTTCAAATCATCCAAGAACAAAGGTAAGAAATCATGCTTCATGGCTGAAAATTCTAAAGATTCTAATAATAGTGAGGATGAAATTATTTATATTGCCATTAAAGATGATTCTGATAGTGATGAGGAAGATAAAATGGCACTTGTTTCTCATATAAGTAAGAATGATACATGGATTATAGACAGTGGTTGCTCACATCATATGACTGGTGATAAAACTAAGTTTGATCAGTTTGAAGACTATGATGGTGGCAGTGTAAGGTTTGGTAATAATGAACCTTGTTTCATAAAAGGAAGAGGAAGAATCTTTCTAACCAAAGAACTTGTATGTAATAATGCCTATTGGGTTGAAGGTCTTAAACATAATTTGCTAAGTGTGGCACAATTACTCAATACTGGATTCAAGGTGGAATTCATGCATGGAAAGGCAAGACTATTGAATGAGCAAGGAAAGTTGATAGGATCTGGCACCCAAACTAAAGGTAACTTGTTCTATCTAGAACTTGGTGAATGCTCATATTTTATTGCTCAAATTGAAGAAAGTTGGTTATGGCATAAAAGGTTGTGTCATGTCAATTTTGATAATCTGGTAAAAATAAGCAAATTCAAGAAAGTAAGAGGCATTCCTAACATTAAGAAACCTGAGGTTGGTCTATGCAAGAATTGTCAGATTGGTAAAATGGGAAAGACTAGTTTTAAAAGTAAGAACTATCAGTCTGAAGATATATTAGAAATTGTGCATACTGATTTATGTGGACAAATTGGAATAGAAAGCTATACTAGAGAAAAAAATTTCATTCTTTTTGTTGATGACTACTCAAGAATGA
Source organism: Cupressus sempervirens (assembly GCA_028749045.1). Lineage (NCBI taxonomy): Eukaryota > Viridiplantae > Streptophyta > Pinopsida > Cupressales > Cupressaceae > Cupressus > Cupressus sempervirens. The sequence goes on along the minus strand of CM053783.1, from coordinate 631,976,251 downwards.
TGACTATCATGTATCTAAGGAATAAATCAGAAGCATTTGAGAAATTCAAATGGTATTTGGCAAGAGTAGAAAAAGAAACAGGAAAAAGACTAAAATGCCTAAGGTCAGACAGAGGTGGTGAATTTATCTCACATGAATTCAAAAACTTCTACATTGAAAAAGGTATTAAAAGACAGGTCTCAGCACTAGGAACTCCTGAACAAAATGGAATAGCTGAAAGAAGAAACAGATCCATCATGGATTGTGCAAGAACCCTGATGATAGAAAAGAACATTGCTATCAAATATTGGAAGGAAGCCATCAACACTACAGTTCATACCTTAAACTGAGTACAGTTGAAGAAGGACTCATTCAAAACTCCCTATGAATTATGGTATGGCTACAAACCAAATGTAAGTTATCTGAAAGTATTTGGAAGAAAATGTTATATTTTGAAAGAATCTAGAAAAGGAAAATTTGATGTAAAAGGTGATGAAGGAATATTTTTGAGATATTCTTGCAAAAGCAAAGCATATAGATGTTTAAATCTATCCACTCACAAAGTCATAGAAAGTGCACATGTGAAATTTGATGAGTTTGCAGACAAATCTGAAGAAGAAAGCAAAAAGGTACCTGAAGATTACAGAAGATTTTTTTACATTGAACTAGATACTATACCAAGCATACCATTCACTCAAGAATCCTCAACTCTCGAGTCATCAGTAACCGAATTGCAAATAGTTCAAACCGAGCTACAACAACATTCAGATATTACCGAGCAAGTGTCTGCCGAGTCTGAAGCGCCCGAGCCAATTCTTACCGAGCCAGAACAGCCAGAACATGAAATTGAAGCACAAGGAGATAGTAATGAAACTCATTCAAGAGGCAAAGAACTTGTATTAGCTAAATATGTCAGAAGACATCATGCACTAGATCAGATCATTGGAGACAAGTCTAAAGGAACCTTGACAAGAAGCAAGTTGAAAAATACTTGTTTACTTGTTGATTTTGAACCTAAAAGCATTAAAGATGCATTGAAAAATGATAGTTGGATTGAGGAAATGAATGAAGAAATAGAATAGATAGAGAAGAACAAGACATGGACTCTAGTACCCAGGCCTAAAAATAAGAATGTAATTGGAACCAAGTGGGTATTCAGAAACAAGTTGACTGAAGATGGTAAAGTATCTAGAAACAAAGCCAGATTGGTATGCAAAGGATACTCTCAAGAAGAAGGCATAGATTATGGAGAAACCTTTGCTCCTGTTGCAAGATTGGAAGGAGTTAGAACCTTACTTGCATATGCTGCTCACAAAGGATTCAAAGTTTATCAGATGGATGTCAAGTCAGCATTCCTCAATGGAATACTGGATGAAGAGGTTTACATAGAACAATCTAAAGGTTTTGTTGATCTAGATAAAAAGAACATGGTCTGTAAATTACACAAGGCACTGTATGGTCTGAAACAAGCCCCTAGAGCATGGTATGAAAGATTGCATAACTATCTTATTCAGATTGTTTTTCAAAGAACTAATGATAATAGTAGCTTGTATATAAAGGAAGGACCAGATAATAAGATTGTCTTGGCAGAAATATTTGTAGATGATACTATTTTCACAGGGCATGATGATCTTTGCAAAGAATTTTCAGAACAAATGAACAAGGAATTTGAAATGTCTATGTTTGGTGAAATAAAATTCTTTTTTGGTCTTCAAATTCAACAAAATAAGAATGGCATCTACATCACTCAATCAAAATACATCAAGGAGATATTGAAAAAGTTTGGTATGGAGGACTGTAAACCTGTTGGAACTCCTATGTGTACCTGATGGAAACTTACCAAAGATGATGAATCCAAAGAGGTAGATCAAACATTGTATAGATCTATGATTGTAAAATTGCAATATGTAGTTCATACCAGGCCAGATATTGCCCTTGCAGTTGGTATTGTTGCAAGATTTTCAGCAAAGCCAAGAGCAACTCACCTGATGCCAATCAAAAGAATAATGTGATATTTGAAAGGAACTGAAGATTATGGCTTATGGTACAAATTTGGAGGTAATTTGGATTTGAAAGTGTTTACTGATGCTAATTGGGCAGGAAACCTTGATGACAGAAAAAGCACAAGTGGAGGAGCATTCTTTCTTGGAAAAATATTGGTTTCTTGGAAAAGCAAAAAGCAGAATTGTACCTCCCAATCTACAGCAGAGGCAGAGTATGTTACTGCAGCAGTAAACTGTTCAAATATTATTTGGTTTAAGCAGTTATTGCAAGGAATGAAGATGGAGATCAAAGAACTAGTTGTCATGTTCTGTGACAATACTAGTGCAATCAACATACCTAAGAATCCAGTGATGCATTCCAAGACCAAGCATATTGCAATAAAATATCATTTTGTCAGAGAATTGGTGCAAGACAAGGAGATCAGATTAGAATATGTCCATACAAAGGAACAAATTGCTGACATATTCACAAAGCCTTTACCTAAAGATGCATTTTTGTATCTCAGAGGTAAGTTAGGGGTCATTCCCCTATTTGAAGTCCACTAAAATGAGTTCTAGTGATGCATCAACTTATACAAGATTGAAGATCTATCTGTTGATGCAGTTTAATCAGAAATCATTGCATATGAATCAGTACTAAAGGTACATTACAATTCACTTAACTTCTGTTGTCTTTGGCATGTGTTGTCAAAGAGGGAGAGATTTACTATCATATCCTTATGAAATTTGTGAGATTTGAAAAGTTTGCCATGAAGTCCCTTAACAAAGGGAGATTATTGAAAGAGGGAGAAGTCTGTTATCTTGTTGGACTTGTTTTCAAAATTTCATTCTATTATGACATGTTGTGTTGCCATCAATGCGAAAGAGGGAGATTGTTGGATAATGTTGTCCTTGATGTCACACAAATGTCATATCAGTCATTAGTCTCAAGTTCATCGAGCTCAGACAGTCTGCAATGCAATCTACAGTGCCAACCGAGCTCACTTGGTCATTAAAGGAATCATGGAGAAGAAAGTGTTCACCGAGCTCACTCGGTCATCAAAGAAATCATGAAGAAGTCAGTATTAACTGAGCTTCACTCAGTCTCCAAAGCATAGTTTCCACTGAGCTCACTCGGTCATCAAAGAAATCATGAAGAAGTCAGTATTAACCAAGCTTCACTCGGTCTCCAAAGGATAGTTTCCACCGAGCTCACTCGGTTATCTCAGGAAACTCAATACTTACCGAGTTCTCCCAGTGATTGAAGGATTGTCACGAAGTTTTCTGTATTAACCGAGCTCAGTCGGTTAACATAGGAATTATTTTTTGAACAAATTTTACCGTGAAGGGTCGGCCAGTATAGGGATTTGCAAATTAATTACTTTTAGCCGACTGTTGTAATTGTTTGTTTAGTCAGTAATTCAAGCCGACTAAGATAATCTGAAAGGTATATATGGCCATTCAAGTTATAAATTAAAGTGTGTGAGATTGTGAAAAAGAAGCTATGAATGTGAATTTTAGTCTGAAATGATAAGGTGAATGTTGAGCAAATTCTAATGAAGGATCAGATGTGTTGAAGGAGCTGTAAAGTTGCATTTGATCAATGAGGATCCAGCTAAGCATAACAAAGATCTGTAATCAACAAAGATAAGTTGTACTTTATATCAGGTCACTTCATTGTTGCTTTCTAACCATTGTAACAGTGAATTCAAAATCTCTTAACAGAGTTGGTTTAACAGCCATTCAATAAATCCTCTAACAAGGTGACAGTTCAGTTGAATTGTTCTAAAGACCTCTAGCAAGGCCACTCCTAACAGATGATTAAATCCTTTAACAAGGTCACACCTAACAGTGTGTTTTTGTAATCTTTAACAGGGTTGACTCCTAACAGGGCTCACTTCAGAAGAGTGAAAAACAGTGTCTAGTTACATTGGTGGTTTTCCCCATATTGGGTTTCCACGTTAAAACTGGTGTCTCTTATGTTCTTAATTGCTGAATTACTTTGTGCATGATAACATATCAGTTCTTAATATTCATCATTTACTGCTTTATCAAGTTTCAACATTTTATATTAATCAGATCAAGGGTATATTCAGACATCTTAGGGAATATGGAAAGTTTTGTAGTAACTGATTCACCCCCTCCCCCTCTCAATTACTCTATTCTCATTTTCAACAAGATGATCAATGTTAGAAGTAGAATATAAGGATCATAGACACATTAAATACTTATTAAATAAGAACACTCTTCTATTCTTCCATAAATCAAAATAACACAGAGAGTTCTCAATAGAGAAAGACACAAAGGTTGCCTATTCAATGCATAATAGTCATACTAGAGGGAAGAAACAAAGGATCCAAAGAGAAATACTAAATATTAGTACTTAGGAAATGACAACTTTTATTCAAGAATACTTGGAAGAAGTTCAAATTAAAATTATAAAAGAGATGGAAAACTAGGTGTTGGTAAATAACCCGAGTACCAAAAAATTGAATGGTCTCTAGAAGGAAGATACAATAGAAGAAATTTAGAAGAACACATTAAGTCAAAAATTTTGAGGAGATTGTTAAGATTTTGAAAGAATGACTTTTCAAGATATAATGAATAAAGGAAAAATGTACTTTATGTTGGAATACTTTAGAATAACTAGGGGGGGGGGAGGATGAATCAATTATCTAAGGTCCAGATGTATAAATAAAACTTTTCACAACTTAGTGATCCCATAAAATATTCATACCCATGCATGCGCCCATAAGATTATACAGTCACTAAAACTTGTATTTTACTGTCAAATCAACTTACAAGATTGCAAAGGATGAAACATAATAGATCCATCAATGCACTTGACACAATGATTTACATGGAAACTCAACTTGGGAAAAACCACTAGTAACATGCTACTCCTTTTCACTCTTCTAAAGTGATGCCCTGTGAAAGGCCAACCCTATTAAAGGTTACAATACACACTGTTAAATGTGACCTAGTTAAGTGATTTCAATCACCTTGTTCAAAGTGAGTCTTGTTAGAGGACTTTAGGCCACTCACTTGGAATGCCACCTAGTTAATGGATTTACAAATAAATCTTGGGTCAACCTTACTCCAAAGGATTTACCCTAGATTGATATAATTGTTTGAGAGGAATAGTAGAGCTTTGATTTGATACAACTTCTTTTGCAGATTATAGATCTTTGTTCAGTCATCAATTTTGCTTGGCCTTCATACTTTACAGCTCTGACATCTTCTTCACCTTTCAAGCATTCATCTCCTTAAGCCTTCTTGCTTAACATGCCATTGTAGACTCTCCTCTTAGGTCACTAGATGAAGGAAAACTAGTAAGTCCTTCTCTTCCTTAGGTTCTTGCACATGACAACTTTGTTTCATGACTAGACATTCCTATAAATAGGAAATTTAGATATTTTTCACTCATTTTCCATCGTCAAAATTAGGGTTCATATGGATTAGGTAGGATATAATGTATCTATTATATATCTTGTATTTCCTCTATAAACTTCTCCTAGAATCTATTTGAATTCACCTAAAAATGGTTTACATCAATTTCTATGCCACCAGGTCATCAACCTTATCTTCCTCCTGGTTCACAAGTTTTAAGAAAACAAACTTGTCGACTTAGATTTAGTGAATCTTCGATCTTTAACATAATGCAACAGCTTGGCATTATTTGTAAAGCCCTGCCAAGGGATCCAAAAGAATTAACCTAAATTTTTATTAAGTTTTCCAAACATATTTTTTTAAAGAAAGAATAACATACACATCAACAATAAATTAGTGGAAGCAATAAAATACAATCATACATAAGCGAACATAACAAATTACATTCCTTAAGGATCCCAAGACATTGAGTCACATTTAAATTTAATTAATACTAAGTCTAACAAATACCATTGCCACATGAAAGAATAAATAAAAGTCCAAAGTCCATTTAAATAATATACATTTCTTTTGAATTCCACTTGGCAATCAAATTCAAAATGCTCAATCATCCACTATACATGTAACAGGGTATGAAAGGCTAAAAGAATATACATTTATAAAACTAGATTACATCATCCTTTTTGGATCCATGCTACAAAGTACAATATAGTACATGAAACCATCCACCACAAAGATATAACTATCCATCATAAAGATATAATGCACAAAGATAGAATGAAATGAAATGCAGACAAGAAACTCCAGCCACAACATCAATAGATGGATCTCAATGGTAAGAATAATAAAGCACTACTACCCAACCTCATGGAACCCAAAAAGGTTCACTTCCACTACACTCAAGAGATAGTCTCAAGTCCCAAATAGGATAACAAACTCAAAATTCAAAAACAAACATCTAGGTTCAAGGAATCACCTGAAAGAAAACTATCTCAAAGGGTACCAAGACACAAGTATCAACTAATACCAGAGGCAATATAGACACATAGGAAATCTACTATGCAAGTGTGCAAGTTTCATCACACAAACCAACTCTAGGGTTACTTGACTAGTCTTTTAATCCTCTGACCCCCTAGTGACTCTATGTGGCACTAGTATCCTTTTGTATTGACGAGGCATACTAACAAGTCAACTCTAAGGTTACCTAGCTAGTCTTTTAATCTTTCGGCCCCTTAGTGATTTTCTGTGGTACCAATATCTTGTTAATTCATTTTAAACCCATTTAATGAAATGTTGTCACTTATTAAATAACCTACAATGGGTTACCCTGATAGCCACCTTGGGCCCCGACCTCCATTGCAAGCCACTTCCCAAAATTATAGATCGATAACCTACCTAGGCTCATAAAAGTATAAATCAAAGAATCAAAAATTAAAGAATCATAATATTTCACCTCAGTCCTATACAAGTGACTAAAAAGGATAAAAAGATAATTCACAATAACCCATCAGTTCTTTACAAGCAATTGGAAAGCATCCCAAAAATATTGATCGAAGACTCGAAAAGGTTAAGTCAAACATGTCATAACATGACATCACCAAGAACAAATAATACAAACACCTCAATCCTACACAAGTGACTGTAAAGCAATCCAAAAACAACTGATTGAAGACTCAAAGGTTATATCGACCATTCACCTCAGTTTCACACAAGAACACTAGAAAATAATAACAATCAATCGATTAACACACATCATAGAGCATACTAGACACATTACCATGGTTAAGTATAACAGATCATATACAAACATCATCATGACATCACAAAACAAACCCCCAAGCCTTTGGTAAACATCCTGATTGGCCAAAGTTAAGACAAATCCAAAAACCCCAACACTAGTAAATTATATGTCACATCAATTGCATACAAAAGTGAATTTCATAATTCATTAGGTTTTGAAAACCCTAAAGTTCAATATTTACTAAAGGTTTTTAGATTAAGTCATAAACAATTCTATAATGGAAATCAATTTTCTCAAACAAGAGTTTCAACCTAGAGAAATTCTAAAAATAGAAACACAATAGACATGAAGAAGATATGGATTCAAAGAATGAGCAACTACTGCACAAACCCACAAGATCCTATCTGGATCTTATGCTAAAACAATGAACACACAAACATGCAAGAATCTTCCTTTTTCTTCAAAAACCCTCTTTTAAAAAATTGGCTCCTCTAAACCTATGTATCTAGAAATGAGCTCTAATTTCTTTAATAAAGAGTTTTTCCCCCAAATCAATGCTTTGATCATGAAATCATGTGAAAAATTTTTGTCTTTAATTACTATATTTTAATTTTCATACGAACACTTTATGCAATTTAATTAAAATAAACTTTATTAAATTAAAGCTTTCTCTCCCTTGTTAAATCATGCGACGTTTTTTAGGCAAAAGCCTACAAGACAATGGTAAATTGTGAGCCTCTTATCGAAGAGGTCTTGGGTTCGAATCTACTCGTGATCATGCTTAATAAATAATAATAATTAATTACAACATATAATAATTAATCTTGGCTTCAGCCTCTTACCAATCAAAAGAAAATAAAAATCCTACAACATTTCAAATATAATATTTATTAATTTAACTAACAATATTATTTAGAGTTGATTAATTAAAATAAAACTTGTAAATAAATTATTATTAAATTAAATAAATTTAAATGTGCCTAAATTAGAACTTTAATCAAATCTTTTAAATTTAATTCTTTCATGCACATTTATGGAACTTTTTAATTAAAATATTCCTTTATATTTTATTTTCCTCCACTTATTAATTAGTGTAAGCATTATTTAAAGTATAATTTATTATTTAAATTAATAAGAATAATTAAAGTTCATTAGTTAAATGCAACTCTAATTTAATAATTATTAATTAAATAATTATAATTAAACAATATTAAATCTTTAATCTTTTCATATTTTAATTCTTTTTTTATCCAACTTCTTAAATTAGACTTTTAAAATAATTATTTTAAATTGAAGTGGTTATTTAATTAATTTATAATTAATTAAATAACATTATATTCTAATCTTTCTTTAATCAATTTTCTAAATTTAGACCTCTAATTTTGACTTCTAAATTTAGACATTTTATCTAAAGCAAAAATTTAATTAGTTTTTAATAAATCAAATATTCACATATTTTAATATTTCCTTTTTAATGATCAAGGAGGTCTCGGGTTCAAATCTACTTGAGAATAATAATATAAGAAAATTTCATGGTGAAGGCACAAGTAAGAGCAGGTACTAGTTTAAGAACAAAGGCAAGGGTAGGTGCTGGAGCTAGAGTAGAGGTATGAGCAGTTGCAGATGCTGGCATGAATATAGGGCAAGGTGCGTAGGAAGATTCACTAGCTAATGTGCAGATAGGTCTCCATTTAGGGATTAATATTCAAAATCAACCTAGGGTTTTCAAAAAACAACAATCATATCTTGATGCCCCTTCCAGTATTTTTTCTTCAATTCCTATAGTGCAATGGACTACGAAGGATCATGATAAATTGTAATTCCAATTCTTCCATTTTCAAGAAGCTCACTTCTACTCAGGAAAAAATCAATATTTCAAGGGAAAGTGGTGGTCCAGCCAGCTAAACCCTTTCTTGTTAATCCTCAGTTTCATGATACCCATCAATAGGAGTCTAGGGAGAAATCGTGATATGGGTATGATTTGACCTTTGAAAAAGAAGAGTCTTCAAAGCAAGCTTCAAAACCACTTTAACAACATGTGCCATAGGACTGGAGTAAATTCAAGTTTACAGTGAATAGGGATCAATCAAACCCAAGCCGAAAGAATGGATGGCAAACCAAACAACCAGTTTTTGATATCTATCAAGGGTTTTCTCTAGGTCCCCCATACCAAACTCAGTTGGCCATAAATCAGGTTAAGGAGACAGTCTAAGAGACAACAACTATACCTACAGATGTGTCTCATATTTCTCATGATGAACCAAATGGTATAGAAGGTTCTAAATCAGTCCCTATTATCAGGGTTTCTAAAAATGCTTAGGAACCTCCTAGGGCCCTCTTCAAACCAACAAAAAATACCAAGTTTGTAGAAACAAGCAAGTGGTTCATCCCAATTCAAATGAGACTCATGCTCAGCCTACAGATAGGGTGAAAATTAAACTACCAAGTCATATGCTGCAAAGTTCTATTTTGCATTAATTGGTAAGTTTTCCTCTAATTCTCTGCTCTTTTCTTCTGTTAAAGATTAGGCCCATTCATCTTGGTTAGAGTTAAGGGATATTTTCTATATCAATTCAGATTTAAAATGTTTTGTAGCCATTTTTTACTCAAAAGAAACTAGAGACCTAGTGCATAAGCAAAAAGGATGGTTTTGCTATGGGTCTAGGTTATTTACTATGATGTGGGTCCCTAATTTTAATCCTCAATCTCTTAAAATTCCTTTTATGCCACACTAGATATCCTTCCCCTCTTTACCTTTAGAGTATAGGGATCCTAAAATTATTGAAATATTTGTAAACAAGTTGGGAATCTTCCTCAAACATGATCTTGTCCCTTATGATCAACCGCATTTGGATGTGAGAGTATGTTTGTTGTTAGATATGCGACAACCTCTTCCCTCTCACTTGGTTATAAATTCTTAATGGGGTTTATGGGATCAGTCAGTTTCAATTCAAAATGAGCAAATAGTTTGTAGTGCCTCTCCCATTTGACTTTTGTTAGTCATCCTAATGGATGCAACCTTGCTGATCTTTAATTGTGATGGGATCATGATTGTGACCCTGAGTGGTCTACACCATTGAGGTGTTTAGATATATGTTTCTGTATCAGTTGCTTTGATTATGCTTTTGATTGATCTTTGAGATTATGATGTGATTTTTGGTTCACTGAGGTTTGTGCCAGTGGTTATCAGGATCGATGTGGTATCATGATTTTGTTTCATGATTACCTTGAGATGTGTGCAAAGATTGCACTATGTACTATTACCATGCTACACTAGACTAGGTTCCTGTAGCAGTGGTTAGTCATGTTTATGACTGTGTTTGCTTATGTGTTTTAGGTGCCTTTTTAATGCAGAGTAATCAATATTTATTAAATACATTAATGATTAGAAATGGATTGTTCACGGGGGATTGTTTGGTTATGTGTTGCGGACATTTACCTTGTTATATTTTTTATTAGAGAGATATTTGTTACTCATGTTATGTTTACATTTGAGAGGACCTGAAGGTCAAATGTTACACTTTGATTCCAGTATCATGGATTTTAGACTACTATGTTGTTTAGTTAATCATATTGCATGATGATGCCATTTTGAGATGATAGTGTGTTTTATGATGATATTTGGTTATCTGGTATTTGGACATACCTCTGATTTTGTTATGTGATGGAATTAATGCTATGGTTGTTTACTTCATTCCTGCGTTGTTATGCTTTATGCGAATGTGAGTGATGTAAATAGATTATTTTAATATAATTAAATAAATGGTTAAATTAGGTGATTTAACGTATTATTGCTTCGGCTATGTTATTATATGCAATTGCACTTGATCATGTTGTTTAGTGTGCAGGATTTATATCCCTGGCAGTGGCACATGGAGTTAGTGATTCAACCTTTCATATTTTACCAATGTCGTCTTGGTCAACGTATCCTTAATTAAAGTGTTTAAATTAAACCTTTCGGTGATTATTAAATCTGAACTCATTTGCATTATGTGATTAGACTAGTAAGTTTGTCTGTGCATTTAGAGGTTCGCATTGTCACAAAAGTCATTAAGGAAATTCTATGTTTTTGGATTTTTAGGTTTTTAATTATTTTATTTTAATTTCTGGTAGCTTTTCCATAGATGAATTCCTATTTATAGGAATAGCCTATTTTCGTTTGGGTCGATTCGAGGTTTAACTAGGTTGGTTGGTTAATTGTCGTAATCGATTATTCACTTGAAAAGTGAATAAGTATCCAAAGAGGAATTTAATTCCTCACTTCTCACTTTCAAATTGGAAAGTTGGAGAGTAAAACCCAAAATCCTCTTCATGAGGATTTACTATTTTGTTCGTTGTGGGAGCTATGGGCATGGGATCGTTGTGAGGTTTGGCTCATTGGATCCAGCTCGGGGAAACCTTAGATTGCCGCAATTTTCAGCTACCTTTGCGGGATATTTATTTTATGGTTCAGATTCTCGTTTTTCCCTTTTGGCTATGAGGTAGGGCTTTCCTGTTTTATTATTTCTGCTTCGTTTCTGCTTCTATTTTTGGTAGCCATTTGTTTGGAGGTTGAGAACTAGTGTTCCCATCCATTTTTGTATGCTAGCTCTACCCGGTTGGGTGGGTATGAACATTTTCCTATTTTTTGGGATGAGGGTTTGGGATTTTACGCTATTATGCTAGCTATTTTTGCATACAGTGTCTGATTCCATTTTTTTTTTACTTTTGGGGTTTTTGAACCCAAAGGTCAAATGGGTTTTAATTTTGGAATTTTTTTAAAATTTGGGGTTTTTACCTCGTTTTGTGTGTCAGCCTATTTTCTCAAGTTTTCTTGGCACAATGTGGGTCGTGGACTTGGATGATCTATTTGGATATAAGTCAAACCACTTATGCACTTTTATGTTGCATTGGGATGCGCATTGCATCCGTACTCTCGACATTGTGTTTGGTTGAGTGATTTTATACCTGTTGTTATTGTTTCTTTTAGACCTTTGCTTTTGTTTTGTGAATGGTAGGATTCGTGTACAATCCAAACTCTCAGATTGAGGCCAATTGAGTCAGCTCATGATGTTTGGTCTCATTACATCATTAGGATTTGTGTAGAATCCAAACTCTCGAATTGAGGCTGGTTGAGTGATTTCATGATGTATGGTTTTATTGGCTTTGAGATTCATGTAGAATCTGTCCTTCCCATGTTGCTTTCAGTTGGGTGTTTTCTTTGCATTGTGTTCTCATTCCTGTCCTTGTGTTATGATCTTCATGATGGTGGTGTGCCACACATGAGTAAGTCTGTGTACATTTGTTGAGTGACTTACGAGGCTCAATCTTCCATGGTACTTCCAAAAGTTATGATCATTGGGGTTGGGGTGGGAGTATACATGTCCATGGGCACTTGTCGTAGGATGAGCATGGGCAGGGCAGGGTAGCATATGGAGGGGCTTCTACCTCGTAGCCTGGTGACCTTAGTCCCATAGGGTTGGCAGACGATAGGAAGTTTTAAATAAGTGATAACTAAACAAAATGTGTGACTGGTAATAAAACTTAAGATAATAAAATGGTACTTTTGTGTATTGGCCTTCTGTTGAGGGAGTTGAGCTACACAATGTATTGGGCTTCCGTTGAGGGAGTTGAGCTACACAGATCCGAGCTTGGGCTTTTGGATGCCAAGTGACTCTCCATGATGTTAGTCCCTACATAGTAGCCTATTGAGTGTCTGACCAGGACCTTTACTCCTTGCATTGTCTTAGGTTCTTGGTTCAACCATCATACTATCTGGCGTGAGTGTTAGCCTTGGATGTTGTGCTTTATGTGTGTTTGTGGTTTAATCTTTATCTCCATCAGCATGGTGGGTGTGGACCTACAAGTTCCACGTGGTTGGGAGGCATAGCTACCTTCACCACTGCTACGGATTGGTGTATAGAGATGATCTTTTGTCCTAGTGCGACCGTTGTTGGATGTCTTCAGTAGGTACTTCAGGTTCTTGAGTATGCTTTCTTGTGATTTATGCTTTCATTGGGATGCTTGTATATCATGTTTAGATGATGTTAGTTTATTTGATGCATTCCCTTATCATGATGTTTAGCATATGATTAGATGATGTTATTTGATTTAGTAATATATTTGTTGCTTACTGCTATTTAGCATGTGATAGGAGATGTTATCTACTATAGGATTATCTTATGCATTTTCACTAGCATGTTAGATTTTCTTATGCTGATATTGTGCATGTTTTTAGTAGTGATGTCCCTATTACAATAGTACCGACGATCTGGTCGGTAGCTTGGGATGTTACGTGCAAGGGATGGCTAGGACCCACGATGGTCTTATGATGCTATTGACGATTGGGAGGAATCGCGCACTTATTTGGTTGTTTAGTTCTGAAATGTATTTTTTGTTCATTGCAATTTTTGTTTCAGTATGCTCTTTGCTGTTATGGTTTAGATGGATAGATATTCCTCTTTCCTTTCTGTTGCTACTGTTGAGTGTTCATTCCTCATTTCGCATAGATCCAGTACTCCCAGGTGTGGACGTTCTTTGCTCTATTTTGGTATTTTGTGCTTCTGGAAGTGTTTTCGTGTTTTTTGAGTGACATTTGTTTAGTATGGTGTGACATTAAAAATGTATCGCACGTCCATGCAAACTATGGCATAGATACTATAAAGTATCACACGACTTCTTGAGAAATGTCCTACGACACTAGAATAGTGTCAGACGCCTTCTTGAGAAATGTCACACGAGACTATGAAGTGTCGCATGCCTTCTTGAGAAATGTCATATGACACTGGAAGAGTGTCACATGCCTTAAGGAGAAGTGTCGCCCTCCCTTAGTAAAAAGTGTCGCACAATTTTTTGTAAAAACCTATGTGGGCGGATAGCGGGCACTTTTCATCATGATTCAAACTTTTTGAGAGTTGTTTTGGATACCCTTTTGGGCTTTCCTCAACCCTATGTTGTTGCATTTTGAATTCTGGTGGTTTCCCTTCAAATGCAATTTTCCATGTTCTGTTGTTGTCCTTTGGGGTTTAAAATATATTGTTTAAGTATAAGTTGATGTATATTTAATTTCTTATACTTAAGATATATTTTAAATATGTGACAAATCTTTTGAGATAGGTTTCAAACCTCTTGGAGATAAGTTATGGATTCTAGGAAATTTCAGGGCTTCAGAAATCCAAACTTAGCCAATTTTTAGGGCTTTAGGATTTCAGGCTTAGCCAAAATTCAGGTTTCTGCATTTTACCCTAGCTTGGTTTTTTGTTGATGAGTGATTGTTTCTTGTGCCTTCATCATCTATGTTGTCGTTGTTTTCTTTGTTTAGGTGTGTCAGTTTGGTAGTGGTGTTCGGAGATTCGTTGGTTGCTAGGATTGTGGCGAAGTCTTCTATTGCGATCATTGTGATCCCTGTATGATGTTGTCATGTGCATTCATACTTGTAAAAAAAAAATTCTTGGCTTGTATTTCATCCTTGATTCTAGGGATCTCTAGGCAGGGCATTACATCTGGTATCAGAGCCAAGTTCAAACATTGGGATCTCTGTGTTTATGTTGCCCATGTAGTTGTTGCTGCATTGGTTGAGTGCGAGTGTCTTGGTGAGAACTCGTGATCTTTGTTGCTTTGGTATCTACTTGTGATGGATTTTCTTGTCCAGTAGATGTGACTAGAGTAGTGTGTGGAGAAGGAAGTGAGTCTTCCTATCTTTATAGGTGGAATCAATGTGCCTTGTTGGTTGGTTGCTTGTGTGACCCTTTTTGGATGGAGCCACTGATTGGTTTCCATGTGCTGGCTTTGAGTGCCTCTTTTTTTTCTCCTTGTGGAGTAGGTGCATTGTTTCCCTATTTTCTCCTAATTTCAAGTAAATAGATGAATCTTATTTGTGATTCTTTATTTTGTTGTTATAATAATGAAATGGTTCTTTTCATTGAAAATGAGTGTTTATTTTGAATAACTACAAAGAAATAGGTTTCATTATATCCTTGGGTTAATGAATTAAGTCTCCAATCTGATTGCTTCTTAAGCTTATGGAAATTTGTATTAATTGGATGAATATCTAAATGTTGCATTGCATGGAAAGTATTGTTGTCTACATATGCATGAGGTTATTGATGGTATACTGCTTGACGTGCATGAGTGTGTTCTCTAACATTGCTAGGAGGATGTATTCCTTAGCATTGTGTGGTGATT
Organism: Cupressus sempervirens; assembly: GCA_028749045.1. Taxonomy (NCBI): domain Eukaryota; kingdom Viridiplantae; phylum Streptophyta; class Pinopsida; order Cupressales; family Cupressaceae; genus Cupressus; species Cupressus sempervirens. The sequence continues at coordinate 631,960,996 of CM053783.1, read as the reverse complement.
TATCCCTCTTGTATGACTGTACTTAGTCATCAACTATAATGTGATTTGTTTGATGCCTTATTTTATTTGGTTAGAGGTACTTTCCTTATGTTGGTTGACTAGCATTAGTTTTTAGTTTCTTGCTCTCTTGGAGTAGTCATCAAATTTTATGTATCACTCTCTTTGTGATAGTTGTCACATTTGACTTATTGTTGAAATGAGATCTTTTTGGTACTTATTGCTAGAATTGATAATTCCCCCATTTGGGCTTCTTGATTATGTTTCATGATGACTATTCTAGATGTGTTTTATTGTTGCCTAGTTGTGTGTTGTGACTCTATCATGTTCATCTCGAAGCTCTGGTAGTTCGTTCAAGGGATAATATCATGGAGAACATGCTAGTGTGTCTTTGTTAGATTTAAAGTTGTGATTGTAATTGAATGGTTTAAAAAATGAGTAAATGTAGTGTAATCTTAAAGAAATTGAAAGGTATGTACTTGTTTTATGGTCACTCTTGGATCCTTGCTTGAAAATCTTTCAGTTCTTTGTGCATTAGTGCTTATATTATGTTTAATTAATGAAATTATGAAAGAAGAGTAATGATGGTTTCAATGTGTGGATTACCTTTCATTCCATGTCTTATGTTGTTCTGGGCATGTGTGTTCTTGAGTGGTTTTGGACATTTTGTCTGTCGCTTGTCTTGGTGGAAAAGACTATTGTTTTTTGCCTTTGTGGTTTTGTCTTGAGTGTTGAATCAATCATAGGTCTTAGGTTTCTCTTAGCTTCTTCATTTTGTAGTCCTTGCTGATATCTTTTTTATGCTTTTCAAATGGATTCAATCCAAGTCCGGATGTGAAGCTATGGCTTCTGGAGTTGCTAATTGTTGTTCTGAGTATCTTTTCGAGTAGAGGCCAATTCAATCATGACATATCATATTTATGTCCATTGGAGAAGTTTAACTCTTCATGTTATTCATAATAGAAGAGTTATCTTGTCTTCATAATCTACTAGGTACTTGTTGGAGTTCGTGCTAAGGTTTGTGTGTTTCCTGTAGCATTGAACCACCCTTGTGAGGTGTAGTGTGGTTTGTGAGCGTTTCTTATTTGAGAATGGTTTTGCCTTGTCATTTGGGAGGGACTCAGTTCTTTGATGAGTCTAGATTCTCCTTTTTGGACGTTGTCTTAGGTGCATCTCTGTATCCCTTTCTCTCTTATGAGAGTAGGCTAGTGTGGTTATGCCACTAGCTCAGTTAGTGATTTTAGGTGAGTATGTTGATGGTTGGTGAAATTGTGAGTTTCCTAACGCATCATGGACTAGTTAGTGTAGAGGTTGAGAGAAAGACTCCCTCTAAGTCCTAATACTCTGTAGTATCCTTCTCCCTAAACTTATATCTTCATGTGGATTGTCTTAGTCAAATTTTCTCATTAACCATTGACTTGAGGCTAGAGATTGAGTTTAGCAGTAGTTTGGGTGTAGTTTTCCTAGCATGGTGCTAGAGGGACATGATATCATTGGACACATGTTACCATCTCATGGGTTGGTATGTAGATATTTCATGATTGTGTCCATTGACGAAAGTCTTTGAACCTTGTGAGAAGGTGATATCTTGTCTAATTGGGTTGTGCTACCCTAGTTCCCAGTGATAGTTGAGCTTTTGTACCTTGGAGAGGTGTTGTGCTCCTATTCTTGGTGGTAAGTAGTCTTTTCGAGTGTGTCCTTTTGTTGGTAAACTTTCATCCTCTTTTTTCTAAGGGTAAGTTTACGTGGATTCCAGAATGATCATGTGTGACATGATAGTATTCTTGGGAATTTTGGGATGGTTTTTCCCCATGATTCCAACTTTTGTTGGAAGTGCTTAGTGTTTTGACCTAGAATTTTTGTCATGTGGTAGGTGCATGTTTTGTTGGGCACCTATTGACAAGGTAGAGTGGCTTGTTCCTTACCTTGTATTGTTGAATTTATGGCTAGATGGGTTTTTCCTAGCGCATAGAAGGTTCCTTGTTGGAGGACCTTGTGTCTGTGTGACACCCATTCTCTTGTGGTTAACCTATTTGGGGTTAACGTGGTGGTTTGAGAATGTGGGAGTGATTTGGTTTGACTTGTGGAGATTTTCTTGAGTCATTCCTATTGCTCGCTTTGGATTTTGGTTCTTGTGTGTTTTGGTTTCTATTTTTGGATTGCAAGCTTCCAAGAGTAAGCCTAGTCTTTGGGGAGGATGATGTAGTGCCTCTCCCATTTGACTTTTGTTAGTCATCCTGATGGATGCAACCTTGCTGATCTTTTTTTGTGATGGGATCATGATTGTGACCCTGAGTGGTCTACATTGTTGAGGTGTTTGGATATATGTTTTTGTATCAGTTGCTTTGATTATGCTTTTGACTGATCTTTGAGATTATGATGTGATTTTGTTTTCACCGAGGTTTGTGCCAATGGTTACCAGGATTGATGTGGTATCATGAGGTTGTTTCGTCATTACCTTGAGATGTGTGCAGAGATTGCACTGTGTACTATTACCATGCTACACTGGACTAGGTTCCTGTAGTAGTGGTTAGTCATGTTTATGACTATGTTTGCTTGTGTGTTTTAAGTGCCTTTTTAATGCAGAGTAATCAATCTTTATTAAATGCATTAATGATTAGAAATGGATTGTTCATGTGGGATTATTTGGTTATGTGTTGCGGACATTTACTTTGTTATATTTCTGATTAGAGAGATATTTGTTACTCATGTTATGTTTACATTTGAGAGGACCTGAAGGTTAGATGTTACACTTTGATTCCAGTATCATGGATTTTAGTCTACTATGTTGTTCAATTAATCATATTGCATGATGATGCCATTTTGAGATGACAGTGTGTTTTACGATGAAATCTGGTTATCTGGTATTTGGACATACCTCTAATTTTGTTATGTGATGGAATTAATGCTATGGTTGTTTACTTCATTCCTACATTGTTATGCTTTATGCGAACGTGAGTGATGTAAATAGATTATTTTAATATAATTAAATAAATGGTTAAATTAGGTAATTTAACGTATTATTGCTTCGGCTATGTTATTATATGCAATTGCACTTGATCATGTTGTTTAGTGTGCAAAATTTATATCCCTGGCAATGGCACATGGAGTTAGTGATTCAACCTTTCATATTTTACCAATGTCATCCTAGTATGGTCGACGTATCCTTAATTAAAGTGTTTAGATTAAACCTTTCGATGATTATTAAATTCGAATTCATTTGCATTATGTGATTAGACTAGTAAGCATGTCTGTGCATTTAGAGGTTCGCATTGTCGCGGAAGTCATTAAGAAAATTCTATGTTTTTGGGTTTTCAGGTTTTTAATTATTTTATTTTAATTTCTAGCAGCTTTGCCATAGAGGAATTCCTATTTATAGGAATAGCCTATTTTCATTTGGGTCGATTCGGGGTTTAACTAGGTTGGCTGGTAAATTGCCCTAATCAATTATTCACTCAAAAAGTGAATAAGTATGCAAAGAGGAATTTAATTCCTCACTTCTCACTTTCAAATTGGAAAGTTGGAGAGTAAAACCCAAAATTCTCTTCATGAGGATTTACTATTTTGTTCATTGTGGGAGCTATGGGTGTGGGATCATCACGAGGTTGGGCTCATTGGATCCAGCTCGGGGAAACCTTGGATTGCCGTGATTTTCAGCTACTTTTGCAAAATATTTATTTTATGGTTCAAATTTTCGTTTTGCCCTTTTGGCTGTGAGGTAGGGCTTTCTTGTTTTATTGTTTTTGCTTCGTTTCTGCTTCTATTTTTGGTAGCCATTTGTTTGAAGGCTAAGAACTAGTGTTCCCCTCCATTTCTCTATGCTAGTTCTACCCGGTTGGGCAGGTATGAACATTTTCCTATTTTTTGGGATGAGGGTTTGGGATTTTACGTCGTTATGCTATCGATTTTTGCATACAGTGTCCGATTCCATTTATTTTTGGAATTTTTGGGCTTTTGAACCAAAAGGTCAAATGGGTTTTAATTTTGAATTTTAAAAAAAATTTAAGATTTTTACCTCATTTTGCGTGCCACCCTATTTTCTTAGTTTTTTTGGCACAATGTGGGTTGTGGACTTGGATGATCCATTTGGATATCAGTCAAACCACTTCTACACTTTTATGTTGCATTGGGATGCGTGTTGCATCCGTACTCCTGACATTGTGTTCGGTTGAGTGATTTTATACCTGTTGTTATTATTTCTTTTGGACCTTTTCTTTTGTTTCATAAATGCTAGGATTCATGTAGAATCCAAACTCTTGGATTGAGGCTGGTTGAGTGAGTTCATGATATTTAGTCTCGTTACATCATTAAGATTCGTGTAGAATCCAAACTCTCAGATTGAGGTCGGTGTAGTGATTTCATGATGTATGGTTTTATTGGCTTTGGGATTCATGTAGAATCCGTCCTTCCTATGTTGCTTTCAGTTGGGTGTTTTCTTTGCATTGTGTTCTCATTCTTGTCCTTGTGTTATGATCTTCGTGATGGTGGTGCGCCACACACGAGTATGTCTGCGTACATTTATCGAGTGACTTGCATAGCTTGATATTCCATGGTACTTCTAAAAGTTATGATCATTGGGGTTGGGATGGGATTATGCATGCCCACGGGCACTTGTCGTAGGATGAGCATGGGCAGGGTAGGGTAGCATATGGAGGAGGCTTCTACCTCGCAGCCTGGTGACCTTAGTCCCATAGGGTTGGTGGAGGATAGGAAGTTTTAAATAAGTGATAACTAAACAATATGTGTGACTGGTAATAAAACTAAAGATAATAAAATGGTACTTTTGTGTATTGGCCTTCTACTGAGGGAGTTGAGCTACACGGTGTATTGGCCTTCCGTTGAGGGAGTTGAGCTACATAGATTTGAGCTTGGGCTTTTGGATGCCAAGCGACTCTCTATGATGTTAGTCCCTTAGTAGCCTATTGAGTGTCACCAGGACCTTTACTCCTTGCATTGTCTTAGGTTCTTGGTTCAGCCATCATACTATCTAGCGTGAGTGTTAGCCTTGGATGTTGTAATTTATGTGTGTTTGTGGTTGGATCTTTATCTCCATCAGCATGACAGGTGTGGACCTATGGGTTCCATGTGGTCGGGAGGTGTAGCTACCTTCACCACTGCTAGGGATCGGTGTACAGAGATGATCTTTTGTCCTAGTGCAACCGTCGCTGGATGTCTTCACTTGGTACTTCGGGTTTTGGAGTATGCTTTCTTTTGATTTATGCTTTCATTGGGATACTTGTATATCATGTTTAGATGATGTTAGTTTATTTGATGCATTTCCTTATCATGATGTTTAGCATATGATTAGATGATTTTATTTGATTTAGTAATATATCAGTTGCTTACTGTTGTTTAGCATGTGATAGGAGATGTTATCTACTGTAGGATTATCTTATGCATTTTCACTAGCATGTTAGATTTTCTTATGTTGATATTATGCATGTTTTTAGTAGTGACATCCCTATTACAACAGTACCAACGATTTGGTCAGTGGCTTGGGATGTTACGCGCGGGGGATGGCTAGGACCCACGATGGTCTTATGACGCTATTAACAGTTGGGAGGAATCATGCACTTATTTGGGTGTTTAGTTTTGAAATGTATTTTTTGTTCGTTGCAATGTTTTTTTTAGTATGCTCTTTGCTATTATGGTTTAGATGGATAGATGTTCCTCTTTCCTTTCTATTGCTGCTCTCGAGTGTTCATTCCTCATGATTCCAACTTTTGTTGGAAGTGCTTAGTGTTTTGAACTAGATTTTTGGTCATATGGTAGGTACATGCTTTGTTGGGCACCTATTGACAAGGTAGAGTGGCTTGTTCCTTACCTTGTATTGTTGACTTTATGGCTAGATGGGTTTTTCCTAGCACATAGAAGGTTCCTTGTTGGAGGACCTTATGTCTATGTGACACCCATTCTCTTGTGGTTAACCAATTTGGGGGTTAACATGGTGGTTTGAGAATGTGGGAGTGATTTGGTTTGACTTGTGGAGAGTTTCTTGAGTCATTCCTATTGCTCACTTTGGATTTTGGTTCTTGTGTGTTTTGGTTTCTATTCTTGGATTGCAGGCTTCCAGGAGTAAGCCTAGTCTTTGGGGGGGATGATGTAGTGCCTCTCCCATTTGACTTTTGTTAGTCATCCTAATGGATGCAACCTTGCTGATCTTTTGTTGTGATGGGATCATGATTGTTACCCTGAGTGGTCTACACCATTGAGTTGTTTGGATATATGTTTCTATATCAGTTGTTAAAGATTATGAATGATCTTTGAGATTATGATGTGTTTTTTGGTTCACTGAGGTTTGTGCCAGTAGTTACTAGGATCGATGTGGTATCATGAGGTTGTTTCATGATTACCTTGAGATGTGTGCAAAGATTGCACTATGTAGTATTACCATGCTACACTGGACTAGGTTCCTGTAGTAGTTGTTAGTCATGTTTATGACTATGTTTGCTTATGTGTTTTAAGTGCCTTTTTAATTTAGAGTAATCAATCTTTATTAAATGCATTAATGATTAGAAATGGATTGTTCATGTGGGATTATTTGGTTATGTGCTGTGGACATTTACCTTGTTATATTTCTGATTAGAGAGATATTTGTTACTCATGTTATATTTATATTTGAGAGGACCTGAAGGTCAGATGTTACACTTTGATTCCAGTATCATGGATTTTAGACTACTATGTTGTTTAGTTAATCATATTGCATGATGATGCCATTTTGAGATGACGGTGTGTTTTATGATGATATCTGGTTATCTGGTATTTGGACATACCTCTGATTTTGTTATGTGATGAAATTAATGCTATGGTTGTTTACTTCATTCCTGCATTGTTATGCTTTATGCGAACGTGAGTGATGTAAATAGATTATTTTAATATAATTAAATAAATGGTTAAATTAGGTGATTTAACATATTATTGCTTCGGCTATGTTATTATATGCAATTGCACTTGATCGTGTTGTTTAGTGTGCAGGATTTATATCCCTGGCAGTGGCACATGGAGTTAGTGATTCAACCTTTCATATTTTACCAATGTCATCCTGGTATGGTCAACGTATCCTTAATTAAAGTGTTTAAATTAAACTTTTCGGTGATTATTAAATCGGAACTCATTTGCATTATGTGATTACACCAGTAAGCATGTCTGTGCATTTAGAGGTTCGTATTGTCATGAAAGTCATTAAGGAAATTCTATGTTTTTGGGTTTTCAAGTTTTTAATTATTTTATTTTAATTTTTGGCAACTTTGTGATAGATGAATTTCTATTTATAGGAATAACCTATTTTTGTTTAGGTCGATTCGAGGTTTAACTAGGTTGGCTGGTTAATTTCCCTGATCGATTATTCACTCGAAAAGTGAATAAGTATCCAAAGAGGAATTTAATTCCTCACTTCTCACTTTCAAATTGGAAAGTTGGAGAGTAAAACCCAAAATCCTCTTCATGAGGATTTACTATTTTGTTCATTGTGGGAGCTATGGGTGTGGGATCGTCGCGAGGTTGGGCTCGTTAGATCCAGCTTTGGGAAACCTTGGATTGCTGCAATTGTCAACTACTTCTGTGAGATATTTATTTTATGGTTCAGATTCCCGTTTTGCCCTTTTGGCTATGAGGTTGGGCTTTCTTGTTATATTCTTTCTGCTCCATTTCTGCTTCGATTTTTGGTAGTCATTTGTTTGGAGGCTGAGAACTAGTGTTCCCCTTCGTTTTTGTATGCTAGTTCTACCTGGTTGGGTGGGTATGATCATTTTCCTATTTTTTGGGATGAGGGTTTGGGATTTTACACCGTTATGCTAGCCATTTTTGAATATGGTGTCAGATTCCATTTATTTTTGGATTTTTGGAGTTTTTGAACCCAAAGGTCAAATGGGTTTTAATTTTGGAATTTTTTTAAAATTTGAGGTTTTTACGTCATTTTGCATGCTGCTCTATTTTCTCGAGTTTTCTTGGCACAATGTGGGTCGTGGACTTGGATGATCCATTTGGATATCAGTAAAACCACTTCTGCCCTTTTATGTTTCATTGGGATGCGTGTTACATCCATACTTTTGACATTGTGTTTGGTTGAGTGATTTTATACTTGTTGTTATTGTTTCTTTTGGACCTTTGCTTTTGTTTTGTGAATGCTAGGATTCGTGTAGAATCCAAACTCTCAGATTGAGGTCGGTTGAGTGAGTTCATGTTGTTTGGTCTTGTTACATCATTGGGATTCGTGTAGAATCCAAACTCTTAGATTGAGGCTGGTTGAGTGATTTCATGATGTATGGTTTTATTTACTTTGGGATTCATGTAGAATCCATCCTTTCCATGTTCCTTTCAGTTGGGTGTTTTCTTTGCATTGTGTTCTCATTCTTGTCCTTGTGTTATGATCTTCATGATTGTGGTGCGCCACACACCAGTATGTCTGCGTACATTTGTCAAGTAACTTGCGAGGCTCGATCTTCCATGGTACTTTTTAAAGTTATGATCATTGGTGTTGGGATGGGAGTATGCATGCCCACGGGCACTTGTCGTAGGATGAGCATGGGTAGGGTAGGGTAATATATGGAGGAGGCTTCTACCTCGCAGCCTGGTGAGCTTAGTCCCACAGGGTTGGTGGAGGATAGGAAGTTTTAAATAAGTGATAACTAAACAAAATGTGTGACTGGTAATAAAACTTAAGATAATAAAATGGTACTTTTGTGTATTGGCCTTTCATTGAGGGAGTTAAGCTACACGGTGTATTGGCCTTCCATTGAGGGAGTTGAGCTACATAGATCTGAGCTTGGGCTTTTGGATGCTAAGAGACTCTCCATGATGTTAGTCCCTACATAGTAGCCTATTGAGTGTTTGACCAGGACCTTTACTCCTTGCATTGTCTTAGGTTCTTGGTTCAGTCATCATATTGTCTGGCGTAAGTGTTAGCCTTGGATGTTGTGCTTTATGTGTGTTTGTGGTTGGATCTTTATCTCCATCAGCATGGTAGGTGTGGACCTATGGGTTCTACGTGGTCGGGAGGTGTAGCTACCTTCACCATTGCTAGGAATTGGTGTATAGAGATGATCTTTTGTCCTAGTGCAACCATTGTTGGATGTCTTCACTTGGTACTTCAGGTTTCAGAGTATGTTTTCTTGTGATTTATGCTTTCATTGGGATGCTTGTATATCATGTTTAAATGATGTTAGTTTATTTGATGCATTCCCTTATCATGATGTTTAGCATATGATTAGATGATGTTATTTGATTTAGTAATATATCTATTGCTTACTGCTATTTAGCATGTGATAGGAGATGTTATCTACTGTAGGATTATCTTATTCATTTTCACTAGCATGTTAGATTTTATTATGCTGATATTGTGCATGTTTTTAGTAGTGACATCCCTATTATGATAGTATCGATGATCTGGTCGGTGGCTTGGGATGTTATGTGCGGGGAATGGCTAGGACCCACGATGGTCTTATGATGCTATTAACAATTGGGAGGAACCATGCACTTATTTGGTTGTTTAGTTCTGAAATGTATTTTTTGTTCATTGAAATGTTTGTTTGAGTATGCTCTTTGTTGTCATGGTTTAGATGGATGGATGTTCCTCTTTCCTTTCTGTTTCTACTCTCGAGTGTTCATTCCTCATTTTGCATGGATCCAGTACTCCCTAGTGTGGAGGTTCTTTGCTCTATTTTGATCTTTTGTGCTTCTGGAAGTGTTTTCATGTTTTTTGGGCAACATTTGTTCAGCATGGTGTGACATTAAAAATGCATCACATGCCCATGCAAATTGTGTCGTACGATACTGTAAAGTATCGCACGCCTTCTTGAGAAATGTCGTACGACACTGGAAAAGTGTCGCAGGCCTTCTTGAGAAATGTCACATAAGACTGTGAAGTGTCGCACGCCTTCTTGAGAAATGTTGTATGACACTGGAAGAGTATCACACACCTTAAGGAGAAGTGTCGCCCTCCCTTAGTAAGAAGTGTCACACGGTTTTTTGTAAAAACCTGTGCAGGCAGACAACAGGCACTTTTTTTTTTATCCAAACTTTTTGAGAGTTGTTTTGGATACCCTTTTTGGCATTCTTCGACCCTGTGTTGTTGCATTTTGAATTCTGGTGGTTTTTATTCAAATGCAGTTTTTTGTGTTCTGTTGTTGTCCTTCAGGGTTTAAAATATATCATTTAAGTATAATTTGACATATATCAGTTGACGTATATTTAATTTCTTATACTTAAGATATATTTTAATATATGCGACAAATATTTTGAGATAGGTTTCAGACCTCTCATAGATAAGTTATGGGTTCTAGGAAATTTCAGGGCTTCAGAAATCCAGACTTAGCCAATTTTCAGGGTTTCAGGATTTCAAGCTAAGCCAAATTTCAGGTTTTTGCATTTTACCCTAGCTTGGTGTTTTGTTGATGAGTGGTTGTTTCTTGTGCCCTCATCATGTGCATTATCGTTGTTGGCTTTGTGTGGGTGTGTCAGTTTGGTAGTGGCATTTGAAGATTCGTTGGTTGCTGGGATTGTGGCAAAGTCTTCTGTTGTGATCGTTGTGATCCCTGTATGATGTTTTCATGTGCATTCATACTTGTAAAAAAAAAATTCTTGGCTTGTATTTCATCCTTGTTTCCAAGGATCTCCGGGTGGGGCATTACATAGTTCATAAGTATCAAGATAGATTGGGTCATTTTAATACTCGTTGCCAATATTCTATTCAGGACATATGAGAAGTTTGTCCAAATTATAATACAGATCCTAAGTTATGTGCTCATAAAGTACATTCAAAATCATTACATAGTATGGACAACACGGTTTCTTCTCAATTTATTCCTTCAGTTAAAAATTAGGATATGGTGTCTCCCACAATAGCTAAATTTTCTATGTTTTTATAGTTGGTCCTACCTTTTACCCAAGGTTTCCTAGCTAAGTTGAAGATCTCTCATGATCTCCCATCAGTCAAATCTTCTATGCATAATTTCTTAGATTTGGATGGTTTGGAGTAGTCACATTCAGATTTTCCATTAGTTTGTTACAAAATAAGTAATGTTTTTTCTAAAAGCCAATGTGCTAATTGGAGAGCTCTTCAAATTGGAGATCAAATTGTTTCTACAATTTCTAACAATATAATATTTGGTATAGTAGAGGAAGAAGGATTCCATATAGAAAATTAGGAAAATAGGGATCTTGATATGTTGCTCAAAGAATTTCAATACTAGAATAGTCAAATTGCCCCAAAGAAAGCTTTTAGTTGTAAGACTGTACAAGTTGTAGAAACTTCATATCAAGCAGAGAATAAGGATTTGTTCCTAGAATCATGCATTGATGAGGATCCATTAGATGTTGACATGAGAATTTTTTACCAAGTGGTAGTTGATTCAAATTTTTAACTTGAAGAGACAATTTGGAGGGAACATGAGACTAGCAAGGATCGACTTGAGTCTCCATCTCAGAATATCCCAAATAGTATGGAGGATTGTATTTTCCAACAAGTGGATAATAAGTCAAATTTCCAACTTAGAGAGATAACTTTGAAGGATTTTGAGGGCTGTAAGGATTAGTCTAAATTTGGTCTTCAAAATAATAGTTTTGATCCTCATCAAACTTTCTCAATTGTTCAGTCTCCCTCTCTTCAAATTTTGACTTCCAAGACACCCAAACCAAGAGGGCATCCTAAGTGATCCAAAACCAGAAATGAGATTGCCTGAAGCATTCAAACCACACTAAATGACAAATTTGTAGTAAACAAGATAGTGATGAGGAGAACAAATTGTTCTCCTTGTTAGTAATGAAAATTATCTCATTGAAACAGAGGCATAAATGCCTCTAACAAGAGAAGTAGGATTCATCAATTTATTGAATCCACAAAAGTTGATATTGTGTTGCTACAAGAAGAAAAACTATCACAAGATACATTTCAAAAAATTGTGGCCAAATGGCCAAGGTGGTCCTCAGTACATTCTCCTAGTATTGGAGTTTTTGGTGCTCTTGTTGTTTTATGAAATCCATTAACAATTTAGGGTCACCTTATTCAACAAGAAAATTGGCAAATGTTGTAGGTGTTAGATTTCAATGTTTTTTTTACCTTGATTAATTTTTATGGTCCTACTTCTACTCAAGACAAGCTAAAACTCTGGGATAAACTAGCAATGTTAACTCAACTTCAAAACTCTCATCTTGTTATTCTTGGGGATGATTTCAATGCGATCTTGAATCAAAATGAGAAAGTTGGTAGCATTTTCCCACCCATTAAAACCATTCAATATTTTGCTCAATTTGTTGAGAATATTGATTTAATGGATATTCAACCTTCTAATGGAAATTTTACATGGAAAAATAGGAGATTTGGTTTTGCACAAATTGTAGTTAGATTGGATAGATTCCTTACCTCTCATGAATGGAAATTAGGTAACTTTTTTTTTCACTCAGAGATATTGTCTTCATTAGAATCTGATCACTTTCCAATTTCCATAAACATTGATCAATCAACATCTGTAGATCATACTCAACATAAGTCATCTTTCAAATTTGAAAGCATGTGGTTGCACCATCCACACTTTCTTCCACTTTTAAAACAAAGGTGTATTAGTGCTCCTTTTATTCTGGGGTCTAAAATGCATCAATTTGCCAATAAATTGAAGCATGTCAAAGAGCAGATCAAAATTTGGAACCAACAAGTTTTTAAGAATGTTTTCAAGTAGAAAGAGGTTGTTAAAAAGCAGTTGGAGGAAATTTTTTTCTCCATAATTTAGTTTGTGATGGATAGTGACACTTACAATAAGCAAAAAGAGCTTCAGAATGAATGGGAGGAATTATGTAATAGGGAGGAAGAATATTGGAGATAAAAGTCTATGGAAATTTGGTTACAACAAGGAGACAAAAACAAAAAACAAAAATCATGCTTCTACCCAATAGAAATGGGCTGCTAAGTCAATCTTTCAAATTATGGATTCAAATTTGGGCAACACTTTAACCAATGCTCAAGAAATTAGAGATGAAAGTGTCAAATTTTTCAAGAATCTTCTTGCACTAGTAGATCATCCATTGCCATTTCCTTCACGAGTTGAGGATTTCATTTAGCATATCCCTACAATGGTGTCTCCCATGGAGAATTCTAAGCTCTTGACCCCTTTTACCATTCAAGAAGTTTGAGAAGTAGTCTTCTCCTTCCCTCCAGACAAAGTTCCTAGGTCAAATGGTTTTATTGCACTATTCTTTCAAAGTTGTTGGGATTTTATTGGTTGGGATCTTTTAGCTGCCATTAAGGAATCAGGAAAGTTTAAATCCATGCTAAAGTACTTTAACTCTACAAATATTGCAATCATTCCAAAGATTAAGGAGCCCAAAACTTTCGCAAATTTTTTCCCTATCTCACTATGCAACTTGACTTATTAAATCATCACTAAAGCTATATATATGTACATTAAAAAAATTCTCCCATCTATAATCTCTCCCAAACAAGGTGGCTTTGTTCTCAGTAGAGAAACAATGGAGGGTGCAATGGTAGCTATGAAGTCCTACATTCCATCAATAGTAGTTAATCCTCCAATTTTGTTATCAAGTTAGATATGTAAAAGGCATATGACAGAGTCTGCTAGAAGTTTTTTTCCCAAGTTCTTCAAAAATTGGGTTTTGATAAACATTGGTATAAGTGGATTCAAGCATGTATTTTAGGGGCTTGATTTTTAGTCATTATTAATGGATCAGCATTAGGCTATTTTCCTTCCATGCAAGGTGTCCCTCAAGGTGATCCTCTTTCACCAACTTAATTCATCATTTTCGTTGAAGCCCTGAGCAAGACTATCAAGCATAATCATTTATCTGGGAAGTGGAAAGGGGCATTAATTGAAGGTACATCAATTTCTGTTACATATTCTTTATTTGTTAATGACACATTATTGTTTGGTACTTCACTAGTTTTAGAGGCTAAGAAAATAAAGAAAACTTTAATGCAATATTCAGAAGTTTTTGGACAGAAAATAAATCCCCAAAAGTCAAAAAAAATATTATTTAATACAAACAAAGTTGTATCAAACAAGATAGTGCAGGTTTTGGGGTTTTCTTAGGATTTTTTACCCTCCACTTATCTTTGGATTTCCTATTTTATGGGATCCAATAAGAAAAATTTTGGGATGGCATCTTCAAAAGAATTAAGAGAAAATTTGTCTTTTGGAAAGTAAGATGGCTATCATTATCAGGAGGAATCTTGTTTATTAAGTCAGTTCTATCTGCAATACCAAATTACTACATGGCTGTCATGCAAGAACAATCTTCTATCATTTCACAAATTCAAAAAATTATTAGGGCTTTTCTATGGTCTAGAAACTTGACTAATGAAAAGAAGCTTCCTCTTATTTCTCTCCATGGCATGACACATATTCTTGCTTTAGGAGGGGCTAGCATTCATGATTTGACAACAAGGAATAAAGCTTTTGGAGGTAAGTTGGTTTGGCAGATGTATACTAAATCATAGTCAGTATGGTTTCATATAATGCAATAGAAATATTTAGATAATAATGATCCACAGAGAATATTCTTTATGTTGGATCCTCCCAAGGGATCTACTATTTGGGATTTCATGATTGCATCTAGAGATATTATTCACAAGTAAATTTCTTGGGAATTAAATTGTGGGGATAAGATCAACTTTTGGGGTGACTCTTGGAATGAGAAACCTCCTTTAATTACAATGACAAACAGATAAGACATTGTATCAATTATAGAAGTAGAGTGGGGTAATCTTGTGATTCACTTTATGGATGTCGTTGGCATGTTTTCAAGGAGAGTAATATGGAAAGATCCATACCAACTTCCTTTAGGCCCTTAGTGTAAACAACATCTTCAATCTATTTTTTTAGATAGACATGCTTTTGTGTCAAAGATTAAGGATAGGTTATTGTGGATTCAGGCTAAGAATGGTAATTATTCAATCAAGGAAGATTACAAAATTCTCCAACAAGTAGAGTCAGAAAAATATCCTTCTCTAGCCTTCATGTTTTGTTGGAACAAGGAAGTGTTACCCAAGGCTAGGTTCTTTGTGTGGTTAGCAATTAAGCACAAGATTCTAACAAGTGATCGGTTGGCTAGGTTAAGTAGTGCTCCTCCTTTTAAATGTGTTTTATGTGAAGAAGAATATGAGATAGGTGATCATCTTTTTGTAAGTTTCTATTTTTCATATCAGTGTTGGATTTTTATTTTAAATAAATTAAACTACTCCACTCCTTAATAAAATACCATTAGAGACATCTTTCAGGCCTGGCCAGTTCTTTACCCCAATGCCCTATTTGTAGGGATTTGGAAATGTGCTCCTGCATTAGTAATTTGGGCAAGTTGGTGTGAAAGAAATAAGAGAATTTTTAGAAAAGAAACATCATCTCTAGATAGAGTGTTCCAGATCATTGAAAAATCAATTTTAGAAGTTACCAATGCAAGTGTTAGTGGATGTAAAATTAATCCACTTATTACTTCTTGGGATGGAGGTATCATTCAAGAATGGAAATAATTTTTTATCCTATTAGGATCTAGCATATCTACAAGATTACAAACAAGTATAGATAGATCTACAATTAAATGGCAATCTCCTATGGCTAGATTTGTCAAGCTCAACTTTGATGGGACATCTAGAGGCAATCTAGGCCTTTCAGGCTTGGGAGCATGCATTAGAGACTATACTAGCAATATAGTGGTAATTACAATGGCACCCCTACCATTAGGAACTAATAATATGGTCGAGGCTCAGTCATTTCTTTCAAGATTAATTCTTGCAAAAAAAGGGAATTTTCATCATGTACACATAGAAGGTGATTCCCAAGTTATATCAAGAGACAATTGTCTTCTTGGCAACTTAAGTATGTGCTTCATCAAATTTGGAATGCAATTGATTAGTTTCACGAGGTTACATTATCACACACATATAGAGAGGGAAGTAGAGTTGTTGACTATCTCTCCAATTTAGGTTGTAATGGGATCACTATTTTTATAGTGCAACCTTCTGCATTCATTGAGCAGTATAAAGATTTGCAGGAATTGATCTCTAATGAGATTGTGGAATGTCAGAAGTAGTTAGTTACTCCCCTCATTTGTAATGGCAATGAAAGCTTAGTCTTTGTTGAGCCCTATTTTTAAGCTTTAGTACCTGATGAGATCCAATTTGTTTCAAGTTTCAATATTTGCAAAACTGGGTAGGATGATGTATTTACTGAGTCATTCAAGCATAGTGCTTTCCAAGTAAGTTTGGGCATAGTGCTTACCAAGTAAGTTTAGGCATAGTGCTTACGAAGTAAGATTAGGCATAGTGCTTACCAAGTGAGCTCAGGCTTAGTGTTGACTAAGTTGTATAACTTAGATTAGTAGTAATTGAGTGTATACTGGGTATCATATGGCATTATGTTGACCAAGGTTTTGTCAGATGCTTGCCGAGCAAGATAGGGTGATAGCCTTGCTGTGTTAAATTGGGCATATTGTTTATTGAGTGATTTGGGCTTATTGGTCTTTGAGTTGTTTGATCATAAGTGACTTGCTGAATGACTTGGGTCAGTAATGATTGAGTGCTTTGTTGGACAACAAGTGGTCATAAAATTGACTACATTCTTGCTCAACATCAAGTGGAAGTGTGATGATATTGAGTGGAAGTTATGACTTAGGGGGTAGTGTTAGCCAAGTGGTGGGTTGATAGAAAGTTTTATTCAATCTAGAAACTTATGTACAAGGCATTACTAAGTACTGATCTTTAGTTATTGAATTCATTCTAGCATGTGTGATGTTATCGTAAGTCCTGCTAACTCTTTTCGACTTCATGCTTATGGACATCACCTAAGTAAGATTTTACTTCAATTTGGCCATGTGGTTTTGCACATGGCAAGATCAATATGAAAATTCTCCATTTTGGGGGTGTCATTTTGTACTTTGTTTGTCAGAATTGTAATTGGGTTCTTATTTTGGTGGCACTCTCTTTATTAATCACATGGGATTAGGTACTTCATATCCTTTGAGTGTGTGATGAGGGATTTATCTACTTGCGATAAACAGATCTTTTTTCTTAATTTCATCTTCCTACTTTGTCTGCCTACCATTTCACTTGGTCTCAGGATGTCATCGTCGTATGATGCTTGTTTGAAATCTGATTCCTGCTACCAGTATCACTGAAACATCCTCTCCAAAAATTTCAGAATTAAGCTTCAACCAACTATGGAAGAAGATGCACTTTCTTCTTCCTTGGATGATGTGGCATTGGATGTCATGTTTATTGTGTATTCTTACTCTATTCGTCACACGATTCACACCATCATTGGGGAGGATTTTTTCTCTACCTCATCAAGACATATGTTGTTTCCTTCAAATTTGGTATCAATATTCTTGTCTAATGCTATGGACCTACTACAATCAACATCGCGGCCGGAAATTGTTGCTGTCAAGGTGGTTAGACCAAATTTTGGGCTAATAATAAGTTGAAATGGGTGATGTAGAGCTATGATTTGTGGGCTGGAATGCCTTGGTGGGTAGATTATTTTCAAGATCCCTACTCATGCAGAAACATGAAGTTATGGCAACATTCAAGGCATTGTAAAAGTCTTTCAAAAAGCATAACCCAGGGTTCTTGACACAGATTTTGCAAGTCATGGCACGGGTGTTGGGTCATCAACTGGCTAAGCATGTAAAGAAAATTGAGTTTGCATTGCTTGATATTTTGGGCTTACCAATATATGATGCAAATGTATTTTATGTTCACATGATGAAGCCTTTGACCTCCCCAAGCCAGTTTGTCTGTGTGCCAAGTGCTCAGTTTGCCCTAGCTGCTACAGTTCAATGTGTGCCTTCTTCCATTGATAAATCAGTTGTCATTGTTGAAGGTTCGTGTTCGGGCTAGGAGGTTGATCCTTTACCATGTTTGGATTTTGGTTTGGGTTATTCTCTACAACCTGGTATGCCTTCCACTTCTACCGAGGGTGCTTCTTGCGAGGACATGGAAGAATGTTATTATAAAGGCTACCCTATTTCTTGTGTATTAATTTTTCCAACACCAAGCATGTTTTAAACCATTGATATTTTTGGTTAATTTTTGAGTCCTCCATGCCTGTTGTTCGACTCGGCTCTGAAAATGTAAAAATTCAAAGTTTTTTTTTTTTTGGTGGGAATACTCCTACTTTTTGTAATTTTCAATTGCTCATTGATATAATATGTTGTAAATATTGACGATTTTCACTTGTACATATTGCGACAATGCTAGGTTTTCTTTCTGGTTTCTTCCTAGTTGAGCTCTTGAACCAGTTTATATATATATATATATATATTCAATGGCTCGTCCACTTTTGCCAAAAGAAGATTATTTTCTTTTTAATCAAATAATATTTATTACTCAACTAATAATATTATTTAGAGATTATTATTAAAACAAAACTCTTAAAAAATTATTATTAAATAAAATAAATATAAATATCCTGAAATTAGAACTATAATTTAATTTTTAAAATTTAATTCTTTTATTTAATTAATTTTTCAATTACTTAAATATAATTAAATATTAAATTTTCTATATGCAATTTTCATGTAACAGCTTTAAATTGAAATATCTTTATTAAATTAATTTGTTTTCTCTCTTAATTAATTTATTATATTTTAATTTCATGCATAAGCTTTATGCAATTTAATTAAAATAAACTTTATTAAATAATTGCTCACTCTCTCTTATTAATTTATTATATTTTAATTTCATGCATAACTTTATGCAATTTAATTAAAATAACTTTATTAAATTTATATTTTCTCTCTCTAGTTAATTACAAGATGTTTTAATAATATATTTATTAATTCAACTAATAATATTATTTAGAGATTATTATTCAAAATAAAACTCTTAAATAATAATTATTAATTTAAATAAATAAAATTACACCTAAATTAGAACTAAAACTTTATCTTTAAGTTAAATCCTTTTATTTAATTAATTCACGATATTTTTTCTTAAATAATATATTTATTAACTTAATTAATAACATTATTTAGAGTTTATTATTGAAATAAAACTTCTAAATAATTATCATTAAATAAAATAAATATAACTACACCACAATTAGAACTATAACGTTATCTTTAAATTTCTTGCATACACTTTATACAATTTAATAAAAATAAGCTTTATAAATTTTATATTTTCTTTCTCGAGTTAATTACAAGACATCTTAATAATATATTTATTAATTCAAGTAATAATATTAATTAGAGTTAATTATTCAAATAAAACTCATAAATAATAATTATTAAATTAAATAAATATAAATACATCAAAAAATAAAACTTTAATATAATCTTTTAAATTTAATTCTTTTATTTAATTAATTTCTTAATTAATCAAATATAATTAAATATCAAATTTCTTTATAAAATTTCCATTAAGTTATCTTTTAATTTTATTTAATTATAACAAAAAATTACCACATACCCACAAAATAAAAAATGACAACTCAACTAAAGGCAAAGAACATAATCAAACTCCAAGGTCAAAATCAAAAATTCATTTCATTAGACAAATTTGAATGGGTAAACTAGCTCAGATACTTGTCCTAATTTTCTAAGACAAATGGGTTTAAGGGTTAGGATTTGGACTTAAGAATTTATCTCCCCTCTCTTACCATTGAGATAATGCAATAGGGTATGCTCATCCTAGCAATTCAAAGAAGTCAATACCCAGTACCTACAATCTACATAAAATCCATGCATGTACAAACATAATATTCTAAACTAAATGGGCAATGGTAGGAAGTGGTGCATTGTGTAGATCCTAACTACCAAGTGACTATGACTCCCTTCCTTAACCACATCAGAAACGTCATACATAAAGAAAATATACACACACACAATACACATGTAGTATGGGGTAAGTATCCATATGAAAACACATATGATAATTCATCTAACTAATCATCATCAATAACTGAAATCACAATAATAATCATCACAAAATCAACTAAATATGAAACAATGGCTGATAGTCTAAAAGATAGTGCTACTAATCAACAAGCATAAACTAGCCTAAAAGAGTTTGACAATAATAATAAAATGCAAACTAGGGGCAAACACTACATCCACCCCCTAGACTTAGGCTTACTCCTGGAAGCCTACAAGAATGGGAAAGCTAAAGAACTCACTGTGTGGGTCCCATTGGACCCTTTCCCCCTATAGGAAGATTTGACACTACTAAGAACACTACAACAATAATATCTGAGATAACAAGGTGCTCTAATAACCATAAAACATACTACTATAAAGCATATACAAAAGACACAAGTTTTGAAAATAGTATAAGTTCAATTTTTAGTTTTTCCTATTTTTAGGTTTAGGTATAATTTAGTTTTGAAGTTTAAATGTTCAAGTTTGAAAATATACAACTAAAAGGTTTAAGTTTTGTTTCAATTCAACTAGTTCAAGTTTCAGTTTGAAATAAATATGTACATAATAGTTTAAATTTTAGTTTTTGTTCAACTAGTTAACAACTAGTGGCATCCTAATATGCCCAAGGCTCCCAATGTAGTACTCAAGCTCTGATACCAGATGTAACATTCCACAAAGGGATCTAAAAGAATTAACCTAAATTTTTATTAAGTTTGCCAAACATTTTTTTTTTAAGAAGGAATAACATACACATCAAACATAAAGTAGTAGAAGCAATAACATACAATCATACATAAGCAAACATAACAGATTACATTCCATAAGGATCCCAAGACACTAAGTCACATTTAAATTTAATTAATACTAAGTCTAACAAATACATCCACATGAAAGAATAAATAAAAGTCCATTTAAATAATATACATTTGCTCCAAAGGCCACTTGGTAATAAAATTTGGAATGCTCAATCATTCACTATACATGTCACAATGTGTGAAAGACTAAAAGAATATAAATTTATAAAAATAGATTACTTCATCCTTTTCGAATCCATGATATAAAGTACAATACAATACATGAAACCATCCATCATCAAGATATAACTATCCATCATAAAGATATTACAATCCATCATAAATATATAATGCACAAAGATAGAATGAAAGGAAATGCAGACAAGGAACTCCAGCCATGGTGTCAATGGACGAATCTCAATGGCAAGATTAATAAGCACTACCACCTAACCTCATGGAACCCAAAAAGGTCCACTCCAACCATATTAAGGAGATAGTCTCAAGTCCCAAACAAGATAAAAAACTCAAAAGTTAGAAACCAATATCTAGGTTCAAGGAATCACCTGAAAGAAAACTATCTCAAAGGGTACCAAGACACAATTATCAACTAATCCTAGAGGCAACATAGACATGTAGGAAATCTACTATGCAAGTACAAGTATCATAACACAAACCAACTCTAGGGTTACCCGGCTAGTCTTTTAATCCTTTGGCCCCATAGTGACTCTATTTGGCACTAGTATCCTTTCATACTAACAAGGCATACTAAAAGTCAACTCTAAGGTTACCCGTCTAGTCTTTTAATCCTCTGATCCCTTAGTGATTTTTTGTGGTAACAATATCTTGTTAATTCATTTTAAACCCATTTAATGAAATGTTATCACTTATTAAATAACCTACAATGGGTTTCCCTGGCAGCCACCTTGGGACCCCTATTGCAAGCCACTTCCTGACATTACATATAGATAACCTACCCTAGGCTCATAAAAGTTTAAATCAAAGAATCACAAATTAAAGAATCATAATATTTCACCTCAGTCATATACAAGTGACTGGAAAGCATAAAAAGGTAATTCACAATAACTCATCAATTATTTACAAGCAACTGGAAAGCATCCCAAAAATATTAATGAAAGACTCAAAAAGGTTAAGTCAAACATGTCATAACATGACATCACCAAGAACAAATCATAGAAACACCTTAGTCCTATACAAGTGATTGGAAACCAATCCAAAAACAATTGATCAAAGACTCAAAGGTTATATTAGATAGGTCACACCATTTACCTCAGTTTTACACAATAACATTGGAAAACAACAACAATCAATAGATCAACACACATCATAGAGAATACCAGACACATTACCATGGTTCAGTATAAAAGATCATATGCAAACATCATCATGTCATCACAAAACAAACCCCCAAGTCTTTGGTAAACATCCTGACTAGCCAAAGCTAAGACAAACCCCAAAACTCCAACACTAGTAAATCATACATCACATAAAGTGCATACAAAGCCTAAGTTCAATATTTACTAAATGTTTTTAGATTAAATCACAAACAATTCTATAATGGAAATCAATTTTCTCAAACAAGAGTTTCAACCTAGAGTAATTCTGAAAATAGAAACACAACAGACATGAAGAAGACATGAATTCAAAGAACGAGCAACTACTACACAAACCCACAAAATCCTACCATGATCTGATGCTACAACAATGAACGCACAAACATGCAAGAATATTCCTTTTACTTCGAAAAATTACTTTTCAAAAATTGGCTCCTCCAAACCTGTGTATCTAGAAATGAACTCTAATTTCCTTAATAAAGGGTTTTTCCCCCAAATTAAGACTTTGATCATGCAATCATGTAAAAACCCTTTGTCTTTAATTACTATATTTTAGTTTTCATACACACACTTTATGCAATTTAATTAAAATAAACTTTATTAAATTAAAGTTTTCTCTCCCTTATTAAATCATGCAACATTTTTAATATAATATTTATTAATTTAACTAACAATATTATTTAGAATTTCTTAATTAAAATAAAAATTCTAAATAAATTATTATTAAATTAAATAAATATAAATATGTTGAAATTAGAACTTTAATCAAATCTTTTAAATTTAATTCTTTCATGCACATTTAAAGAACTTTTTAATTAAAATATTCTTTTATATTTTCTTTTCCTCCACTTATTAATTAGTGTAAGCATTATTTAAAGTATAATTTATTATTTAAATTAATAAGAATAATTAAAGTTCATTATTTAAATGCAACTCTAATTTAATAATTATTAATTAAATAATTAAAATAAAATGATATTAAATCTTTAATCTTTTAATATTTTAACTCTATTTTTATCCAACTTCTTAAATTAGACTTTTAAAATAAATATTTTAAACTAAAGTATATATTTAATTAATTTAATTAAATAACATCATATTCTAATATTTCTTTAACCAATTTTCTAAATTTAGACCTCTAATTTAGACTTTTTTTTTAAAACATAAATTTAATTAGCTTTTAATTAATAAAATATTCACATATTTTAATATTTTCATTTTAATCAAATAATATTTATTACTCAACTAATAATATTATTTAGACTTTATTATTTTGCTAAAATTAGAACTTTAATTTAATCTTTTAAAATTAATTATTTAATTTAATTAATTTTTTCATTAATTAAATATAATTAAATATTGAATTTTC
Organism: Cupressus sempervirens; assembly: GCA_028749045.1. Taxonomy (NCBI): domain Eukaryota; kingdom Viridiplantae; phylum Streptophyta; class Pinopsida; order Cupressales; family Cupressaceae; genus Cupressus; species Cupressus sempervirens. Next base: position 631,937,627 of record CM053783.1, on the reverse strand, counting down.
CATATATAATTTTTATGCAACAACTTTAAGAAATTTAAATTTAAATATCTTTATTAAATTAATTTTCTTTCTATTTTAATTAATTTATTATATTTTAATTTCATGCATAAGTTTTATGTAATTTAATTAAAATAAACTTTATTAATAATAGCTTTCTCTTTCTTATTAATTTATTATATTTTAATTTCATGCATAAACTTTATCAATTTAATTAAAATAAAGTTTATTAAATTATTGCTTACTCTCTCTTATTAATTTATTATATTTTAATTTCATGCATAAGCTTTATGTAATTTAATAAAAATAATTTTTATTAAATAATTGCTTACTCTCTCTTATTAATTAATTATATTTTAATTTCATGCATATACTTTATGTAATTTAATTAAAATAATTTTATTAATTTTATGATTTCTCTTTCTAGTTAATTACGAGATGTTTTAATTATATATTTATTAAGTCAACTAATAATATTGTTTAGATTTTAGTGTTCAAAATAAAACTCTTAATTAACTAGTATAGATATCTTAAATAAATCTATCTAAAGAAATGCCGATAGATATCCACTACAAAGTAATTATAATTTAATTTACTATATCTAAAATTATTTATATTTTTTTTATCTCCATTTATTTAGTATTTTACTAACTTGAGCTATTTGTTTTAATTTCTAAAAAATTGGATGATTTATATCTTAAAATATTATAATTTAAACAAATATATTATGTGGTATTTATTAAATTAATTATTAAGAGTATATTCTATTTATAATACAATTTAAACATTTGACATGTAGATGGTTGTCAAATTCAACCTAAATGAATAAAAGTTAACATTAACATGCTCACACCATCCCAAATCTACCCGTTCTAAATGCCTATTGGCATTAATTATTATTAATTTAAATAAATATAATTACACCTAAATTAGAACTAAAACTTTATCTTTAAGTTGAATTCTTTTATTTAATTAATTCATGAGAATTTTTTTAATAATATATTTATTAACTTAATTAATAACATTATTTAGAGTTTATTATCAAAATAAAACTCCTAGATAATTATCATTAAATTAAATAAATATAACTATGCCATAATTTATAACTATAACTTTATCTTTAAATTTCTTGCATACACTTTATGCAATTTAATAAAAATAAACTTTATAAATTTTACAAGTCATTTTAATAATATATTTATTAATTCAAGTAATAATATTATTTAGAGTTTATTATTAAAATAAAACTCCTAAATAATAATTATTAAATTAAATTAATATAAATACGTCAAAAAATAGAACTTTAATATAATCTTTTAAATTTAATTTTTTTTTTAAAATTAATTTTTCAATTAATTTAATGTAATTAAATATCAAATTTCTTTATAAAATTTTCATTAAATTATCTTTTAATTTGATTTAATTATAACAAAAAATTACCACATACTCACAAAACAAAAACGACAACTCAACTAAAGGCAAAGAACATAATCAAAATCTAGGGTCAAAATCATGAATTCACGTCACTTGAAAAATTTTGATGGGTAAACTAATTCAGATAGTTGTCCTAATTTTTGAGGAAAAATGGGTTTAAGGTTTAGGATTTGGACTTGGGAATTTATCTCCCCTCTCTTACCTTTGAGATAATGCAATCTTGGCAATTCTAGGAAGTTGATACCTAGTACCTACAATTTGTATAAAATCCATGCATGTACAAACACAATACTCTAAACTAAATAGACAATAACAGGAAGTGGTGTATCATGTAGATTTTGACTAGCAAGTGGCTATGACTCCCTTCCTTAACCACATCAGAAACATCATACATAAAGAAAATATACACACACACCGTAGACATGCAGTATGGGATAAGTATCCATTTGAAAACACATATGATAATCCATCTAACTAATCATCATCAATAATTGAAATCACTCTAATAATCATCATAAAATCAATAGAATATGAAATAATGTTTGATAGTCTAAAAGATAGTGCTACTAATCAACAAGCATAAACTAGCCTAAAAGAGTTCAACAATAATAATAAAATGAAAACTAGGGGTAGGCACTACATCCACCCCCTAGACTTAGGCTTACTCCCAAAAGCCTACAAGAATGAGAAAACTAAAGAACTCATTGTGTAGGTCCCATTGGACCCTTTCCCCCTATAGGAGGATTTGACTCTACTGAGAACACTACAACAATAATAGTTGAGATAAAAAGGTGCTATAAAACATACTATTGTAAAGCATATGCAAAAGACATCAATTTTGAAAATAGTATAAGTTCAATTTTCAATTTTTCTATTTTTAGGTTTACATATAATTCAGTTTTGAAGTTTAAATGTTAAAGTTTGAAAATATACAACTAAAAGCTTAAGTTATGTTTTAGTTCAACTCGTTCAAGTTTCAGTTTGAAATAGATATGTACATAACATTTTAAATTTTAGTTTGTGTTCAACTAGTTAACAACTAGTGGCTTTCCAATATGCTTAGAGCTCCCAATGTAGAACTCGAGCTTTGATACCAAATGTAATGCCCCGCCAAGGGATCCAAAAGAATTAACCTAAATTTTTATTAAGTTTTTCAAACATTTTTCTTTTAAGAAATAATAACATACACATCAAACATAAAGTAGCAGAAGTAATAACATACAATCATACATAAGAAAACATAATAGATTACTTTTCTTAAGGATGCCAAGACATTGAGTCACATTTAAATTTAATTAATACTAAGTCAAACAAATACCACATAACACTTGTTTATGGAATGGCAAGTGGGAATGTGTGTGGGAGCAGGGAGAAGTGTTCAGGCTGAAATTTGAATTTGAATTCCTCTGTATTGGGTGAGCAATCTGTGTTAGCTAAAGATTCCCTTGTTGAATTTGGGGATGTTGAATCTAGGGATGCTGATGATGGAAGGCTTTTGGAGGACTCAGGAGGGGGGCCCAAGAAGATTTTAAAATGGTCCTGCTTATTTGGGGTACACTCTACTAGCAAGTCTACTTTCCCATTGGTTAGGGATATATCTATGAGGGATAAAGGTATGTACTCAATCAAAATACCTAATCAGATTATTGACAAAAATATTTCTTGTATGGACTCAACTCTAGTTGGGAGATTAATTGAGGCCAGACCCATATTCAAGATGTGTGGGCCTTTGTTCATAAAAAATGGATCTTGAAAGGATAAGTTGACATATCAGTGATGGCCAAATGGTTTCTCTCCTTTTGTTTTTCTTGTGAGGAGGATAAGCAGGATATCCTCTGCAAAAGTCCTTGGGTTATGGGAAAGCATACCCTATTGTTATAGAAATGGACCCCTAACCTTTACTCTTTGGATGAAACTACTATTCAAGCCCCTATTTGAGTTAGACTACCTGGTCTTCCTCTTGAGTTCTAGGTGGAAGATATGTTTAAGGGCATTGCTAATACTTTTGGCGAGCTCCTCTCTTTAGATCTTGTGACTGTTTCTAGGAGAAGACTGAACTTTGTCAAATTTTGTGTTGGAGTTTCAAGAGGTGTGGATTTGCCTAAATCTATCTCTGTAAAATCTAAACTTGGTATTTGGGACCAATGGATTGAGTTTGAGTCTATTCCTTTTTCCTACTTTCATTGCAAAAAAGCTAGTCACTAGGCCAAGAAATGTCCTTCTTTAAAAGGAAAGGCTAAGAAGGTCATGAAAGTGTGGGTGAGAAAGGAACTCTCTAAGGGTGTGATGGTGGATTTAGGTGAGTCTACCTCCCCAAATGATTAGTCTATGTGTTCACATGGTGGTGTGGTTGGGAGTGAGACTGGGGGTGTGGAGGTTCCCCCAAGACCTTTCGGTGATGGTGTTCCTCTTCGAGAATAGTTAGAAATCTCAAACTATGATGTGGGGGCTCCCCATCCTAGTTTAGATTCACCTATGGAGACGGAGAGTGGTTTGGATGCCTCTACCCAGGTTATTTTGGAGATCCCTAATAGTGATAGATTGGTTAAAGAGGAACCTAGAAGATAGGGTGATCATGACCAAGGAGGGGAGGGATATTGTCAAAGAGGGGACCCAAAAGGATACAATTATTTCTACAGAGCATAGGGTTCAAGAGAGTATGATGGCTGCCAACTTTGTTAGTGGTAAAGTTGAGGACCTTCTAACTATTTCTCATGATGAGGAAGCAGTGTGGGAAGAGGACAGTTCTGATGCCAATTGGATTTTGGTTGGAAAACAGTCTAAAGGTAGGAAGAAAAGTAGTAAAAAAGGTTGAGGAGATTGCTCGATCCAAAAATAGTAAGAAAGGGCCCAAAGTAGATTCAAAAAAAGGGGAGTCTAAAACTTTTAAGGGTAGACATGGATGTTCTTCTTCTATGCCTGTTGCAACTACCCTCAAGAATGGTGATGTTGGGTCTTCCCCCTCATCAGTTGGAAGACCATCCAATTTGTAGAAAAGAATAGTTGAGGCAAATAGAGGCATTTTTTATGGTAGCCAGAGAACCATCCTTGATTTTTAAAAAAATCATAAATTATGAAGATAATCTCTTGGAATATCCAAGGGTTAAATAACCCTCATAAACATGAAATTTTGAAAAATATGATTACGGACAATAGGTTAGACATTTTTTTTATTCAAGAAACCAAGATGTTGAAGGATAAGGTGGAATGTGGCAAGATGGCTGGCTTTTGGATTAATAGATGGATTCAAGGGGAGCTTATCTCTCAAAATAGAAATATGATGAATGTTAGATTCTTTAATTCAAAAGATGAGTTCAGTTGGGTCCTTACTAATGTTTATGCCCCCAATTCCAAATGGGGAAGGAAGGCCTTATGGGAAGAAATTCCTAATCAAAGAAAGCTTTTTGCTAAGGAGAATTGGGTGGTGATGGGGGACTTCAATACCCCTTTAAAAGAATATGAAAAATGGGGAGGCAGTCAGACCAATCTGGATAATAGATTAGATTTAATGAACTTTATTGATCATCATCTTCATCATGATCTTGACTTGCATGAGATTGAGTACACCTAAACTAATAGAAGAACTAGAAAGGATCTTATTCAGGTCAAGATGTATCGTGCCCTTATTAGTAATGACTAGTTCCTAAATTATAAATGTGCACTTAATGCTTGAGTTCATGTGGGATCAGATCATTACCATATTTTCCTAGTTGTTGATAAGCTCAACTTTCATAAGAATTTACACTTCAAATTTGAGAAAATCTGGATTCTTTATCCAAACTTGGAGACTCATTAAAGAGTGGTGGGGTATCAAAGTGGAAGGTACAAAAATGTTTAGAGTAGCAGCCAAATTGAAAAATGTAAAGAAGAATATTAAGAAATGGAATAAACGTACCTTTGGCAACATCTTTGAGAATAAAAAAAGATTTTGGAGGAAATTAAAGATATACAAGATAGTATTCAGACTAATGGTTGTGAGGTGGTCTCAAGGGAGGAGGAAAGTAGCAAACTAGTTGAACTTCATGACCTTATTACCATGGAGGAGATGTTCTAGAGACAACATTCTAGAAAGGTCTTTTTGAAGGAAGGTGAGTAAAGTACTAAGTTCTATCATTTGACTACTTTAAAGAATAGGATAATAATAGAATTTCTAGACTTAATATGGATGAAGGTTGGACTGATAATGAAGAAATTATCAAAAGGGAGGTTGTGGAGTTTTTTAGTAGACTACTTCAAGGTGACCCCAATTTGGATTTGGATAAGCAAAATATGTTTCTAGAGTGCATTCCAACTTGTATCTATGAGGTTCAAAATCTATCCCTCACTTCCATTCCTTCCATGGATGAGATCTCTAAGGTTTTTTTCTCTTTTGAGGGTGATAAAGCCCTTGGTCTTGATGGGTTTCCTTTTTTGTTCTTTCATAAATATTGGAATATCATTGGTGTTGATACTTGTAATGGTGTGAAGGATTTTTTTGTACCGAAAACATCCTTGGAGAGTTAAATGGCACCTTTATTTCCCTTATTTTGAAGAAGCTGGGTGCATATAGATTGGATTAGTTTAGGCCTATTAGCTTGTGTAATTCTTTTTATAAGATTAATTCTAAGGTTCTTACTCTTAGAATTTTATCCCTTCTACTAGCTATCATCTCAAGGCAACAAAATGGGTTTGTTCCTGGTAGAAAGATCATGGATTCCATCACAATAGTTATGAAAATATTCATTCTTTTATGGTGTTGAAAAAGGAAGGGTTTCTTCTTAAGCTTGATCTCTCTAAAGCTTATGATAGAGAGGACTGGAATTTCCTTCTCCGTGGATTGGAAGTGTTTGGCTTTAATAAGAGATTTCAAGATCTTATCTTCATGTTAGTTTCGTTGGCCTCCTTCTCGATGCTTGTTAATGGTTCTCCTACCTCTTTCTTTAAGGCTTCTAGGGGTCTTAGACAAGGGGACCCGATCTCTCCTATTCTTTTTATTATTCTAGTTGAATGCTTGGGGAGATTTGTCGATAATATGGCAGTGAAAGGGGACTTTGTGGGCCTTAATCTCTCATCTTCTGCTTTAGTTTTCTCTCATCAAAAATTTGTATTCTATTGTTATGGGGGAGGCTTTAGTGAGAAATGCTAGGAACATTAAGAAGGCTTTGGGTGACTATGGGATGGCCAATGGTCAAATCATTCACTGGAGCAAAAGTTTGATCTACTTTATTAATATTAGTGAGGCAAGACAAAATAAGATCAAAAAGATAATTGGCTATGAGATTGGTTCTCTACTTGGAACCTATCTGGGTTTACCTTTGGGTTTAGCCCCTCCTAATAGCTTTTGGAATTCATTGATTGGTAAAATCCACATGAAACTTGCTAGTTGGAAAGGTTCTCTCCTCAGTCATGCTGGTAAGGTTATTGTTTTGAAGTCTATCCTACAAAATGTTTCACTTTATGCTTTGAGTGTTTTGATCTTGCTATTAATAAAATTCAGAAGACTTTCTTGTGGAGTGGAACAAAGATTTTTAAAAACTCCCTCTAATTACTTGGGAAAATGTTTGTGTGCCCCAGAGGAAGGGAGGGGTTGGCTTGCAAAGGATTAGTACAATCAATGAATTTTTATTAGCTAAATTATTATGGAGATGACACAAGGAAGAGGGGGAATTGAAGAATACTTGGGTTGATAAACATAATAGGGACCACTTTGATTTTTATCATTTCCTTAATAATGACTTAGAACAAGGGGGGTCTATGATATGGAAGAATGCTCTAAAATTCAAATATATTTTAAGGAAAGGGGTTAAATGGAAGGTGGGAAATGGTAGAAAAATTCTTTTTTGGGAAGACATTTGGATCTTGGACCACCCACTTCGTGATGATCCAAGGTGGAATAGGTATATGGAGCAATGCAAGAATCAATTTGGTAATTTTGTGGGTGATTATTGGAAGGATGATATGTGGGTGGATCTTTATAGTGTGGACCATAACTTGGTTGAGCTTGGCAAGTGTCTAAAAACATTCTTTTTAAACAATGAAGAGGATGTTCTGATATGGAAAACTAACCCTAGTGGTATGTACTTTATCCTATGCTAATTATTTCAATGATCATGATGAACCCTACTTGGGTAAGGCTTGGGTGAAAGGCATGACACCCAAAGTCAATATTTTCTTTTGGATTCTTCTGTAGAATAAAATTATGACTCTTAATAATCTTAAGAAGGCAGGTTTCATCATTGTAAATCGATATGTTCTTTGCAAGAATGATGGGGAGCCAATGGATCATATCATGTTGCATTGTCCTTTTACCAAGAAGCTCTTGGATAAAGTTTGTAGCTTATTGAAAGTGGATTGGGTTTTCCATGCTATTATTTAATTGTTCTTTACTAGTTGGACGGTTCCTTCTAGGAATGCTTTGATTGTCAAATTCTGGGACTTCATTCCTTCTTATCTATGTTGGGGCATTTGGAAGGAGCGCAATGATAGGATCTTTAGAGGAGTGGAACCCAGTCTTGATAAAGTGTTCTATAAAATTAAGTTCCTTATGATTGAAAATATTAAAATTATTGGTTCTGGACAGCAACCTTGTAATGAGTGGGAAGAATGGGTGCTTAATAACTGGAATATAAGGAGTTTGGGAATAAATATTAAGGATCCTAATCCAAGGGATAATGCTATATGGGACTATCCTCTAATGAATTGGTTCAAGATAAACTTTGACAGGGCCTCAAAAGGGAACTTGGGCAAAGCAAGATGTGGAGTTTTTATTAGAAACTCTAATGATGACTATGTGGGATGTATGGCTATTCCAATTAGGGATCAAACCAATCATTTTACAAAAACCTCTGCTATTCTTCATGGTCTTCTCTATGCCAAGAGTATGAATTTGAGGAACATATGGTGGAAGGTGATTCCCTCAACATTATTAATTATTTAAATAAAATTACTAAACCATCGTGGCTCACAATTAGAAATATTATCTTCAAGGCTATTCATATTAGAAATTCTTTTCAAACATGCATTATAACTCATAATTTCAAAGAAGCCAACTATACTACTGATTGGGTTGTGAATGTGGCCTACTTTAGTGATCATAAAATCATTTGGGATTTTGAGTCCTTACCCCCAAATGGCCACCAATTTATCAAGTATGATAAATGGAGATCTAAGAAAAAATATTTTAATTATGATGATGTTAGTGATTTGTAATTATGAGGTGAACTCTTTCAAAGTGTGGTAGGTTATGATTTTTAGAAAGTCAAGCATTTCGCACAGATTCTAGGCAATTTTTTCCATTTCTCTTTTCATTTGTGGTGTGGCTTTTTGTTACAAAGCATTTTGGGGATTTTAGAGAACAGAAACAGGAAAATTTGGTGAAGTGAATATGGGTGGAAAAAGGAAAAGGGTGGAGCTAGCAAGCTGCATAGAGTGGTGAATCAAACCAGAGGTTTGGGATATTTTAAGGGGTGAGAATTTCACAGGGTACATGGAAAGGTTTAGAGGTAACAATCTAGCTATTATGCACCAATTTGTCAAATCTTGGAAGGATGGCTCTATTATGGTTGGCAACCAGTGAATGGATGTTACCAAAGAAGTAATTGTGGAGGCCACGGGGCTAGACATGGACAAGAACACTTTTTATCAGGAGAGAAAGCTCTCAAATAGGGTCATTAATGATTTTGTGGAGATAGAAGAGGAGAAAAGTTGCTTGGTAAAAATAGGTAATTCGTATTTCAACCCAGCCTATGTTTCTCGACCATGGTGATTTGTGCTTTTTGTGATAATGAAATATCTAACTTTATATGGGAGATTCACTAAGCTATATGGGTACCATTTCATGTTGGCAAATCACTTTTGGCATGATGTTAGGATCAATTTTTTATTTTCTTTAATGCATTCTCTTAGTATTTCCACTCAAGCTATTCAGAAAGACCTGAATGGTGAGCATGTTTTCCATGAGGGTCTTATAGTCCTGATAATGAATGTGTTAAAGTCCAAGAAGATTGTGACACCCAAGGGTAGTTTGAAAGGGGTAGACCAGGATAAGGAAGGGAGTCTCCCAGATAAGGGTTATGATTTGGATACCCAAGTTGAAGCTAAAGGAGGTATGGGGATTTTGAAAAAGGGCTCTGGTTGTAATTCTAAAAAGAAGAAAAAGATTGTTGAGGAAGGTGATTTTGATTGGGAAAGTGATTTCATGGAGGAATTAGTGAGAGATCACTATAATAAGAGGAACAGAGGTAAAGGAAAGGGTATTAAGTGCTTTCAAGATGATTGAGCATCTCCTCCTTCTGATGATGAGCCTGTAGCTCACCAACTAGAAAGGAAAAGAAAATTTTTAAGGCACTAGGAAGAGAGGTTACAGACTAGGAAGAATTGGGATTCAAATAATGAGGATGTTGGAAAATAGGGGTACCTTCTAGATTTGGGTGATAATATTGATGGTGGGCTCGAGTCATCCAAGGGTCTTTTTGGTAACCTTGATTCAATCTTGAAGGAGATTGGCTTCCTTATGAAATGAATGTAGTTGATGGGCAAGGAAATGGAGCAAGTCAACAAATTTGGCAGAGGTGAGTGTACATTGGGCCAACATCTAGACAAACTTTCAGAGGTTATTGAGAATGTTGAAGAAGTTAGAAACCTCATGGATAAGATACCATTGCTCAAGGCCAAACAAAGGGTGATGGATGAAAAAATTAACTAGTATTCAGGGGAAGGTGCCTAAAATGGATGTTAAACTAGGAAATTTGGAAAAGTTGTTTAAACAAATGGCTGATAATGTGGGTAACCTCTTGTAGAAAAATTGAGAATGACAAAGGGCAGGACTCCCCTCTGGTGGTAGAGACTCAGGGACCAAGAAAATGCACCCTAGCTCATTCTAAGAAGAATGAGGATGTGAGTAAAAATGATGAGGTGAAGGTCGTTGCTGATAATATACATATTCTAGTGGGTTAGGCTATTGACCTAATAAAGACTTCTTAGCTAGTCGGTTGTTGTTCTTTTAGTATTCTTTTGCTATCTTTTCTAGCTCTATCTTAGGTGACCTCATGGCTATTCTTTTTGTAGGTTTGTCTCACGTTGTCTTGTGCTGCTTTTCTCTGATGTTTACATCACTTGTTTATTTCTAAACTTTTATTATTTTGTAGAGGTTTTAGGTCCTTTAAAACCTAATTTTACTTAATCAAAACAAATACAACATACACATGAAAGAATAAATAAAAGTCCAAAGTCCATTTACATAATATACATTTGTTTTGAATGCCACTTGGCAATAAAATTTGGAATTCTCAATCATCCATATACATATCATAGGGTATGAAAAGCTAAAATAATATACATTTATAAAAATAGATTACATCATCCTTTTCAGATCCATGATACAAAGTATAATACAATACATGGAACCATCCATCATAAAGATATAACAATCCATCATAAAGATATAATGCACAAAGTTAGAATGAAAGGAAATGTAGACAAGGAACTCCAGCAATAGCATCAACGGATAGATCTCAATGGTAAGAGTAAAAAGCACTACCACTTAACCTCATGGAACCCAAAAAGGTCCACTCCCACCATGCTGAGGAGATAGTCTCAAGTCCCAATTAGGATAACAAACTCAAAAGTCAAAAACCAACATCTAGGTTCAAGGAATCACTTGAAAGAAAATTATCCCAAAGGGTACCAAGACACAAGTATCAACTAATTCAAGAGGCAACATAGACACATAGGAAATCCACTATGCAAGTGGACAAGTGTTATTGCATGAAACAACTCTAGGGTTACCTGGTTAGTCTTTTAATGCTCTAGCCCCCTAGCGACTCTATACGGTACTAATATCCTTTCATACTGACAAGACATACTAACGAGTCAACTCTAAAGTTACCCAACTAGTCTTCTAATTCTCTAGCACCTTAGTGACTTTCTATGGTACCAATATCTTGTTAATTCATTTTAAACCCATTTAATAAAATGTTGTCACTTATTAAATAACCTACAATTGGTTACCCTTGCAGCCACTTTGGGCCTTGGCCTCCATTGCAAGCCACTTCTTGACATTACATATAGATAACCTACCTTATCCTCATAATAGTATAAACCAAAGAATCACAAATTAAAGAATCATAATATTTTACCTCAGTCCTATACAAGTGACTGGAAAGCATAAAAAGGTAATTCACAATAACCCATCAATTCTTTACAAGCAACTAGAAAGCATCCCGAAAATACTAATTGAAGACTCAAAAAGGTTAAGTAAAACATGTCATAACATGACATCACCAAGAACAAATCATACAAACACCTCAGTCCTATACAAGTGATTAGAAAACAATCCAAAAACAACTGATCAAAGACTCAAAGGTTATATCAGATACCTCATACCATTCACCTTAGTTTCACACAAGAACACTGGAAAATAATAAAAATCAATACATCAACACACAAGCATACCACACACATTACTATGGTTGAGTATAAAAGATCATATGCAAACATCATCATGACATAACAGAACAAACCCCCAAGCCTCTTGTAAACATCCTGACTGGCCAAAGCTAAGACAAACCCAAAAACCCCAACACTAGTAAATCATACATCACATAAAGTGCATACAAAAGTGAATTTCATAATTCATTAGGCTTTGAAAACTCTAAAGTTCAATATTTACTAAAGGTTTTTAGATTAAATCACAAACAATTCTATAATGGAAATCAATTTTCTCTTTTAAGCTAGAGAAATTTTGAAAACAAAAATACAATAGACATGAATAAGATAGCAATTCAAAGAATGAGCAACTACCGCACAAACCCACAAGATCCTACCTGGATCTTATGCTAAAACAATGAACACACAAACATGCATGAATCTTCCTTTTCTTTTGAAAACCCTCTTTTCAAAAATTGGCTCCTCCAAACCTGTGTATCTAGAAATGAGCTCTAATTTTCTTAATAAAGAGTTTTTCCCTCAAATCAAGGCTTTGATCATGCAATCATGTGAAAACCCTTTGTCTTTAATTACTATATTTTAATTTTCATACACACACTTTATGAAATTTAATTAAAATAAACTTTATTAAATTAAAGCTTTCTCTCCCTTATTAAATCATGTGACGTTTTTAATATAATATTTATTAATTTAACTAACAATATTATTTAGAGTTTATTAATTAAAATAAAACTTATAAATAAATTATTATTAAATTAAATAAATATAAATATGCTTAAATTAGAGGTAAGAGCCTACAATGCATCGGTAAATTGTGAGCCTCACATTGGGTAGGTCTTGGGTTCAAATCTACTTGAGATTAACACATAATAATAATTAATCTAACAATAATAATAAAAATAAATGATAAATAATCTAGGCTTCAGTTGATTACCTATCAAAAAGAAAAAGCCTAAATTAAAACTTTAATCAAATCTTTTAAATTTAATTCTTGCACATTTAAAGAACTTTTTAATTAAAATATTCCTTTATATTTTCTTTTCCTCCACTTATTAATTAGTGTAAGCATTATTAAAGCATACTTTATTATTTAAATTAATAAGAATAATTAAAGTTCATTATTTAAATGCAACTCTAATTTAATAATTATTAATTAACTAATTATAATAAAATAATATTAAATATTTAATCTTTTAATATTTTAATTCTATTTTTATCCAACTTCTTAAATTAGACTTTTAAAATAAATATTTTAAACCAAAGTAGATATTTAATTAACTTCTAATTAATTAAATAACATCATATTCTAATATTTCTTTAACCAATTTTCTAAATTTAGACCTCTAATTTAGACTTCCAAATTTAGACTTTTTATTTAAAGCATAACTTTAGTTAGTTTTTAATTAATTAAATATTCACATATTTTAATATTTTCTTTTTAATCAAATAATATTTATTACTCAACTCATAAAATTATTTAGAGTTTATTATTAAAAAAAAATTCTTAAATAATTATTATTAAATAAAATAAATATAAATATGCTAAAGTTAGAACTTTAATTTAATGTTTTAAATTTAATTTTTTTATTTAATTAATTTTTCAATTTATTAAATATAATTAAATATTAAATTTTCTATATACAATTTTTATGCAACAACTTTAAGCAATTTAAATTTAAATTATTTTTATTAAATTAATTTTCTTTCTCTTTTAATTAATGTATTATAGTTTAATTTCATGCATAAGTTTTTTGCAATTTAAATAAAATAAACTTTATTAAATAATTGCTTACTCTCTCTTATTAATTTATTATATTTTTATTTCATGCATAAGCTTTATGCAATTTGATTAAAATAAACTTTATTAAATAATTGCTTACTCTCTCTTATTAATTTATTATATTTTAATTTTATGAATACGATTTATGCAATTTAATTAAAATAACTTTGTCAAATTTATGGTTTCTTTCTCTAGCTAATTACGAGATGTTTTAATAATATATTTATTAATTCAACTAATAATATTACTTAGAGTTTATTATTCAAAATAAAACTCTTAAGTAATTATTATTGATTTAACTAAATATAATTATGTCTAAATTAGAACAAAAAATTTATCTTTAAGTTGAATTCTTTTATTTAATTAATTCACGAGATATTTTTTTTAATAATATATTTATTAACTTAATTAATAACATTATTTAGAGTTTATTATTAAAGTAAAACTCCTAAATAATTATCATTAAATTAAATAAATAGAACTACACCATAATTAGAACTCTAACTTTATCTTTAAATTTTTTGCATATAGTTTATGCAATTTAATAAAAATAAACTTTATAAATTTTATATTTTTTCTCTCGAGTTAATTACAAGATGTTCTAATAATATATTTATTAATTCAAGTAATAATATTATTTAGAGTTTATTATTAAAATTAAACTCCTAAATAATAATTATTAAATTAAATCAATATAAATACATCAAAAAATAAAACTTTAATACAATCTTTTAAATTTAATTCTTTTATTTATTTAATTTCTCAATTAATTAAATATAATTAAATATCAAATTTCTTTATAAAATTTTCATTAAATTATCTTTCAATTTGATTTAATTATAATAAAAAATTACCACATACTCACAAAACCAAAAATCACAACTCAACTAAAGGCAAAGAACATAATCAAACTCTAGGGTCAAAATCACAAATTCATGTCACTTAACAAATTTGGATGGGTAAACTAACTTAGATACTTTTCCTAATTTTCTATGGCAAATGGGTTTAAGGGTTAGGATTTGAACTTAAGAATTTATCTCCCCTCTCTTACCATTGAGATAATGTCATAGGGTACGCTCATCTTGGCAATTTAGAGAAGTCAATACTCGGTACTTGCAATCTACATAAAATCCATGCATGTACAAACACAATATTCTAAACTAAATAGGCAATGATAGGAAGTGGTGCATCATGTAGATCCCGACTAGTAGGTGACTACTAATCCCTTCCTAAACCACATCAGAAACATCATACATAAAGAAAATATATATGCACACCATACACATGTAGTATGGGGTAAGTATCCATATGAAAACATGTGTGATAATCCATCTAATTAATCATCATTAATAACTGAAATCACTATAATAATCATCATAAAATCAACTAAATATGAAACAATGTCTGATAGTCTGAAAGATAGTGCTACTAATCAACAAGCATAAACTAGCCTAAAAGAGTTCGACAATAATAATAAAATGCAAACTAGGGGTAGGCACTACATTATCAACCTTTTGATGCTCAACACATACTACATTGCTTGGCATCAACTATAAAATCACTCGGCATCAACTAAAGTTTACTGATGCTCAACATCAACTAAACTTTAATCAGCATCAATTGTCTTACTCGACATCCACTAGAAGTTTCTTTCACTTTGCTCCAACTAACTTTCTGCTCGATTTTCACTGACTTTTCTTTGCACCTACTATCCACTCAATCAAATTTGACATAAAAACTTTGTGTAACTTGTTCTTCTAAACTTTCTAATTGTAGCCAACATTTGTAACCTTAAGTAGATTATCAATACATCATGTCATCACTGTCTTAATTGATCCTTGCACTTCATTACATAATCATAACTCAATCTTTCCTCTAGGTGCTTTTGCTACATCTTATTGATCAAATCCTCTTCATCAATCAACTAAGTGATAGTACTTGAATCTTATAATTAATTATCTTACTAGCAAATAGCAGGTTTGACATCAGTGACAAACAAATGATTGAAACACATAGTCTTCTTCAAAAATCTCCCTCTTTCACTAATCTCTCTTCAACAATGATCTTTTCAATCATATCTCAACACTTTATTTAATTTAGAGCTATTTGCACCTTAAGAAAGTGAGGTGAGTGATCTGAGGAAAATGTATTCATTCAATAAATATTATTAGACATAATCAACCAAGAAAGGATAATCACTAAAGAAAAAATCATCATAGTAAAAGATACAATGAAAAATCCCACATGATGTAGGACTTTAGGGACCTCTAGTGAGGTGGAAGAGATAGGGCATTGTGATCTTCATCATAAACAAATTGTTAGAACCAAGTAGCCTTAACATGGGATGTAAAAAATATCATTTATATTGATGGAAAAGGAGAATTTATGAAGATATAAATTGGTTCCTTTAAATAGAAAATATAATGTTAAGATGTATAAGGTGATAGGCTGTTCTACTAAGAAGATTAGGTACAAGTATATAGATCCAAGCCTTACTTCTATAGAAGAATACAATAATACATGAGAAAGAGTCAAGAAATGAATTATGGATGTAATTATGAAAAAGCGACTCATATTGAAGGAAGTTAGTCTTATAGAGAGGATAATATGGAAAATGAGAGGTGAATTATTGCCACTTCCACAAAAAAATTTCAAAAAGAGAAATGATTGAAAAGGAATGGAGAAAATAGTGCTACTAATTTTAGAGGGTGATACTCAAAGTGCAAACTTGTCACCAAGACTTCAAGTGGTCTATGAATTTTTTGGGATAGCAAAAAAGGAATATTAGATAAAAGATATAAGGGAAATATGAGTTTGTAGATTATATTTTTTATTTGTACAAGTTTTTACTTTGATTAATTATGTACTTTGAGTTACAAAATAAAAACCAGTACTTTGAGTTACATAACCTTGATTTGTTGGTTTTTCACTGCCACCTAAGGCCATAGCTTGGTTGACCATGATCCTAGACATACCCATCCTTTTTGTTCCTAAATTTAAATTCCTTAATCCTTCCATCCCCAATGAATCAATGTCAATGATTTTCATTGTAAAATTCCTCTCTATACTTTGAATTTATACTACACAAGAATTCTCCATTTCTATCTCTTCGTACTTGCCTATCTCTAGATTTAGCAATCCTTCAAAGTCTTTTGACAAATCATCTTCCTTTGGGTAGTTCAAATTTTAAAAAAAATCTACAAACTCATATTGTCCTTATATCTTTTATCTAATATTCCTTTTTTGCTATCCCAAAAAATTCATAGACCACTTGAAGTCTTGGTGACAATTTTGTACTTTGATGGAAAAGGAGAATTTATGAAGATATAAATTGGTTCCTTTAAATAAAAAATAAAATGTTAAGAGGTATGAGGTGATAGGTTGTTCTATTAAGAAGATTAGATATGAGTATATGGATCCAAACCTTACTTCTATAGAAGAATACAATAATACATGAGAAAGAGTTAAGAAATGAATTATGGATGTAATTATGAAAAAGGGACTCATATTGAAGGAAGTTAGTCTCATAGAGAGGAGAATATGGAAAATGAGAAAGGTGAATTATTGCCACTTTCCATGAAAATTTTTCAAAAAGAGAAATGATTGAAAATGAATAGAGAAAATAGTGCTACCAATTTTAGAGGGTGATACTCAAAGTACATTCTTGTCACCAAGACTTCAAGTGGTCTATGAATTTTTTGGGATAGCAAAAAAGGAATATTAGATAAAAGATATAAGGACAATATGAGTTTGTAGATTATATTTTTTATTTGAACTGCCCAAAGGAAGATGATTTGTCAAAAGACTTTGAAGGACTGCTAAATCTAGAGATTGGTGAGTATGAAGAGATAGAACTAGAGAATTCTTGTGTAGCATAAATTCAAAGTATAGAGAGGACTTTTGCAACAAAAATCATAATTCAACTCACACTGATTCATTGGGGATGGAAGGATTAAGGAATTTAAATTTAGGAATAGAAAGGATGGGTATGTGCAGGATCATGGTCAACCAAACTATGGCCTTAGGTGGCAATGAAAAACCAACAAATCAGGGTTATGTCAACTTGACACATAATTTTAAAGTGGTTCTAGACTTTATATCAACAAGTTGTAAGAAAATAATTTGTAAGAAATTGAATTTATTTCTTGAGACACTAAGCCTTATTTGGAGAAAAAATATTTGATTGGTCAAAAGTTTGGATTTTAATGCAGTGCTACAAAATTTTTAGGGCAAAAATAAAAAGTGCATGTATGTCAGAGAACCTTACTTAAAATAAAATGATAATATTTTTAAATATAATTATAGATATAAAAAGTAGACTCATGCCTAGATGTGATGCATATTTTAGGGTATTTTTATTCTAAATAAATAATTAATTATGGATTTTCTACTACACTATTTTCAAAATTAAAAAACTCCCATGTCTGACCAGCTTAACTAGTTCAAAAAAAAATTAAAATTAAAATTTTCTTTTCTTTTTCTTATACTAGTTAAAGCATAAAATGAGACACATCTTTTGGATTTCAAAAATCTTATACAGTTTGAAAGTTATAGCTACTTTTCAATCAATATGTCAATCGACACTTTATAGCTTACTCCATTAGAAAATAAGTAATAATTACTTACATAACTCATAATTTGATAGACATCATATTGATAAAAATTTGAGAATGTTCTCAACAAACCCTTTTTGTTTCATCAAATTTGTATTAAAAAAAGTCATCAACTACATCGTTGAAGTTAGAAACACACTACAACAGACCAAAAACATGTTTTTGGGACATCTTTGGTGTTGACCATGGAGGGTTGGAATCTAGAGCAAAACCAAGCCTAATCAAGTACCTGATAATATCAAGTACCCGTTCCCAAATCGGGTACCTGTTCCCAAATCGGATACCCATTCTCAAATTGGATACCCATTTTTTTTTAAATTAATTTTTTTTTCAAATATTTTTGTAATAGTATGACTCCTTTTTAGGATACTTAATATGTTTTTTAAAGGCTTTAGAAACCTTAACAATACATATAATGGTTCCAAAGGATCAAAAGGGGTCATAGGGTACCCTTTGACACTCTTTAACCCATTCAATCATAATATGTGTGCTTATCAATTCTAGGACCCCTAACCACATAAATGATGTGATCTAATGAGTCAAAATGGGCCTTAGAATACTCTATGACCCTTTTTGACCCATTTGATGACACTAAGTGTGCTTAGGGGTCATAAGATACTCTATTACCCCTTTCGACATATTTGAACCCATAATATATATTCCTAGGACCCCTAGGAATGTATTTTCTTATTTAATGGATCTAAAGGGGTCATAGGAACTTTGTGGTCCCATTCGACACATTCAAACACATAATGTATGTCCCTAGGGGTCCTAGGACCACTAGGACCCTATGACCCCTTTGGACCAATATAAATGATTTTAACATGTCCCTAGGGGTCATGGGACACCTAAAGACATATGTTGTCATGAAATGTGTCGAAAGGGGTCATAGGTTATACTATGATACATTTCGACACATATAAATGATTATAATATGTTCCTAGGGGTCTTATGACCCCTAGAGACATGTTATAATGAAATATGTTGAAAGGGGTCATAAGTTATCCTATGGACCCTTTCGACCCATATAAACAATTATAATATGTCCCTAGGGGTTCTAGGACCACTAGAGACATATGTTGTAATGAAATGTGTCGAAACAGATCTTAGGCTATTATATGACCCCTTTCTACCCATATAAATGATTATAATATGTTCCTAGGGGTATTGGGACTCCTAGAGACATGTTCTAATGAAATGTGTCAAAAGGGTTCATAGGTTATTCTATGACCCCTTTCAACCCATATAAACAATGATAATATGTCCTTAGGGGTGCTTGGACCCCTATAGACATATGTTATAAGAAAATGTGTTGAAAAGGGTCACAAGTTATCCTATGACCCCTTTGAACCCATATAAATGATTATAATATGTCCCTAGGGGTCTTAGGACCCCTAGAGACATATGTTGTCATGAAATGTATCGAATGGGGTCATAGGATCGATGCATATAAAAAATTATAATATGTCCCTAGGAGTCTTAGGGTGCCTAGGGACATATGTTCTCATTAAACAGGTTGAAAGGGGTCTTAATGTTATCCTATGACTCCTTTGACCCATATAAACAATTATAATATGTCCCTAGGGGTCTTAGGACCCCTAAAGACATATGTTATCATGAAATGTGTCAAAAGGGGTCATAGGTTATCTTATGACCATTTTTGACCCATATAAATGATTATAATATGTCCCTAGGGGTCCTAGGACCCCTAGAGACATATGTTGTAATAGAATGTGTTGAATGGTATCATAGGTTATCTTATCAACCCTTTCGACCCATATAAATAATTATAATATGTCCCTAGGAGTCCTAGGGCCCCTATGGACATGTTGTCATTAAACTAGTCAAAAAAGGCCATAAGGTTATCCTATGACTCCTTCAACCCATATAAATGATTATAATATGTCCCTAGGGGTCCTGGGACCCCTAGAGACATATGTTGTAATGAAATTTGATGAAAGGGGTCATAGGTTATCCTATGACCTCTTTCACCACATATAAACTATTATAATATGTCCTTAGGGGTCTTGTGACCCTTAGAGACATATGTTGTCATGAAATGTGTCATATGTTATCCTATGGCCCCTTTTGACCCATATAAATGATTATAATATGTCCCTAGGGGTCCTAGGACCCCTTGCAACATATGTTATAACGAAATGTGGTGAAACTTTCGACCCATATAAACAATTATAATATGTCCTTAGGGGTCCTGGGACCCTTAGAGGCATAAATTGTCATGGAACATGTCAAAATTAGGTTATCTTATGACCCTTTTCAACCCATATAAATGACTATAATATGTCCCAAGTGGTCCTAGGACCCCTTGAGACATATGTTGTAATTGAATGTGTTGAAAGGGGTCATAGTTTATCCTAACTCCTTTTGACCCATATAAATGATTATAATATGTCCCTAAGGTCCTAGGACCCCTAGAGACATATGTTGTAATGAAATGTGTCAAAAGGGGTCATATTTTATACTATGACCCCTTTTGACCCATATAAATGCTTATAATATTTCGCTATGGGTGGTAGGACCCCTAGAGACATATGTTGTCATGAAATATGTTGAAAGGGATCATAGGTTATCTAATGACCCTTTCTAATCCATATAAATGATTATAATGTATCCATAAGGGTTCTAGGAGCCCTAGAGACATGTGTTGTAATGAAATGTGTCAAAAGGGGTCATAGGTCATCCTATGGCCCCTTTCGACCCATATAAATGATTATAATATGTCCATAGGGGTCTTAGGACCCCTAAAGACATATGTTGGAATGAAATATGTCAAAAAGGGTCATAGGTTATCTTATGATCCATTTGTACCCATATAAATGTTTATAATATGTCCCCAGGACCCCTAAAGACATATGTTGTAATAAAATATGTCGAAAGGGGTTATAAGTTATCATATGACCCATATAAACAATTATAATATGTCCCTAGAGGTCTTAAGAACCCTAGAGACATATGTTGTAATGAAATGTGTCAATAGGGGCCACAGGTTATTCTTATGACCCCTTTCAACCCATTCAAATGATTATGACATGTCCCTGGGGGTCTTAGGAACCCTCGAGACATATGTTGTAATGAAATGTGTTGAAAGGAATCTTATCTTATCCTATTATCCCTTTCAACCCATATAAATGATTATAGTATGTCCCTAGGTGTCCTTGGACCCCTAGAGACATATGTCATAATGAAATGTGTTGAAAAGGGTCATAGGTTATACTATGACCCTTTTTTGACCCCTATAAACAACTATAATATGTCCATAAGGGTCCTAGGACCCCAAAAAACTTGTCAAAAGGGGTGATAGGGTACTCCATGACCTATTTTGACTCATTTGAATACATGATATATTTTCCTAGTGGTCTTAGGACCCTTAGGAACATATTTTATCATTTCCTATGACCCTTTTTGACTCATTTGAATACATGATATATTTTCCTAGTGGTCTTAGGACCCTTAGGAACATATTTTATCATTTAATGGGTCACAGTAGGTCATAAGTTACCCTATGGCCCCTTCTAACCCATTTAAACACATGGTTTATGTCCCTAGGGGTCCTAGGATCCCTAAGAACATATATTGTCATATAATGTATTAAAATGGGTCATAGGGTATTCTATGACCCCTTTCAATGCTTTGAACACATGACATACTCTCCTAGGTGTTCTAGGACCCCTATGAACATATGTTATCATTTAATGGGTTAAAAGAGGTCATAGGATTCCCTATGACCTCTTTCGGCCCATTCAAACACATGATGTATGTTCCTAAGGGACCTAGGACCCCTAGGGACATACATAGTTTGTTGTAATGGGTAAAAAGGGGTCATAGGGCATGCTATGACACATTTTGTCCTATTACATGACAAAATACATTCATAGGGTTTGTAGGACCCTAAGGGACATACATGTTGTGTTCCAATGGGTCAAATTGGGTTAAAGGATATCCTATTACCCCTTTTGACTCTTTACATGACAAAATATGTTCTTGTGGGTCCTATGACCTCTAGGGACAAGCATGTTGTGTTGAAATGGGTTCTTATGACCCATTTCAATCCAATACGTGACAACTTATGTTACTAGGGATCTTAGGGCCCCTAGGGACATATATGTTGTGTTCCAATGGATAGAAAGGGTTCATTTGGTATCCTGTGACCCCTAGGGACATACCTTTTAAATTTCAATGTGTAGAAAATGGTCATAGGGTATTCTATAACCCCTTTTGATAGATTACATGAGAACATATGTTGCTATGGGTCCTAACATCCTTTTCATCATGTGTGTTGTGCTCCAATTGGTCAAATTTCAATCCTTTACATGATAACATATGTTCCTAAGAATCCTAATACCCTAGGGTCATACATATTGTGTCTTAATCAGTCAAAAGGGGTCATTAGATACCCTATGACCCCTTTCGGCCCATTACATGACAACATATGTTCCTATGACCCCTAGGAATGTATGTTGTCATGTAATGGGTCAAAATAGTCATAGGATATTCTATGAACCCTTTTGACCCATTGGAATACAACATATATGTCTATAAGGGTCCTAGGACCCCTAGGAACATATGTTATCATATATTAGGTCAAAAGGGGTCATAGGATACTACATAACCCCTTTTTACCCATGGAAACACAAAATGTATGTCCCTAGGCATCATTTGACCATTAGGAAGATATGTTGGTCAAAGGGTATCCCATGACCTATTTAGACTAATTGAAACACATGTATGCCCGTAGTGAGACCCCTAGGAAATTACATCATCATATAGTTTATTAACTTAGGTTACTAATATATTTAATATCTAATAATAATATATATGATATATAATTAAGGTATCCCATGACCCATTTGGACTCATTGGAACACATTTATGTTCCTAGGGGTACCCCTAGGAACATACATCATCATATAGTTTATTAACTTAGGTTAGTAATATATATAATATATAAAAATAATATATATGATATATAATTTTATAATAATATATAATAAGTAATAACTATATATAGAATAATTATATAATAAATAATATTTTTGTATCTAATAAGTAATAACTATATATAAAAAATTATATAATAAATAATAATAATTATTTAATACTATATAATAAATTTTAGTAACTATATATAATAATTGGTCCCTCCCAATTATGCTATAACTATATTATACTAGGACTTGATATAACTTAAAAATTGGTCCCCCCTTTGAGTTTGGTAAATAAAAATCAATATTTATCTTAAAAATTGATCCCCACTACCTTTAAATTTGAATTTGGTGCCATGATTTGGGAACAAAGATCGGGTATGCGTTCTCAAATCGAATACCCGTTCCCAAATTAGATAATCATTCAGGCAAGGTATTACATTTTTGGTTTGGTACTAGGATGGGTGAGAAAAAAAAGTCAAAGAACATTTTGAAATCTTTTAAGCATTTCAAAACTACATGTTTCTCACATCACCACTTTTTGGCACACCGTGATCCTATACATACTCATATTGTACAAACTAGATTTTCTCCAAACTATAAGAAGAAACATTGAGAAACGTAGAAATGTTGCCAATCATCTTATTATTTGAGAACTAAAGAAGGACAAGAGTCAGATAAAATGAAAATTTCTACATCCATGTAAGGAAAAAGAGTTTCCTTCCCAAGAAGAAATGAAGATATTTTCTTGGAATAATAAGGACTGGAATGCCCCTAACAAGTATCTTTGAATTAAACATTGCATCTTATCATTCAAGCAAGATTTAAATATGTTTTAAATTACTTGATAAAAATAGGTTGTGAAGGGACCCAAAAACCATTTACAACTTCACATAAAGAATATTTTAAACTAAGTGTAAACAACCAGACCAACTGCCAAGATATATGTTGCAATTTCTTGAAACAGTGGCCAAAAAGGAGCCCCACAAAATCAAACCAAAAGAGACTAATAGATAAAAAAATAAAAAGATTTGTAGACCCAATCTGCCCAAGGGAAAGAAAATCCTCATCTAGTTGAAACAAGGAAAACACTAGGATTTTTCTTTATCTCCATTCTTCGAGGAGAGAAGCTTCATATCAAAATGAGGAGAGGATTTCTTATGATTTTTCCAATAAATTGGATTTGTTCGAAATAGATAATACTAAGATGGGGGTGAATTAGTATTTTCAATCTTTTTTCCCACAACTAAATATTATTAATTATTTTGCCACATGCATAAGAATATAAACCAACAATGTTGAATAGTAAGAACAACCATACATAGAGAGGGATCATAACACCATATTTTGTTAACTAGGGAAATCCTAGCTAGGGGAAAACCCTAGTGGGGATGAAACCCAATAGATGATTCACTATATAAAAGAATTTGGTTAAGGATATTGACCCTATTAGGAGTCTATGAAGAATATATAGTGCCTCAAGTCCCTGTTAGGATAGTAGGCCTTATTAGAAGCCTCAACCCTGTTAGGAGTTGGTAGATCATATACAAATGTGTGCAAGAAGAGCCCACTACCAAAACATGCAACTATACAATAAGTTCTTCAAGAGAATAGATATACATACAATACTGGATCACTTGTTGTACTTTCCAAATCTTTTGATTTTTAGTTCTTCATAAAAAGAGTGACTGTGCACATATCAATTTGCATCATATCTTGCATAACATTGCTTCATATCACATATCATAATATTGCATTCACAATTTTTACACTTTAACTTCACAATTGAAGTTCTTTAGTTATATCAAACATATTAATAAATTCTTCCTTAGTCAACTCACATATCATCCTTAGAGTTGGCTCATCAAGATTCAGTAATCAAAACAATTTTGCAAGTCATATAAGTCAATTTGTTGACATGCTCTATTCTACACTATGATGTATTTGCATCAGTATTTCTTCCATTACTTGAACTAAGTTGATCATACAAACATGTGCACTAGTATGCATCATCAAGATGACATCATACATTTGGGATTAACTATGCAAGATAATATTCCACTAACAAATCTTGTCATACTACTGTAACACTATCTAATACTTAGACAATTTTCCTTTACAAATAATCATGACTAAACTAGAAAACAAATTTTGCCATAAATGACAACCACATATCTCACCTTATTTGATTGGTTGGTCATATTGCCAATAATCTCCCCCTTTGGCATTGATGGCAATATTTTGGAAAAATTGGCTAAGTCCAAAATATGTTGTCATGCCAATCAAAATAAATAACCATAACATAGTAAAAACATTGAATTCATGCTTTGAAAAGATTGCATCCCTTATAACTCTAATTACAAAGTTTTCTTAAAGAAAAACTTGCTACTATACTTCAAAATATAACTATATAACTTACAATTACAATTTTCCTTATTTCTCCCCCTTTGACATCAATGTCAAAGGTGCCAATAAAAAGAATAATCCTATCAAAATCTGAAACTTGCATCAAAACTTGGAAAAATAATCAATAAAGTTAGTCTTCGACTATGCAAGGTGTTTCTTCCAACTATCTTTCACTACATCAGACACACTAATTAGCACACATAGAGCATATGTGGCTAACTCCACTACATTCAAATCTATAGCCACAAACTTTTCATATGAGGACTTGGTTGCCAAGAATTCCTCCAACTAATTTTGTAACGATGTAATCTGTGGGGATAAACGGTCCCTTAAAGGAGTGAATCTTTTCAAAATTTTCTCCTTTTCTATTTGAGTATCCCATATGCTATCATTAAGTGCTTGCATTGTATGCTCAATGGTTTCTAACTTTTGATTCTATTTTAGAAAGTTATCAGTGAGCGTCTAAAGCTTAGTTACCTTTTCTTTGATTTTCTCATCAAAACTATGAAGATGAAGGTATGCCATGTTGCACCTAGCATATATTTTCTTCCCTTCCTCCATACTCCACCTTAATGCCTTAATGTATTCATTTAGATTTTCTATATCATTCCTTATATACACATGCTATTAAGAAGTTTACCATCATGCTCAGTTTGTGCTTGAATTGTGGCCACATTGGTTAGTGTCATAAACTCATTATCAAAGGTTTTGCACAAAGTTGTTTCTCTCTATTAGATGTCTATAGGTGTATCAATTGGACTTACTGTCTTCTCCAATCTATCCAAAACTGAAGTTAAAGTCTTCTCAATAGACTTGACAGATTTCTTTATAAGAAATTTACTTAAACAAGAAATAAGATTTTGTGCCTCATCTTCTTCATATGACTATATTGTTGCTACTATGGCCACTATTTCTTGTGTAGATGGTGTAGAAGGTTTTACTATTATTTTTGCTAAAGGCACACTTGAAGTAGCTACTTCAATGCTAGATTCAATTTTCTTAGCAGAAGGTGCATTTTCTTCCTTAGGCTTCAGATCATTTTCTTCATTAGATGAGTTGCTGTAATCAACAATATTTCCAACAATGTTAGAACCAAAATATTTAGATAGGTCATAAGTTCTATCCACTATCGTATTGGTGTCATCTACTTGCATAGATTTACTACCAATGGTAATATGTCGTGAATCACTTGGAATTGGTGTTTCAAATGGTTGCTCAAAATTGTAAGGTGGACTGACTACAATAGGACTTGTTTCCTCTATCTGTGCACTCTTCTCAAACTACTTAGGCATAGGGCTTGCCTTCTCTAGCTATACACTCTCCTTTGGCATAGTAGACATGTATATGATTATTGCCTTTTGAGTTTCCACTTTTGCTTCTTCATAATTTCCTCCCATGAGGAGAATGAATCTCTTCTTATTTCTCAATAATGGTGCTATTCCTTTCAGAATTTCTATTATTTCTTCCTTATTATTTACAATACATAGATTTTTCACCATATTTATCCTTATTTTCTTATCTTTCTCAATAACTCTTCTTTTTCTATTTAAAAGTCTATTGTACAAGTCTTCAGACATTTGACTTCTTAAGCTATCAAACCTTTTATCTTTTAGGATCATATTTCTAACCACAACATTCTCTAGTTATCTTCTATCCATATTATAATACAAGTCATAGTACTTATTCAATTGCAAAAAATTATTTTCATTAATAATTTGCATGTCAAGATTTTCTACCTTTGGTTTCCATGGTATTCTTCTGGCTAAATTCTTTTCTTCCTAATTTGCTAGTTCTATTGGTCTATCACCACTTTCTTCTTTAGATTTAGAAGAACTAATTTGCAAGGTTCTTCTCCTCTTTCTTGATCCACTTGTAGTTTTCTTGACTCTCTTCTTAGGAGGGGTTTTCTCAAGCCTTTGTGGACTTCCTAGGTGATGAGACTTCCTTTGTTTTCTTTGGGTTCCTTAGAGGTTGCTATTGTGCAACTACTACATATGGCACTGTCGGTGCTTGCGCACTTGTCTGTGTAACTATGACCTCTTTAGTAGGTCCAATCATTGCAATAGGTGTAGGGGTCAATAGTTCAGATTGACCACTGGCCCTCATTTCCATGGCTATCTCTTTCACCTCTTCAAATTCCTTTCTTGACATTCTTGATTCCTTCAAGATAGAATCAATCATTTTTCTACCTTCTTCTTGGAGTCCTTGATTATCTGACTTGTTTTGACTTCTCTCATCTTCTTAGTATACGTCCCCCATCTATGACATTCAAAATCAACTTCTAAGTGTAGGATTATCTATGCATATCCTTTAATCACTTTCTCACTCATTTCGTAACCCATAGGTTCAATGAAATTAATTCAAGGAACTACTACCTCCATACATGTGAAATTTGTTTCTACCAGGAAGCATAGTCCATCCTTATATTTTTCCACTCGCACAAGAGGTATCCTATACCTTTTTTTCATTTTATCTTCGAAAGATTTCATTATTTCGATCAATATCATTATCTTTGACTATTTCTAGTTTGGTTTTGTATGCATGGGTGATAGTCTACATTATGCATTCACTTCCATCCCAATTTGTGATACTAGGAAACTTCTTTATTGTGTAGAAGAATATCTGTGTTAGTAAGGATTGAAACCTAAAGACTACACTCCTAGACTTCTTGATTTTTGATATGTTATCCAACAACTATGTTTGGATAATGTCACATAGATTAACCTCTTCACCCTTTACTGCCATATAAGTTGCATGGAGAAATCTGGTAGGGATTGAATCTATCCTAGATCCATGGCTGAACTTATATCCCAAAATTTTACTGACACGTCTTACTCCATCATCTTGAATGGTATTGACCTTCATGTTTCTACCATCAAAACATGTATTGAGATTTGTTTCAACTAACTTACACACATTCATTATGTTCACTGGATTACATCCTTCATTGCTTAAATCTGTGACCTTATGAATTAGGTCATTGTCAATGCATATAATAGAATCTCCCAACCATAGAAGGTCATCATGAAATCTACGTAGAATATTAGTTTCCATTCATGATTATCAAAGTTTGTATAGAACATGTGCATAACTAGGTTAAGTTGTTCTAGGTATGCATGTTCTAGTTTTAGTGACAAATTATTGTTGCACATTTTCTCTAATTCCTTATGAATCTTTGTATCTCCTATGCTTTCAATTTTACAATGAATATAACCTCTTATGTCCTCGACATGAAGAACATTTTTTAGTACTTGCAAAAATGCTCCAATGGGTTCATCAAGAAAATAAGAAAATGGTTGTTTCTTGAAATTATATCTAGGTCTATTACTTACATCAAACACTTCTTGTCTTGCCATTTCTGAAAATATACTCAAAAAATACCTTAATTTCATGTTTTAAGGTTTTTAGCAATTTTATATAACTCCAAACTTCTTCAACACTTCAAATCTCTCTTCAATCTCACACTTAAGATTTTGCACAAGAAAATGATGTTCCTAAATCAATTTTCATCCTTTAAATCTTTGGAAATCTGTACTTCACATTAAATGTGTATTTTCCACTAGTCCAAATATTGTCTTTGTATAAAAGAGAGGTTATTCTTCTTATATGTCCTTATCTTGATCATACTAAACAATGTGCACTTAACTATAGACTCCTTTCAATGTCTAGTATATATTGTTAACTGTGCAACATGTGATATGCTTTCTAACATTAGTTATGATTAATTGACACACTATTTTACTGAGAGTGCTTAATGTAGATAAGATGGGTCATAGACAATAAGTGACTTTACTGTCTTGTCAAGTACATTAGGATGAGCTTCTTCTTGAATTGTATGAAAACTTCTAGCTTCTCTTTCTTTTACAAATATTTCCTTAAATTCTTTTGTTAGCTCCTTCATTTCTTCCCTTAGACTATCATCATTTATTTTGTTGTTCCTTCTATGATTCAGATTCTTGTTAAGGTTTCTTCTATCCATTTTGAAAAACTTTTTTGTGTGTCCAAAGTTATTACATAATTGGCATACAGGTACATTCCTTCTTTGTTCATTATTTTGGTTGTTAGGTGCTCTAGAATTTCTTGCTATGTGTTCAAGATTGTTGTATCTATAACAAAAAAATTGTCCTCTTTCTCCACTTTCATTGTTGTGAGATCTTCTTCTATTGCCTTTGCAATCATCTCTAGTATGTTCAAGTTCATTACACCAAGCATGAGATTCCTTTCTTCTATTATCCTCATCTTGATTAGATTCTTTAGATTTCTCAGAGTGGGAAACATTCTCCTTGTCCTTAGATGTATCATCTATTTTTCTTATGCTTAGATCCTTTTTTACTTCAGGGGTATCAAGTTCTTTTCTCTCAATAGATTTCTTGGTGGATTATCCAAGGAAGAATCCAAGTCTAGTCTTGTCATAACTAGGTCTCTATACAGATATTAGTTCTTCAATCTTTTCACTACTGGTATATAATTTCTCAAGTTGTTGTTTGGTTTGCACCAAATCACCTTTCACAATAGTGTTGTATTTCTCTAATTTTGCATGCTCTAACTTGATAGATTCCAATTTAGATATTACTTTGCTTAATTGGGATATTAGATCTGCATTTTTAGCTTTTATTTTTGAGTCATTCTTTCCTCCATTTTTCTTAAGACTTAGTTTGAGTTCAACTATTTTTAACTCATGTTTCAAAATCTCATTTTCTTTCTTTAGATTTTCAATATCATCATCACTAGTTTTCTCAACAGGTCCTTTTTGCTTCAAGTCATCTGTCTTGTCCTTTAGTTCACCAATGTAAGCTTTTGCATCTTTATATCTACCTTTTAGGCCATCTCTTTCATGAGTAAGTAGATCAATTTGTTCAAGAGCTTCTTCAAGATTCTTCTTCAACTATTCCATATCCATAGGGATCTTATTCAAGCTATTGAGCCTCTTCTAAATAAGTAGGCTATGATACCAATTGTTAGAAATAGATAATATAGAGAGGGGGGTGAATCGGTATTTTCAATTTTTTTTCCCACAACTAAATATTATTAGTTACTTTGCCACATGCTTAAGAAAATAGACCAACAATGCAAAATAGTGTGAACAACCATACATACACATGTACCATAACACCTTATTTTGTTAACTAGGGAGACCCTGGCCAAGGGAAAACCCCAATGGGGATGAAACCCACTAGATGATTCACTATATAAAAGAATCTAGTTAAGGATATTGACCCTATTAGGAGTCTATGAAGAATGTATTGTATCTCAAGTCCCTGTTAGGAGACAAGGCCTTATTAGGAGCTGCCTCAACCCTATTAGGAGTTTCTTCAACCTTATTAGGAGTTGCTTCAACCTTGTTAGGAGTTGGTCAATCATATACAAATGTGTTCAAGAAGAGCCCACTACCCAAACATGCAACTATACAATAAGTTCTTCAAGAGAATAGGTATACATACAATACTAGATCACTTGTTGTACTTTGAAAATCTTCTAATTGTCAACTCTTCATGCAAAGAGTGACTGCACACATATCAATTTGCATCATATCTTGCATAGCATTGCTTAACATCACATATCATAATATCAGAATCACACTTTTTACACTTTAACTTCGCAATTGATGTTCTTTACTTATATCAAATATATTAATAAATTCCTACTTAGTAGGCTTGCATATCAGCCTTAGAGTTAGCTCATTAAGATTTAGTAATCAAAAAAATTTTGCAAGTCATACAAGTCAACTTGTTGACATGTTCTATTCTACATTGTGAGGTACCTACATCAGTATTTCTTCCATAACTTGAACTAGGTTAATCATGTTGGAAATCTGATTGAAAAAGAATACTATCAAAGATGGAGATTGTTGCAAAGAAGGAAGATGGTTGATAAAGAATGTTTTCAATCATTGTATTGTCATTGATGTCAAACCTGTTATTTGCTAGAACAAAAATTTCTTATAAGATCCAAGTACAATCACTTAGTTGATTGATGAAGAGGATACAATCAACAAGATATAACAAAAGTACCTAAGGGAAAGGTTGAGTTATGGTTTTGTAATGAAGTTCAAGGATCAGTTAAGACAATGGTAAAAATATGTATTGATAATATAGTTGAAGATACAGAGGTTGGCCACACTTAGAAACATTGCAGGAATAAGTTGAAACAAGGCTGATTGCAAAGCTTAACTAAGTTCATTAGTGAGTACTGAGCAAGCTAGTTTGAGCCAAGTAGATTTTTAGTTAGTGCTGAGCAAATGAAAAATCCAGTGTGTCGAGTGATACAAAAGGAGCTAAGCGTCTTCAGGTGCTAAGCAAAGTAATAGGTTCCAAGCATCAGAAAAACTTAGTGGATGCCAAGTGAAAGCATAGTAGGTGTTGAGCATTAGTAAAACATAGTTGATGTTGAATAACACAGTATGCATCGAGCACCAGAATTTCAATAGTGTTGAGCTACTGGATTATTGGAAAAGCCAAAGATTTTCCAAATTTGAGCCAACAAATTTGTTACCTTGAATTTTGTGAACTAGTTGGAGGATAAGGATGATGACCTGGTGGCATAGAATTTTATGTAAACCATTTTTAGGTGAATTCAAGAGGATTTTTCATGATGTTTCTAGAAGAAACAAGATATGGGTTAGATTCAATGAATCCTACCTAATCCATTTGAACTAAAAATTAAAAGAGGGAAGAATCAAGCAGGAAAAGAAATTCCAAACATCTATTTAAGGAGTCATAGACCAAGAAGCAAGAGTTGCTAGGGTGCCAAATTGCAAAGTGGTTGAAGGGTGTCAAGGAGAAGGAAGAACAGAGCATAGAGACTCTTCTTTGATAAGTGGTCAGAAAGAAGATTTCACTAGTACATCAAGCATGAAGACTCAAGGAGACAAAGCTTCAGAGGAGGAAAAACTGTCAGATCTGCAGAGACTTAAAGCCAAGAAAATTGTGAAGAGTTGAACTATGATTTGAAATCAGCAAAATAAACTGTAAGTTGTATCAAATCAAAAGCCCTTATTGTTACTCTATAACAATTGTGCAAGCTAGGGTAAAATCCTATGGACTTAGGTTGGTTTAATAGCCATTTGTAAATCCTTTAACAAGATGGCATTTCAAGTGAATGTTATAAAGTCCTCTAACCAAAACCACTTCTAACAAGGTGGTTAAATCCTTTAAATAGGTCACATTTAATAGTGTGTTGTAGCCTTTAACAGGGTAGGCCTTTCACAAGGCATCACTTTAAAAGAGTGAGAATTGAGTAGCATGTTACTGGTGGTTTTTCCCAAATTGGGTTTCCACATAAATCATTGTGTTATGTGTTGATCTTTCATGTGTTATTCTTACATGTTGATTTACATTAACCTGCTAAGTAGGAAAGTTTAAAGTTTGGATGAATGAATAGTTTTAAAGGCTCACTTTACTTGATGAAAAAGTTTTGGTTGGACATTTGGACCTTGAATAATTGATTCAACCTCCTCCCCCCCCCCCCATCTCAATTATTCTAAAGCATTTCTAACAATTGGTATCAAAGCCATCTACTAATTTAGTTTCAAGGTACTAGAAGTAGGAAGATCAAGATGTCCAAGAGAGAAGTTCCCAAGCTCAACAAAGATAACTTTTCTGCATGGAAAAGCCTAATGAAACTACACCTTGGATCAATAGGTGATTATGCAAAAACCTCAATTAGAGTAGAACATGTAGATCTAGCTAGAGCCCTTACAGTAGATGATTTGAACAAAAGGAAGGAGCATAATCAGGCAATGTTGGAGATTGCCTCTGCACTCAACTATGTTGAATTTGATGACATCAAAGGATGTAATTTTGCATTCAAGATGTGGAAAGCCTTGTTAGATATCTATGGAGGAGATCAGAATGTTCAAGAGCAAAGAGAGAAAGCCTTAGAGGAAAGTTTGATGACATAAAAATGGAGGAAGGTGAGAATGCTACTCATTATGCCTCTAGAATGAAAGAAGTGGTAAGTGCAATAAGAAGTTTGGGTGGTCATTTGGAAGATGACACTGTCAATAGCAAATACTTAAGAACTTTTCTCCCCATCTATGCTATTAGAGTTTCAACCATCCAAGAGCTAAGGTGTGTACCAAGAAATCGACTAACTTTTGAAGGAATAGTAGGAAGACTCACAACTTTTGAGTTGTCCAATTATGATAACTATAGACCTAAGAATCTTGAATCTACTTTCAAGGCTAAGTTATCATTGAAAGATACTAAGAAAGTGAGATCAAAGAAGAAGAGTATAAACGGAAAACATGCATCTAGTGACAGTAGCAAAGATGAAGAGGATGTGGAACATTTGGAAGCACTACTGGCCAAAAGATTCCATAGAGGCAAAGGTAAATTCAAAGGTAAGCCCCCTATCATTTGTTTTAATTGCAATAAAGTAGGACATATTTTTGTAAGATGTGCACAAAAGAAGAACTATAAAGAGGGAAACAAGTACAAGAACAAAAGAGAAGATGATAGCAGAGATTATAAGGAAAAAGGAAAAAGATGCTACATTATTGAAGAAGATTCTGATGAGAATGATGATGAAGTAGTCTATGTAGCCATGAAGGATAAATCAGATGAAGATGAGGTAACAGAACTAGTAACCTATGTGAACAATAATGACAAGTGGATCATAGATAGTGGATGCTCATGTCACATGATAGGAAACAAAAGTAAGTTTATTACCTTTACTCTGTATGATGGAAATAGTGTTAGATTTGGAAATGATACTCCATGTCAAATAAAAGGAAAGGTTCTATTAAACTTTTAGAGAAAATTTCACGTGATAATGCATACTATGTAGAAGGATTGAACTACAATTTGTTGAGTATATCATAGTTAGGCAATATAGGTTGCAAAGTAGAATTTGGAAATAAAACTGCCAAAATCTATGATATTGATGGAAATCTAATAGGAAAAGGTGAAAAAACTAGGAGTAATCTATTTTACCTAGATATGGAAGATGCAACCTATCTTATTGTTAGATTTGATGATGTTTGGTTATGGCATAAGAGGTTGTGTCATGTTAACTTTGATAATCTGATTAGCATCAGCTAAAAAAAGAAAGTTAGAGATTTTCCTAAGCTAATGAAGCCTGAAAATACAATGTGCAAACAATGTCAACAAGGAAAGATGACCAAGTCGAGTTTCAAAAGCAAAACCTACACTTCTAAAGAAGAACTAGAGTTAGTGCATACTAACTTATGTGGCCCAATAGAAGTACAAAGCTACCGAGGGGATAGATACATAATGCTATTTTTGGATGACTATTCTAGGATGATGACTACCTTGTTCTTAAAGAAAAAATTTGATGCATTTCAAATGTTTAATTGGTATTTGGCTAGATTTGAGAAGGAAATAGGAAAGAGTCTAAAGTGCCTGAGATTAGATAGAGGAGGAGAGTTTACATCAAAATAATTTGAGATATTTTGCAATGAAAAAGGTATCAAAAGGAAAATATCAACACCTAGAACTCCACCACAAAATAGGATTGTAGAAAGAAGGAACAAATTAGTAATAGACTATGTCAGAACCTTGATGATGAAGAAAAATATTGCTTTGAAGTACTAGAGAGAAGTTGTAAGTATTGTTGTTTACACCTTGAACCAAGTACAAGTCAAGAAAGATACAAATGCAACAACTTTTGAATTATGGTATGGTCATTCACCTAATGTAAAATATTTCAAAGTATTTGATTGTAAATTCTATATTCTTAAGGATACTAGAAATGGAAAGTTTGATGCAAAGAGTGATGAAGGTATATTCCTTGGATACTCCACTAGAAGTAAGGCATATAAGTGTTTGAATACTAACACTAACAAGATTGTGGAGAGTGCAAACATAAATTTTGATGAGCATGTAGAAGTCCAAGTTGATGAATCCAAGAAACCAAAACATTATAGATCTTTTGTATACTTCTATGAAGGAATACTAA
This sequence comes from Cupressus sempervirens, assembly GCA_028749045.1. Lineage (NCBI taxonomy): Eukaryota > Viridiplantae > Streptophyta > Pinopsida > Cupressales > Cupressaceae > Cupressus > Cupressus sempervirens. Next base: position 631,902,111 of record CM053783.1, on the reverse strand, counting down.
CTGAAGATAAAGTTTCCAATCAAGTCAAGAATTAGCAAAAAAATTTAGTATCAGCCGAATCACAACTAATGAATGTTAAGCTGCATTCAAAAGCTGAGTTACAGAATGAAGAAAATGCACATTTTGATTCTAAAGCCAATACACATGGAAGAGATAATGGAATACCAGAAAGTGATGTGTAAAGTGACTCTAAAGCTAAAAAAAATAAACATGGAAAGAAGGATAGAACCAAGACTATCCAGATATGTGAGAAGACATCACCTTGCAAAAAAAATCATTGGAGACAATGAAGCTGGACCAATGACAAGGAATAGACTAAAGAATGAATCATGTCTGTTGAGCAAGGTTGAACCCAAAATAGTGAAAGATGCACTACAAGATGATAATTGGCATAAAGCTATGGAAGAGGAGATAGATCAAATTAAGAAGAACAAAACCTAGACCCTAGTTCCAAGACCGACTGATAAAAATGTAATTGCTACCAAATGGGTCTTTAGAAACAAACTTGATGAGAATGGTGAGATAACAAGAAACAAGGCCATACTAGTCTGCAAAGGCTATGCACAAGAAGAAGGACTGGACTATGGGGAAACATTTTCCCCTATTGCAAGAATGGAAGGAGTAAGAACACTACTTGCATATGTTTCCTATAAAGGTTTCAAAGTCTACCAAATGGATGTAAAGTTTTCTTTTCTAAATGGTACACTGGAAGAGAAAGTCTACATAGAACAACTACAGGGATTTGTTGATGACAACAACAAAGATATGGTTTGAAAATTGCATTAAGCACTCTATGATTTGAGGCATGCACCTAGAACATGGTATGAGAGACTGCATAAATACCTTGTGAAGATAGGATTTGAGAGAATATATGACAATAGAAACATGTACATCAAGATAGAAAAAGGTAAAGATATTTTGATATCTAAAATCTTTGTTGATGATATAATATTTCAAGGAAAAGATGTCCTATGCAAAGATTTGGTTGACCAAATGAAACATGAGTTTGAAATGTCAATTTTTGGAGAAATCAAATTCTTTGTTAGATTGCAAGTACATCAACTAAAGCATGGCATATCTGTGACCCAATCAAAATACATCAAGGAGATACTTAAGACATTTGGATTGGAAGAATCAAAACCAATTAGTACACCAATGGTAACAAGACATAAGTTATCCAAGAATGATGAGTCAACTAAAGTGAATTAGACAATGTATAGATCAATTATTAGAAAGTTGCAATATGTTATACATAGTAGACTAGACATTGTATTAGCTATTGGAATAGTGGTAAGATTTTTTGCAAATCCAAGAGAAAATCATCTGATGGCAATAAAAAAAAAATTGAGGTACCTAAAAGGAACTGATAACTTTGGTTTATAAGATAAGAGGAGTGAAAAGTTTGAGTTGAAAGCCTACAATAATGCAGATTGGGGAGGTAATATTGATGATAGAAAGAGTACCAATGGAGGAGCACTTTTCTTACGTAAAAGATTGATTACATGGACTAGAAAAAAGAAAAGTTGCACCTCACAGTCCACAACAAAAGTTGAATATGTTGCTGCTACTATCAACTACACCAATATTGTATGGATCAAACATCTATTGCAAGGAATGAAGGAAGAGGTTACTAAACCTGTGATACTCTATTGTAATAACACAAGTGCCATCAACATATCAAAGAATCTTGTGATGCATGCCAAAACAAAACATATTACAATCAAATATCACTATGTAAGAGAATTGGTGGAAGACAAGCAAATAAGGATGGAATATGTTAGTTCAAAGGAACAGATTGCTAACATCTTTACAAAAGCACTACCTAAAGATGCTTTTGAGTATCTTAGAGTTAAGTTAGGGGTGATACCCCTAGCCAAGGCTACTTGAGATAAAGCAAGGCTACCTTGCATCAAATGAGTTGATTGTTGGCATATTAAAAATTGATGTAGAGGATGTTTACTTTAGGATCATGCCTAAAGTAATCAAAGTGCTAAAGTTCCAAATTAGTCACAAAGCAAGGTGATAGAAGGAGAAATTGGAAGTACCTAAAAATTCTACATTTGCATGTTAAGATGCTAAAATAATAAGTCTTTGGCATTATGTTCAAAGAGGGAGAAGTAGCAAGAAACTAGTCAACATCATTTGATCAACAACATTCAATTGGATAGAGGGAGAAGTCATAAGATCAAATGGATAAAGGGAGAAGTAGTTGATACGAGAATACCATAACATGATCAATGCATATAGAGGGAGAAATCATGTAAGAGGGAGTCAAGAGGAGTAAAGAGATCAAAGTGAATAGTGAAGTGGAAGTGAATAGTGATAAGCCATAATAAAGAGAGAGAAAATGAATGATCAGGAAGAAATAGCAGAAAGAAAAGGAAAGGGAAACAACGACTAAGAGGAATAAATAGAAGCAAATAAATAAAGATAACAAATCAAAGAGAGAGTTGTGAAAACTGATGGTAACACATTTTTCTTTTTGGAATTTTAACTTACTCTTTTAACCTTGTTAGCATTTTGATAACTTGGTTGATTGATTAAGTTTTCCATCAATGTCAAAGAGGGAGATTGTTGCAAAGAAGGAAGATGGTTAATAAAGAATGTTTTCAATCATTGTTTTGTCATTGATGTCAAACCTTCTATTTGCTAGAATGACAATTGCTTATAAGATCCAAGTACTATCACTTAGTTGATTGATGAGGAGGATTTAATCAATAAGATGTAACAAAAGTACCTAAGGGAAAGGTTGAGTTATAGTTTTTTAATGAAGTTCAAGGATCAGTTAAGACAATGGTAAAAGGATGTATTGATAAAATACTTGAAGATAAAGAGGTTGGCCACACTTAGAAACATTGGAGGAATAAGTTTTAACAAGGTTGACTGAAAAGCTTAACTAAGTTCATTAGTGAGTGTCAAGCAAGCCAATTTGAGCTAAGTAGATTTTTAGTTAGTGCCGAGAAAATGAAAAATCTAGTGTGTGTCGAGTGATACAGAAGGAGCCAAGCATGTTCAAGTGTTGAGCAAAGTAACAGGTGCCTAGCATTAGAAAAACTTAGTGGATGCTAAGTGAATTCATAGTAGGTGTTGAGAATTAGTAAAATGTAGTTAATGCTAAGTAACACAGTATGTGCCAAGCACCAAAATTTCAATAGTGTCAAGCTACTACATTATTGGAAAATTCAAAGATTCACAAGCTCTGAGCCAACAAATTTGTTACCTTGAATTTTGTGAACTAGTTGGAGGATAAGGATGATGAGCTGGTGGCACAAAATTTTATGTAAACCATTTTAAAGTGAATTCAAGAGGATTTTTCATGGTGTATCTAGAAGAAACAAGATATCGGTTAGATTCAATGAATCATACCTAATCCATTCTAACTAAAAATTAAAGGAGGGAAGAATCGAGCAAGAAAAGAAATTCCAAACTTCTATTTAAGGAGTCACAAGCCAAGAAGCAAGAGTTGCTGGGGTGCCAAATTGCAAAGTGGTTGAAGGGTGTCAAGGAGAACGCATCAAGGAGAAGAATAGAGCACAGTGACTCTATTTTGATAAGTGGTCAGAAAGAAGATTGCATTTGTACATCAAGCATGAAGACTCAAGGAGACAAAGCTTGAGAGGGGGACAAGCTGTTAGAGCTACAAAGACTGAAAGCCATGCAAATTGTGAAGATTTGAACTATGATCTGAAATCAGCAAGATAAGTTGTGAGTTGTATCAGATAAAAAGCCCTTATTATTACTCTCTAACAATTGTGCAAGCTAGGGTAAAATCCTATGGACTTAGGTTGGTTTAACAATCATTTGTAAATCTTTTAACTAGGTGGCATTCCAAGTGGATGTTCTAAAGTCCTCTAACTAGGCCCACTTCTAACAGGGTGGTTAAATCCTTTAACTAGGTCACATTTAACAATGTGTTGTAGCCTTTAAAAGGGTAGGCCTTTCACAGGGCATCACTTCAGAAGAGTGAGAATTGAGTAGCATGTTGTTGGTGGTTTTTCCCAAACTGGGTTTCCACATAAATCACTTTGTTATGTGTTGATCTTTCATGTGTTATGCTTGCATGTTGATTTACAATAACCTACTAAGTAGGGTAGTTTAAAGCTTGGACAAATGAACAATTTTAAAGGCTCATTTACTTGATGAAAATGTTTTAATTGGAAATTTGGACCTTGAATAATTGATTCACCCCACCCCAGTTATTCTAAAGCATTTCTAACATGTTGTACAGACATGCACACTAGTATGCATCATTAGGATGACATCATGCATATGGGGTTAACTGTGCAAGAGAATATTCCAAAGGAATATTCTACAATCAACAAATCTTGTCATGTTGTTGTAACACTATCTAATATTTGGACAATTTTCCTTCACAAATAATCATGACTAAACTGCAAAACAAATGTTGCCATAAATGACAACCACATATCTCACCTTGTTTTATTGATTGTTCATATTACCAATAGGATCCACTCATGCTAAACTACCAATAATTCCTCCTATGAATCCAATATAAGAAAATATGCCATAGTCAATCCAATAATCAAAACTTGGATAGAGATAGTAGCTATAAATCTAGCAAAAGATGAAATAGAAGTAGTAGAACTAGTACTAGTAGAAAACCTAGTAAAAACATCCTTTGTTAGCATAGGGAAACATACATTACTAGAAGGGAAATCAAAGGAAAAATCTAAAGATTAAAGACCAATAGTGACAATAGGAGGTCCTTGAGAATTGTCAATTAATCTAGTAGGAAGAGAACCAATTGTAGCACTAGTAGTATCAACATCCAAACTAACCACATCACTACCCACAGTAACAAAAGTAACATCAATCAAAGTAGGAACAATGAGAGAAATAGGCTCAATAATGGGGGAGACCTATGTAATATTCATAGCAATAATGCAAATTTTAAAAGAAGTCTCACTCCACCAAGAAGAAGTCATTTTGATCTAAACCCTCTATAAACTACATTGAGCTACCAAATGCCCAATGTTTTAGCATTTTATACATTGAAGGGAACTCCTTCATGATCCAAGCTCTAAATCCAGCTCCCATTAGGAATATCAACCTTTAAATTTCTCAATATTTCCCTCAGAAATATCCACCTCAATAAGGATTCTTGCATAACTAGAATAAAAAATAGCTAATAAGTCTTCATCAACCAACAAGAAATCACTAATTGCTTCACCCATAGCTTCTAATATGGAATCAACTCAAAGATGAAGAGGAAAGTAGGGAAGCCTAACCCAAATTGGAAACTTGATAAAAGATTTAAAAGCTAGGGAAAATTCTAGATGTCGTGATTTTAGTGTTAGTGGGTGGTGCTAAGATGACCAAGTGAAAGAAAGGCCACAAAGGATCTTCTTTTGATCCTCAATATCATCAAATTTAGCAATTAAAAAAAAACCCTTAGGTATGGGGAAAATGTGGACTATACCTGATAGAATGGGTTCCCACTTCATGGAAATCCATGCATGTGGAATTTGAAATACTCAACCATAGGCACTAAAAGAGGTAAATTACCAAGGATAACTTTAAGAAATCCCCTCCCCAAAAAATATATAAATCCATGGAAAATCCAACATTACTTCGAAGGTGGAAAATTAATTTCTATTGGCAAAAATAAATAAATCTAATGTTAGTAAAATTTTAATGTTAGATGTGGTTTTTCTCCAACCATTACAAAATTTCATATAATCAAGGCAATTTTTTCCCTTTTGATACAAAAAGTATATATTGAATATGACAATTTTTTCCATTTATTCAAAAAACATATAATTGCATTGGGCGATTTTCCAATTTTTTGGAAAAATATATATTTGATTAGGTAATTTTTCTCATTTATTAGAAAATATATATTTTATTAGGAAATTTTTCCCGTCTATTGAAAAAACATAAATAATGCATTGGTGAATATGATAGAAAATGACATGATTACTCATGAATCAACAACTACAAATTAATCAAAAGTTTTTCAAACTAGTTGTTATATTATCAAAAGATTATGCTTAGACAAAAATCAAAGAGTGATAAGAAAGTAAGGTTTATATAGGATTATACATATGTGGAATGTCCTATTGCATTTATGGCATAGTGGAATCTAGTTGAAAAAACATTCTTTAAATTAAAGACATCTTGCTCAATGGTTTCTATTATCAAAAAAGTGGTTGGTTTCTAGAAATGAGATTGCCTATGGAAGAGGGATCATCGAGAATGAGAATCCAAGCCCTATTGTCAACCCAAATTTAACTATGGAGGAGGATGAGGAACAAAGTGACCTTACTACTAGGCTCATTGTAACTTCACGAGTTCTCTCTTCTAATCTTAGGGATGCCATCAAAGAGCTAAAAAAGGAGCAGGAAAAGGCAGACATCTGAGTGATGTTTGTTGAAATGGGTCTCAACTCTACTAATTTTGAAGAACAAATTACAAATGTGGTGAAATAATAAAACTAGAACTTCGATGCTTTTGGGATCTTTTGAAGCATAAAATAAGTGTTACATGTAGAATCATTGGTTTAGCTAGGGTTTATTTTGTAAAACATATTATTGAAAGTGTATGAATTTGAAATGTAATGGTTTGAAGCTTTTTTGCTTCCCTTTTTGAGGGAAACCACAATTTTTATTGGTATACTATATATATGAAGATGAAATTTAAAGAAAATACAAAGAATATAATGCAAAGTAAAACCCTTTTTGTTGACTTTTGATATTTCAGTGGGCATGGTGTTTTCTTTTGGGCTCTAGTTATTTCATAGTAATCAAATGATGTATTTAATTATTACTTTCTAAATTTGTGTGAATCATAACTTCATTTTCTAGTAAGTACTTATTGGTTAGTAGTAGTACACAATACATACTACACATGCCACATGCAACTAGGAATTGATGTATGCACAGGAATGACTTTTTTGGAAATGTTTCTAATAACATTTCATATCTCCAACATATATGTGTAACAAGTAACATCCATTTATAGACTATCATCTAATGATAATATATCAATGGTTGAAGGTTTACTTTTGGGCCAAATGTCTTGAATGAAGCCTCAACCTTGTTCAAGTATCTGGAATGGTGACATGTTTCCTTCTAGTGTATACCACTTGCAATGGATAGTAAATACATTCCTTTTCAATAGTAGTGGCATTCCCTCTTCCATCAGCTTCTCACGCATTACAACTTTTTTGGCACAAACTTGCATTTATGTTGAAGATTTGTGAATATTTAAAAATTTAAAATAGTTGACCTAGAAGTAAGATGGATAAATGTGTAGGGACCATGTCTTAGTCACTTAGCTTATCTATAGGCAATTGAGCTACTTCTTTTGTCATTTCTCATCTCATTTTTTGGTAGTCAATAGTCTAGTAATAAGTATACTTTTAGCTCTTGTTCAATTTTGGTTTGCTTTACTTGGTGTGGTAGATTGGTAGGCCTTGCTTTGTAGTCAAGATGGACACTCCAATTTTCTTGACATACAAATTGGAAGAGGAACAGAAGGCCTTTTTAGGTGATGTCCCTGATGAAAACTTCTTGTCAATTTGCAATGAGGTTGTTCCTATTGTGAATTTCATTAATCATGCTATGAAAATATTTTTGGGGTTCAAGTTTTTGGAGAATGAGAATAGGTATTGTGTCAACACTAAAATCATTTCCCATTTTCTAGCATCTCTACTTGACCTCAGAGAAGCAAGGGTCGACATTTTATTGCTCCTGAGGAAGAATTTTAAAGCAAAATACTTGGCCAGTAACATTGACATTATTGCTCATGTAGAAATAAGGGTGAGGATCCCTTGGGCAAGTAAAATCCACAAGCTTCTAGAACCTGACCAAAATGGTCAGAATGGCCAAAATGTAGCCCTACAACCATTTCTAGTGGGCTTAACTATTGGGAAGATGAAGCACCATAAGAAATGGGCATGAATTGTCTTGGATTTTCTCTGAAAATGTACAACATAGATGAAGTGGTAGAGGACAACTCGTTGCTAGAAGAGTTCACAATCTTAGTCTAGTCTTGTGCTTTCTACATCGATGACTAGTACAGGTATGAGGGTTTTCCCCTAAAGTCTTGTTTCACTTTCTATTTTATTTAATCAAATTACAATCATTGTACATGTGTCTACCTCAAATTATAATTTTCAAGGAATATCAATGAAATTTTTAGAGTTCCATATAAAATTTCATTTCATTGTTATGTTTACTTATTCAATATTTTGGCATTTTTGAATTTTCCTATTAAATTATTAAGAAACAAATTATAACATTTAACATTGAATTAAAATTAACATATTGAGGTTTCACATTTAACAATCATTTTAAATAATAAATCACTTGACACTTACTTCAATGTTTGGTTTCAACACTAATAGTACAAAATAATAGAGTATGTGGAACTTAATTGATAGTTACTTTTACAATCAAATTTAACTCTCCATTGGATGGGCTTATTTTACAATCAAATTTAAAGTATCATTGAAAAACTATTTCAAATTTTAAATTAGAAATATTCTAATATATTTAAGAACTATGTTAACAATTTTATAAAGGCGATCAAGTGTGAAATCCCCTAGAAAGAAGATACGTGGCAAACATGATCAAGAGTGAAATAACTATGGTCATAGTAGCACCATTTGATCAAGTTAGATCAATTACTAGAGATGATTTTCAGAAAAATGAGGGGAACACTCAACCATTTTTATAAATGCAACCGGAAAAAAAGACACGTATCATCTCTAGTCTCTAATAACTAATAAATATGATATATATGAATGCTCAACTATTCATATTGTAATGATTTTTAAATTTTAATAAAAAATTTAAGTATGCCATATGAATTATAATAATTTAACTATACTATATTAGATCTTTAATTATTTTTTTAATCATTGTCAAAAACATAAAATAAAATAAATATTTTGTTAATGTAAATGGTTTAGTTTAAAATTCAATGCACAAATACATAGATTCCTATTTCTATTAATTTTTTTATGAGTTTATTCTTATTATTCAATCAAAAAATAATTTATTTTTTAAATAACACAAAAAAATAAAATTATTTCTTAAAAATAAAATATAAACATATTTATTTGGTTTATTTTTAATTAGTAATTTGTATCTTTAACAAGTGTTAATAGAATTTTGTTCTTTTTTTGGCAAAAATGGGAAAGCCACTAAATATATTAAATATTTTATAAAAGAAACTAATTCAAAACTTAACCAAGAAAGAATCAGAAAGAAAAATTGAAATCCTTGCTAAATACAAAAGATAAGAAACATTGATACTTACAAAATACCATCAATGAGATAAGTTTCCTAATTACAATGAAGATCATATACATCCTCCAAAACCAAAAACAATCATCTAATCTAGAAATTGTCAAAATTTCAAAAAATTGACAATTGAGACAAAACCATTAGTCACTCATCCATGGCAGCATATGTAAGTATGTTAGATAAAGTTGAAATGGTGACATCGTGAGTTTCCCAACCCCAACTAGCATTGAGTAAGGGCTGAGGAGATGAAGCCCAACCAGACCCATGCAATGCACCCTAAGGGGCCAAAGATATAGGGACACCATGAGAGGACAGAAGCTGGTTTGAATAGGAAGGAAGATGTTCCCTAGATGGACCCAAAGCATCCTAAAAATTAGAAGAATGAATATCCTACAAATCTTTAAACTATTGCTAAGAGGCAGGATTCAACTAAGATGAAATCTATGGAGAGGGAGATGGAAAGGTCCAGAACTCTAACAAGTATAGGATGGCATGCCCTACACGCTAGACCTACTCAGCCAGTTGAAAGCCCAATGCCTTCACCATAACTTGCAGAGTATTCTTCATAAGATGGGAACTCTATTTTTGAAATGATTTCTGGAGAGCCTTGTAAGTAGCCAACAAGTCATGCTTTTGCATGAGCTAGGACTGCATGAAGAGACCATTGACCAAAGAATTACCCACCCATAAGTCATAATGTTGCATTGCAACTTACAATTTATGCTCACCCCAAAACTTGTAATGAACTATCCTAGCCACCACGATCTCCAAAAGGGGAATAGACTAGAACAAATCCATTTCTTTTGACAAAAAAATGGACACTATGTTGGATGGAAATAGGAAGTGCATGGATGAGGGGGAGATAATATCTTCCCCAATCAAATATCTAATCACCTACTATATAGAAGGTGAATGAACAGAGAACATGACATCTATATCTGAATTTTCCACCATCAAAGGGAGAATACATTCATCCATGTTTGGTTGAAGCCAAATCCAATATTTTTTTGGCAAAATTGATCAATGACACTAAGAACATGAGTCACACTTGATGTAGGCCTCCATGTCAAAAAAAAATACCAAACCACCAATAATGAAAAGATTGTAGAAACTAACAACTTGATGGAAATAAATGAGGAGTGTGAACTACAAAATGTGTGAATTAATTCCATTAGAGACCAACATGCTCGAAGGATATGTAGGATAGATATTCTTGTGAGGTTTAATAACATTAGACATCGAAATGATTACGTCCATCCAAGTTGCTTAAAGTACAATTATAGTATGAGTATGCTAGAGCTTTGATGACTAAGTTTTACATAATATTGATTATGAGAAGATCAAATTCATCATGACACACAGACCCAATAATATGTCATCAAGATTAAAAATTTAGCAATATCTAAGGTGATCAAAAATTGTAGCTCTTTTAATTTAACAAGAAAAGATGACAACTAAAAAGATGAAATTATAATGCCATCACAATCTAGATTTGAAAGGTAATAAGCAACTTGATTTCCCTCTTGTAAAGTATGTGAAATACATAATTCTTGATATTTATCTAAAACATTCCAAATTTGAGATAGAATGCACTTTAGTTGCCAAGAAAATGTCTACCTTTTAATGCACGCATCAATGAGTACCTATGAGTCACCTTCACTATGCAGACCTTGAAAGTTACCTTTTTTGGGAAGAACTAAACTAGAAAATAGGGCATGAGCTTCAGCAAGATTATTGGTGCATACTGGTAAGGGGCTAGACATAAATGCTATCAATTTCTCATTATAGTTAGGAATACATGCTCCTAACCTTGATTTACCTAGATTTCCTCTAGAGGCACCATCAAAATTGATCTTCACATACCGTAAATTGGAAGGATACCAATGTACACCACAATGATAAACTTTAGG